>CM069905.1:125268177-125695677 GCA_036172215.1 Camellia granthamiana
AAAAAAACTAAATTTGCAAATGTGCTCGATTCTTTCCTCAACCGACACCTTTCCTGTCCACATCAACCTGTGATCCACAGTTTGGACAGTGATATCAGGAAAAGAGCTGGGCACAAACATCTCACCAGAGAAACAAGGAAACAAGCACAATGAGAATGCATTTATAACTAAAGTAACATGAAAACAGTCAATGATGGTAACAAAAAGAACTTCCAACTGGCTACAGGATTTCCCTGGTGGTAACCTGATGGTGGTTGGTTGGTGAATATCAGATACATAAAATTAAACAATTCTGCTTTTTTTTTTTAATCAAATGGAACTGAGGTAGATGTTCTCAGAGAGCTTCCTTACAAACATATTAATCTAATAGAAATTCCCCATCACTATTTGTTATCAGGCAACAAATGGGCAGCATTCCACAAATATAGATCATTGAACAAAAAACCATTACTGATACTATAACAATCATGTGAACTTCAATATGAAATATCAGATCACCAATCCTTCAATGAAAATTATGTAACTCAACCACAAAGATGAACAAGAGAACAAGAAGAGGAAAAACCCTCACAATATGATTTTTTACACAAACATAAGCTAAAAATCTGAACATAGGATGCAGAACAACAAAACATCTAGAGGTTGAGAATACAAGAAATCACAAAACCTGAGTTTAAAGGAACAGACAATCCTACATGACCATTATTTGGTGCACCCCCAATGTACAAACCCTGCAACAAAACATCCACTGATCTGTAAGATAGCTAAATTAGAATGTGCTTGGTCAATAAGGAAGTCCATAAGCAGTCTCCTTCTCACCTGATGTCTAGCCCTCTGAAGTTCCTGCTCCAATTGTGTCAACTTCAAACGGCATGTTTCCAATTGTTGAACATGGACCTGTTATAGAGATTTGAAGCACTTTTGTCAATAACTCCTGAAAACTATATATCTTTGATCAGCATGAAGTATAAACTTGTAGCCAAGTATTTCTTAGTACCTTTTTCTTCAAACGGCATTTACGGGCAGCTTCACGATTTTGTGCTAGGCGTCTTTGTACCTGTAGAAGCGACACTGACTAAATGTAATGCTCTTGGTAGTAAGGCTGTGCTGGCTAGGAGAGAGACATTCTAAGAGAGAAAGGTGAAGGAGTGTGCCATGCATTCTAATAGTAATCACCTTATCAGACATTTTCTTTGGTTCTTGATTGTTTCCCAAAGAGCTTATTGACTCATAAGAAGTATATTCAGACTAGAGAATCAAATCAAGAAAATCGGTTACAATATAGCCATCGGAATAAACAACCAAAATTCATTAAACTAAGGGAGAAAAATCAATGAATCTTCACCTTGTTGCCAACACTTGCATCCCCCTGTACAATTGCAGGCGCGCCTTTGTTTGGGCTAAAATCACCATTAAATGTGTTCTCCCACATGCTAACCTGGTGGTGGATTGGCTCATATAAACCCATCATTCCTGAAGTGGCAAATTGAGTTGATGAAGAGTTCATACCTTAATTCACTGATAAAAAGGCAAACATAATAATTCAGCTGAAGCATCATACAAATGACGTAATAGAAATTATGCAAAATTGCATCAACCCACAGTGAAAGAAGATGTCTCAGAGAAACAGAACTTGACAAAATAACAGAACTCTAGGCAAAGCCCACCAATCACAGCCTTCTAATTACACCTCTTACTACTGTCATTTGATATATAGTATTAGGCAGTCTATTTGTCAAAATTTTAAAATTTAAAAATGAAAAAAGAAGAGAAGAAAAAAAGTTATTCTGACAAGAATGTGAGGGAGAATGCTTATTCGCTGATATATGATTACATGACATACATATGCACGATGAGGCCTCCACTGTGGGACAGTATATGAATTATTTTGGGTTCTCGAAAACAATTATGGTTCTAAATACTTTTTCTGTAATAGATAAGTGATGCATCCATCCCTAATGACGTCAAGAAAGGCAAAAAATGATATGCTAAGAAATCCGGAGAATTAAAGCTGCAGGATTGTATTTACAAATATAACAAGTTATATCATTAAAACAACACCCCAAGCCACCAAACGAGACACAAACTCGATCACCGAAGAGCTTGAACAACAAATCATATGCTAATTCTTAGAAGGGCAAGCAATGAATTGATACGATTCTACGATTTGAACTCAAGCAAAACTATGAAAGCAACAAACACCATATTACAGAAACAGAAGCAAAAACACAAACACTTGGCGTAGATGATATCATTTGCAGCATCAAGTCCTCAGATTGAAACCAAAAACTAATTCAATCCCTCCAAACTAATGGAAACAGCAAAGAAAGAAAATTTGAGAGAATTGAAAACAAATACAATGATGTATATGAATTGACTAAGAGAGACTAACCTATTTATGTGGGTTAGAGTTGGATTGTGCTAGAAACCCTTCCCCCCCCCCCCCCCCCCCCCCCAAAAAAAAAAAAAAAAACTGGAAAAGATCTTTCATGAGTCCAATAATAATGCAGTCATCATTTGAAAACCCATTAAAGTTTAAGCTACAGAATAATCAAAGAACCAACCACAAACTGGATCCACCAAAGGAGAATCAAAAGCAAGACAAAACAGGACAAAGTGAGACTGCTATTTAAATTGTTACAAAGAACAGTAAAAGAAGTCTCTGTTTTAGGAAAGCTTATCAACGGTTAAAAAAATCTTGCCATGTAGACCCATAATAATAATAATAATATAAGAGGTATTTGTTTATGTGTTTATACTTTGTAAGTGCCTACCAGCTCACTCATGGCCTTTAGCTACCCACCCTTTTAACCTGAACCACCACCACTACTACCGCCACCGTGATTCGTTGCCGGAGACGTGGGGTTACACCACACGCTATGGTCACAGACCACCCACCAGCTCCCACTAATATCGGGTCTTTTTTGGTCTGCTTGGTGCAGCGTTTGTAATTTTAAAACTGATAATTATGGAGCAAAAATTGAATACAACTCTGGCTCAACTACTAGTAAGGGGATGTAAATTCGGCCTCGATCCTATCAGGCTTCCGTCAAAAATCGAGCCTGTCCAATTCTCAAAACTCAAGGGCAACCGGGCCTTAGATGGGCCGGGCCTGATAATTTTTTAATTTTTTCATTAAAATAACTTGAAAACGGTGTTAGGCGTTGGGCCAACAAGTTAGATCTCGACCTGAGTCAATCAAGCCTTAAAAAACATGGCCTAGGCTTTAGTTTGAGTGGTCAAGTTGGGTCGGGTCGGGTCGTGTTGAGCCTCGACAAGTTTTGGTGTGTCAGGTCATTTTTAGAAAGACATGCATGAAAGACTTCTTAAGGCCAAAGTCATTTTTTAATAAGCCTAAAACTAAAAAAAAAAAATATTAAATTACTCAAACTCGGTTTGACAAAAACTTGTCTAAAATCGGCTAAAAAATGTAACTAATTAAAACTTGAGCAAATTTTAAAATTCATTAAAGTTTTCAAACTAGATTTAAACAATTAATTGTTTGACCCTTTTTTCACTCCTACACAAAATTTTACAACATAAACTACAAAATAACATGATTTTTCTCATATGAGTGAAAGATAAATTGATTGAAATCATTTTTCTTAATGTCATGAATCAGAGGAAATGATTTTAAATTTAAAATGTGTTTAAAACACAACTTCCAAAACAAATCAACTTGTTTGATTTTGGTTTTCAGATAATACTTTCCAAAAAAAATTAATTTTTTATTTTTCGTATATTTTTTGTTTTCCATGATTTTTTTTAATATTTTAAGTAATTTAATTTTTAGATACACCTAATATAGATGCACTTAAAAAGTATAATATTTGTGATTTTTTTTATAAAAAAAAAAATCACTAAGTACCAAAAATATTTAAAAAAAAAAACGAAATTTCAGTATATTTTTTATATTTTTGTATATTTATTAATTTTTTAAAATATTTTTGCATAAATATTTTATTATTTAGATACATCTAAACAAGGTGTATCTAAAAAAGTAAAAAAAAAAAATTACTTAAAATTTAAAAAATATTCACTAAAAACACAAAAAACAAAATTGAATTTAAAAAACTAAAATCAAACATACTGAATAACTTGAGAAAATCGATTTCGAAAAAGAAAAAAAAAAAAAAAACTATTGAAAAAGATTTGAACAAGTGAGTGGTGGTTTTTTGGTGGGCAAATCAATCAGACAGGATTACGGTCAAAGCTTAAAAATGTGTCCTTAGTTTGGGAGGATGTGTATGGAATTAGGAGGGAGGATTCCAGAAATGGCAACAATAAATTGTACTGCAAAGAAAAGTGGTCTCCTCTCTAATAGTACACACCACCATATCCTTCAAAAACAGTTTAAAAAAACATGTCCTTCAAAAAAGTTTTTTTTCTTTAAATTTTTTTTTTCAGATTAAAAAAAAAAAAAAAAAATGTCCACTGGTCAGTCAGATACACAAAAGCTTATCTAATTACACACTCATGCTTGCTGGTAACCCATCATAAAGTTCTACTTTCCACTACACCACCACCAATGTCCTTACTCCTTTTTTATCTTCTCTTTCTCCTTTGATTGTTTTTTTGGGAAAACTTTGCTTGATTAGGGTTTTTTAAAAACACTTTTTAGAAAAATTTATTTTTTGTATTTTTTTTTGTTTTTACTAAATTTTTTAATATTTGAAGTAATTTTTTTTAATTTTTAGACATACTTAACATAAATATACCTAAAAAGTAAAAATTTGTGAAAAAAATCTTTTAAAAATTCACTAAATACCAAAAATACAAAAAAAAAAGAGAATTAATACATTTTTTGTATTTATTAATTTTTTAAAATATTTTTTACAATTTTTTTACTTTTTAGATACATCTAAATAAGGTGCATCTAAAAAAGTAAAAAAAAATGTTTAAAATTTTAAAAATATTTATTTAAAAAAAAAAAAAAAACACGAAAACCAAAAAACTCAAACTAAACCCATACTTCTTATTTTTTTAATAGATTTTTTAATTGAGGCTTATTAACATATCAATCATTAACAGAAAATTTATTTTTAAAAAAAAAAAATTCCCTTGTTTTTTTGGCAATAGAGAAAAATTAACAAGCAAATTTAACAGGTATATGATACATTGTCACCATCATCTAATGACCTTGTTTGATGCAGTTTATTATAAGTTAAAAACTAATAATTAGAAAGCAGAAGTTAAAAACACTTTTTCACAATTTATAGATAATCATTTTTTTTTTAAATTTATTTAAGTTATAAGGAAAAGTAACACCAAATAATTTCGTACAAACTCTCAAATTAAAATAAATTATAAGTAGGTCATTTATGTTGTAGCAAACACCCCTAATGTCATTTTTAGTTATAGCATCTCTGATTCTCTAACAATGACATGCCAAATGATATATTATTGCCAAAATTTAACTTAAGACTTCATGAAAATAGTTTTTCAATAGAGTTTGTTACTTCATGTCATATTTGGTACAATGTGTCTCTTATGGCAATTTTAACTTCAAGTAGTTTTTTTTCTTTTCTTTTCTTTTGAAATGTTATTATTTTCACTTTGCATTAATTTGTACCTCTAGATTTTGTTTTGACTATTTATCTAGGGATAAGAATGATAGTTCACGGTTATTATCTTGCCCCTTCCTTTTCTAGAGAGACATGCATGAAAGATTGTATGAAGTATAAAATAGATGCCCATAAAATTGAGAACCTAGTAGATGGTATGTACAATATCTCTGTTGAGATCTTAAAAAAAGGCTTTTCTCATTGGAAAAATGCCTTGGTTGGATACTTCATTGATAAAATATTCTCTTTCCATTATGTAAAAGTTTGAATAGAGAAACTTTGGAAAAATTTGCTTGAGGATGTTTTCTCCATTGATAATGACGTTTTTATTTTTAAAGTAAAAAGTGAAGGGGCTATGGACAAAATTTTGGAAGATAACCCCTATTATGTTGGGGCTAGATTGATTGTTGTTAAAAAAAATGGCAACCTGGACTAAAACTAACAAAGTGTGAATTTTCGAGTATGCCATTATGAGTGAAGTTGTATAATGTTCCTTTGGAGTTTTGGACTAAAGAGAGTTTGGCCTACATTGCTAGCATCATGGGAACTCCTCTTTATTTGGATGAGCCTACTTTCAAGAGAAGCAGACTTACGTTAGTGAAAATATATATTGAAGTGCCAGCAAATAAAGAGATTCCTAAGTCTTTCAAAATAAATCTTAGTTATGATGCATGAGATTCAGGTTGAGGTTCCATTGAAGCCTCAAATGTGTGATGTTTGTAAGACTTTTGGTCATACCATTAATTTGTACCCTCAAAAACCAAAGACTTTGAACCTTCCCTCTTTCAAACAAGAGTAGAGATTCAAGGAGACAAATACGAATTCCGACTAAATGAGAAGTGGTGAAAAAAAAGGAGAGAGATAGTGGGAAAGGTTCAATGACAGTGATAAACAAAGAGAGAGAGAGAGAGAGAGATGTAGTCTTCCGCCTCTCAATATCTAATGCCTTTGATATCCTTGAATCATGTGATATGAGAGAGTTAGGAAATGGGGAATTAAGTCAAGAGTTGTTGTGCCAGATAAAGAGCCTAAAAAATAGAGGGATCTCCAAGTGACCCCAGCAATGGGTAGACTATAAAGGAAGATAATAGAAGAAAACTCAAAATGAAACTTCATGAGGGAAATTTTGAATCTTTTTTGTTGTAAATGTTGTGTTTGTCTTCTATAGGCATAGTTTTGTTGCTTTTGAGAAAGTAGCTTTTTTTTGTTTATTTTTGTTCTTCCTACAAAAGATATATATTGAATTTCATTATAATAATTTCTTTTTTTGGTTATAATATGACTTACTTATCTAAAAAAAAAAAAAATTGCTTGTGTCCCTCAATTTGGGAAATCCACCAATCCAAGTTTCCCAACTCCCAAACTTTTAGAAAAGTAAACTTCTTCCTATTTTTTTTTTTTTTTTAAAAAAAAAGTAAAGTAAAATTCCGATAAAAAGAAAAGTAAACTGAAGTTTGTCTTTTTAATGATCCATTCCAAGCTTTTAGAAAAGGAAAAGAGGAAATTTTATTTTACCCCCAAATTATATCTCGATGATCAATTTAATTTATGTACTTTTTATAATTTTAATTTTACATTTAAGTTATTTGATTTTGAATCAATTTTATCCCTGTCGTTAGCTGCCGTTTATAACCAAATGGAAGTTGTTGACATGGGACCGAGATTTCATTTGAAATTTTATTTTGCCCCAAACTATCTCAAACATATCAATTAGACTCCCAAACTTCATATTGTTTAGAGGTCTAATTGATATTTGGGAATAATTTTACAGGAAAAAAGAAATCTCAAATGAAGATGACAATATATATCGTTTAATTAGTTAACGACAGAGATAAAATTGATCTAAAATTAAATAATTGAAATGTAAAATTGAAATTATAAAAAGTATAAACTTTAAATTGATCGTAGAAATATAATTTAAAGGATAAAATGAAATTTCCTCAAAAAATGAAGTTTTTGCTTTTTGCATAATTCAATCCAAACACAGTAGCTAAGCTTCTCAAAAAACAATTGGAATTCGGTGACAATACTTTGGGGCATGTTTGATTGGATGGATTAGTGCATGGGATTGAGATTATTAATCCGTGGGCCCAATTATCCTATGTTTGTTTTAATATTTTGGTTTAGGATTATTAATCCAATGGATAATTAATCCAACAAATTTATAGGATTATTAGTAATGGGGTAGGGGTGGGATTATTAATCCAATGGATATTAATCCAATTGGATAGTGAATACTACACTAATTTAATAGGATTATTAATACTTCACTATTAGTCTTGTGAATCAAACATGACCTTGTGGTACAAATTGATTGGCAAAAAGTTAATATGCATACGCATCTCATAATAACACAGCCAATGAATATAAGACAACACATCAAGAAGAAAAAAAATATAATATTGACACTTCATTAAAAGTCGAATATAATTGCTAGAATTATATATATATATTGACATGTAAAAAAATGGTACATGGGCCTAGTGTATATGTTTGTTTTACGTCAAATCATCTCTTTAAATTCTCTCTTGTTACTCGTCTTAAGTTATTTGTTTATCTCATTTTTCTAATTTTATTGTGTAATGGAAAGTAATTTAAGACAGAAAAATAAAATAAATTGAACTAGGACTCCTTGCCATTTTTTAAAAGAAATATTCTAATGTCATGATAACGTTATACAAAAAATTGTAATAGAGTAACGTAACAAAGTTTTTTTTAGTAATTAAGAATCATATTTGAGGGATACTCAATCGAAATGTGAAAGACCTCTTTTTTTTATAACATGAAAACATTTATATTACCAAAATGCTTCCTACCCCCAGTAAACATTACACCCAGTGACCCCCAGTGCCACGTGGCACTGTGGGATTGGAGGAAAGAAAAAAAAAAAAAAAAAAAACAGAAAACTGACCAGTGGGGGCGCCCCACGTCACTGGGGGTCGACCCCCACTGGGTGTATCCAGCGGGGTTGTTTATATTAAAAACAATATCATACAGAATAAGACTTCAAAGTGAAAAACTTTTTTATTTAGCCATGTTAAATGAAATCTTAAAAATTTATCTCCACATCCATTTTATGAAGACTGCTAGATGTTTCTATAAATTTTTTATTTGTATGATTATTGCTTCTCATTTTGTTTGTTCATTTTAGGGACTTAAAAGCATATATAATAAATGCATTGAAATTTAAATTTAAATGGATTATTTTCAACAATTGCCCTTTCATTTTTCACACTTAATTAAAGTTATAACTTTTTATGAGGAGTAGTTTTGAAAACTCACAAATTTAATTTAAAGTGGGTAATTTTTAAAAAAATATTTAATAATAAAAAGAAAAACAAAAAAAGAACCGTTGCGTCAGCATAGCACACAATCTAAAACAAAAGGGAAAAAAAACAAAAGAAAAAGAAAATAACGAAAAACAAAAAACAAAAAACGAAAAACAAAAAACAAAAAGGTAAATTGGCAAGTGGCTAGGGCACATTCCATCAGTTGATAATGCATTCCCTTTCTCTACACAATCAGCTCAAAAGTTGGCTAGTGAGACTTTTGCCCTATTTGGCAAGCTGTAAAAAGCCAGCTTTTTTTGATATTTTGATTTTTTTTGAATCATCTCACCTCTCTACTTTTTTACATCAAAAAAGCTAAAAAAGTTACAAAAGATACAAAAAATCAATTTTTTACCATCTTTCCAAAACACCACTTTCTTTATTCTTTGTCTACATAGAAAATCAAGGGTTGGTTTGGGAAGTGGGTTGGCTTTTTGACTTTTTTAACTATTTTAGCCTGGGCTAAAAAGCTTAGTTTGGGAAAGATTTTTTGGCTTTTTTGACTTTTTTTTGTGAGAAAAGAGTGTAATGATTATAGGTTGGATGTGATGTTTTGTTTATTGTGGTTAAAATAGTCTATTTTGTCTTTTGTGGCTATTTTAGCCACAAACCATCTTCCCAAACGGACCCTAAATTATTTCAAAAATAAGGTATATAATACAGATTTAAAGTTAGATTATGTTTGGATCATAGATTTAATTACATTTTACTTCTATTTCTCTTCTAAATCCCAACTCAAATTCATTATTCAAACACAGTCTTAATGTAATATGAACCACAATCATAATAAATGTAGTCCATTTTTTTTATGTAATTTTTAAAATAATTTTCTTAAGTATATAGCATTGTTAATTTATATACTAACACTATAATCGCATTGATTGAAGATGATAGATTAAACATTATTGCTAGCAAAAAGTACATATAACAACATATGAAGAAGATATTAGAACAAAAAGTGGATGTGAATGAGTTGTCTTCATGTTGTTGGAAGACTCCTAAAAAGATTTTAAATTTTAAATTTGTAGATATAAATTATCTCTCTTTTTACTTTATTATTTTCATAAATTATTTTACAAATTTAAAATTCAAATAGAGCCACAAAAGATCCAGACACAAAAGTATACCTAATGATACGGTGTATTTTTTAACTTGTGGGTCCTGAGATGAATGAAGATTCTATGTTACATATATTAAGCAATTCAAAATAGGAATTCAGATATGTTTGAAGAAAGATGCTTTGGATGCTTTGGAAGTAAGTTTCATGGATAGCATGAACCACAGTAAATTCACAAAAATAAAATAAAATAACTGAACGAAAATTATAAATACACTAGTGGTTATCTCTTTGTACATGTGTTAATAGGTAACAATCAATTGCCTATATACATATACAATAAGTCAGCCATCTCAGAAGAATTATAACTTACTCCTCTTCAGTCTTTTCTGTCCCTATGTATATGGGTGATGGATCGTTGAACACACCAAAATTAAATACTAAATTATACCAAATTCAATTAGAATAATGGCAAGTCTAAGTATCGATCCACAGGGACTATTGTGAAATTAAACTAATTTAACTGTTAAATTTCTAAATTAATTTTGATAAAAAGATTGAATGATCATAACCTAATTTAATAACGAATAAATTAAACTAAGGAATTAAATTACCAATAATAAATGAAATTGGGTTTACTAAATTGGGAAAAAAATCCTAAGGTAGAGAATTCACCACTAACCACATGAATAAGACTTAACATCAACCACCAATCGCAATTCGGTTTGAACAACCCAATATTTCACAACTACAACTTTGAAATATTGATCAAGAGGGTTGTTGCATTCAATGTACAAGCACGAATCATCCCGAGTAGTACGAGTCGTTTGCTCTAAACTAAGTTAGCAAAACGACCCGTCTCTCATAGCATGACTCATCTCATACTTTGAATACAAACACAAAGAATACTAATGTATGGAAAGCATTAAACAATCACAAAGAATAAAATGCTTGAAGAGAAGAACGAAACAATTATTTATAAACTTCTAAAACATCCATACATTCAATCAAACCAAGTTACAATGAAAGCTCGTGAAAATTCCATTACATGGCTAGGGTTTCATCAAAACCCTAGAAAAGACGACTAGCCACTCATGGAGGAGTGGAAAGAGGAAGATGGAGAAGAAACCACCATGGGAGACATCCTTGAAGCTTTTTGTTTCTTCCCTTCCAAACCCTAGCCTCTCCCTCTAGGTCAAAACAATTTCAGAACCCTAGAAAAGTCTTTTCCTTTTCTTTTTATACTTCTACTCACTTCCAAACAAGTTTAAAACATCAGTTTGACTTTTACAGAAAAAGTCAACTCTGTCCAAATTTTGTCGTTTTGCCCATTTTATACTCCGACGATGTACAACCTGATTGACATTCAACACACATAAAATATACGATTTGACCAGCAAGTGAAGTTAAGAGATTCTAATTAACGGCCTCAATAATGTACATTTCGGCCTTAATCAATAGGTGAGCATAATTCGGATTGGTTTGAATTGGGATAAAGTCAGAATCAATTCGTTATCTACGGTTCTCGAAAAATTAAAACCAAACCAATCCGTTTAAATTGTGAAACTAATCCATTTAAACACGGATTGATTGGTTTAAGACCACGGATTCACATAATTAAATAACAAAAAAAATATAAAACATTTTAATTTCAAAAAAACTTAAACATAGTATCATATTAGTTCTACAATAGCAACATGTCTTTCCATAATAGCGACATATTGTTCTAAAATTTAAACCACCATAAGAAAATTAGTTTCACCATAAGTATTTAGACTATTACAAATTAAAATTAAAAACCAACAAACAAAAGTAATAAAAAAAAATATTATGCGGGTTTAGTTTAGGTTTATATGGAACTAGTGGTAATCCGTACTATGTATGGGATTTTATAAATTAAAAAAACAAATTATTATAATTATTTTGAAATAATTTAATATTTTGTCTTGTGGTATACATCAAATTTATAAATTAACTTTTATGTTTATAACTTTTTAAATTATTATTTTAAAAAAATAAAAAAATATATATATAAATCCATTAAGTGCAATTTTGATAATTTGTATTAAAAAAAATTTAAATCTGATTAAATGAGTTATGACATATCTCTTATTGTTATGAAAATATACAAATTTAAAAGTTGCAATTAAGATAAATATACAATTTTATTATTAAATGTGAAGTGAAGTGATATTTAACAATAATTAATATGATGTTTCTATTATTAATCAAATAATTTAAGTTACATTTCTTTTAATTTCAATTTCATAACTAAAAATACAATATGAATATAATACACACATGAATTTGTAGTCTTTAATAATACGAAGGTTTCAAAAAATTTCAACCTTTCATTATTTTCTTTTAATTTTTTTTAATCTAATTTGATTTTAAATTTGAATAGAAATTTTGATTTGATTTGATACGATATGAATTATTTTTACTTTTTCATTAAATTTTTATCAATTTTTAAAAGAACTTTATTCTTATCGCAATTATTTTTTTCTTCTCACCAATTTTGACGGAAAAAATAATGACTTTCAACATTTCATTTTTTAAATTTTTATCAAATTATAATTTGATAAAAAAAAATATTAAGGATTGAAGATTTTCTTAATTGGAATTATAGTGAAATAACATATTGAAATAGTCAAAGTTTAAGTATGTGATTGGTTGAAATGTATAATTTAATTAATTCTCTTCTCATATTTGTATAAAAATTGACACTTATGACTACATCATTATGAGTTAGATTATCGAAAAAAATTAAGGTGTCAAACATTTTCCATTTGTAAATATCCTATATATTAAAAAAAAATTAAAAATGTAGCTTTTGGATTTGTGTTTATCAGTTTTGTTTTATGGACATAAACAATTAATATTTCAAGTTAAAAATTAAAAAGTAAAAAAAAAATAGATGGGTTTTTTAGAGATAAAATAAGCCATCTAACTCTTCTATATACTATTTAAGATGGACTATTTAATTACATAAAAAATAAAAATTATGTTTAGAGATTATCCGTATATGTTATGCTATTATATACAACTATAGCTGTAACAAATTAACTATAATATATATAAAAAGTTATATTAAACTTCCATTTTTAATTAATTGAATTATAATTAACAAACTAACAAATAGTAGTAATGGTATAATAGGATAGAAAGAGGATAAAAATAAATAACACAATGATATTTAAAAGTTTTAAATTTACCTAATGTTATAGTAAAATCTTAAATTCTCAATAAATTTTCACATTTTCTATAAAATAAAATGACAATAAAAAATATTGATACCCATTTTTTTTACTTCAATTTTATGGTCTTTATTGAAGAAAACAAAATCCGATCAAAATCCTTGGCACAGAATAGACATAGATACTTCGATTGTAAAATCACTAATAATTCTTCTCCACCATGCAAACCTGTAAACAAATACATAAACCTCACTAAAACCAAAACCAAAACCAAACCAACAGCAAAGAAAGAGAATTATACATGAAAAAAAAAATTAAAAAAATTAAAAAACAAATAAATTTATGCAATAAGAGAATGTTACCTCCAACAACTTGGAACTCACCTAACCCAATTCGTTAGCTCATCCGCCAATGCTTGCGAAGTTTAGGAGTTGGGATGACTAATCAGATTATTCTTTAAATAAGACTTAAAAATTGATTAATTTGTCTTATTAAGTGATTTAAAATTTTGATAGATATACGTTAACATTTAGATAATTATATTAATAAATCATAATTCAAATTTAGATATTGTCATATTTTTTTGAGACCTATATCTAAATTTTTATTTTTTATTTTATTTTATTTTTGTGTGGTTTCTATTTGTTTTTGTTTTTTTTTTCAATTTATTTAAGATGGAGGTGTGGGTTTCTAATTTTTTTTTCCAATTTAATTTATCTATGGTTTCTATTTGTTTTTAATTATTATTATTTAGGTAAATTATGATGTGAGTTAGATATGTGATAGACATGTAGATTTTATTGATTTAAAATATGATGGTGGGAGATATTTTCAAATTCGATTTGTTTAGATAAACTTTAAAAAATTTTAAACTTTAAAATTGGATATTGAGATGTAAAAGAAAGATTTTAATTAAATAAATAAAAATCAAATTTATTAATTTTATCTGATTGTATACTTGATTTTTAGTTTTTTTTTTTTTGTTATGTTATAATATAATATATAAGATATAGATAGATATTCACAACTTTTACGAAAAATATTATTTGATTTTTTGGGAAAAAGAGAAGACAGGCAAGTTTTAATATTTTTTTTGGAAATCAGTGAGAGAGATTAGGATGGAGAGATTATGAAATATTTTCTTTATCTTTCTAATTGAAATTCATAAATTTAAGATAATTATTATTTCTAAAATAATTAAATAAATAAATCAGTCAATAATTTTTTTTTTAAATCTATTTTATAAATTGAAAAATTAATAATTTTAGAAAATTGATTAATTTGCCCCATTAAGTGATTTAAAATTTTGATAGATATACATAAAAAAATAGATAATTATATTATTAAATCATAATTCAAATTTAGATATTGTTATATCTTTTTTGAGATCTATATCTAAATTCTTATCTTCTTTATTTTTGTCTGGTTTCTATTTAATTTTTTTTTTCAATTTTTTTTAGATGGAATTGTGGGTTTCCATTTGTTTTTTTTTTTTAAATAATAATTTATCTATGGTTTTTATTTATTTTTAATTATTATTATTTAGATAAGTTATGATGCGAGTTAAATATGTGATAGATATACGAGTTTTGTTGATAAACTTTATAGATTTTTAAAATTTAAAATTGGATATTGAGACGCAAAATAAATATTTTAACTGAATAAATAAAGATCAAATTTATTAATTTTATTTGTTTGTATATCTGATTTTCATTTTTTTTTTTTTGCTATGTTACAATATAATATATAAGATATAGATAGATACCCACAACTTTCATGAAAAATATTATCTAATTTTTTGGAGGAGAGAAAATGAATACAAATTTTAATTTTTTTTTTCAAAATTGGTGAGAGAGATTATAATGGAGAGATTATGAAATATTTTTGTTATCTTCCCATTATTATTTCTAAAATTATGAAATATATCAGCCAATAGGTTTTTTTAATCTATTTTATAAATTGGAAAATCAATAATTTTATAATGAGAGTTTGAAGCTCTTAGGAGGTTCCTCATTAGAAACTCCATTTTTCTTATATAATACATAGATATAGATATAGATATTTATATTTATTTTAGATATTTTTTTAATATACACATTATTTTTTTATATAATCCTATCATTAACCATAGTGTATGAGATAAGTTAAAAATGGTGCTGCAATAACTATGAGAGAAGTCAAAAAAAATTGTAGGTTGGGAGAAATCAATAAATGATGAGGTTATTTATTTTTTTATTTTATTTTATTTTTGTGTGGTTTCTATTTTTTTTTTTTTCAATTTATTTAAGATGGAGGTGGAGGTTTCTTTTTTTTTTTTCCCAATTTAATTTATCTATGATTTCTATTTGTTTTTTTATTATTATTACTTAAGTAAGTTATGATGTGAGTTAGATATGTGATAGACATGTAGGTTTTATTAACTTAAAGTATGATGGTGGGAGATATTTTCAAATTTGATTTGTTTAGATAAATTTTAAAGATTTTTAAAATTAGATATTGAGATACAAAAGAAATATTTTAATTAAATAAATAAAAATCAAATTTATTAATTTTATCTGTTTGTATATTTGGTTTTTAGTTTTTTTTTTTTTGGTATGTTATAATATAATATATAAGATATAGATAATATTCACAATTTTTATGAAAAATATTATTTGATTTTTTGGAAAAGAGAGAAGACAGGCAAGTTTTAATATTTTTTTTGAAAATCAGTGAGAGAGATTAGGATAGAGAGATTATGAAATATTTTTTTATCTTTCTATTTGAAATTCATAAATTAAAGGATAATTATTATTTCTAAAATAATTAAATAAATAAATTAGTCAATAGTTTTTTTTTTTTAAATCTATTTTATAAATTGATAAATCTATTTTATAAATTGAAAAATCAATAATTTTAGAAAATTGATTAATTTGTCCCATCCATTAAGTGATTTAAAATTTTGATAGAGATACATAAAAAAATAGATAATTATATTATTAAATCACAATTCAAATTTATATATTGTTATATCTTTTTGAGATCTATATCTAAATTCTTATCTTCTTTATTTTTGTGTGATTTCTATTTACATTTTTTTTTTCAATTTATTTTAGATGGAGTTGTGGATTTCTATTTGTTTTTTTTTTTTTTTTTTAAATTAATTTGTCTATGGCTTCTATTTATTTTTAATTATTATTATTTAGGTAAGTTATAATAAAAGTTAAATATGTGATAGATATGTGAGTTTTATAAATAAACTTTATAGATTTTTAAATTTTAAAATTGGATATTGAGAGACAAAATAAATATTTTAACTGAATAAATAAAACTCAATTTTATTAATTTTATCTTTTTGTATATCTGATTTTCAATGTTTTTTTGTTATGTTACAATATAATATATAAGATATAGACAGATGCCCACAACTTTCACGAAAATATTATCTGATTTTTTGGAAGAGAGAAAATGAATGTAAGTTTTAATTTTTTTTTTTTTGAAAATTGGTGAGAGATATTATGATGGAGAGATTATGAAATATTTTTGTTATCTTCTCATTATTATTTCTAAAATTATGAAATATATCAGCCAATAGGTTTTTTTAATCTATTTTATAAATTGAAAAATCAATAATTTTAGAATGAGAGTTTGGATCTCTTAGGAGGTTTCTCATTAAAAACCCTATTTTTCTTATATAATATATAGATATAAATATAGATATTTATATTTATTTTAGATATTTTTTTAATATACAAATTATTTTTTTATATAATCCTATCACTAACCATAGTGTATGAAATAAGTTAAAAAGAGTGCTACAATAACTATGAGAGAAGTCAAAAAGATTTGTAGATTGAGAGAAGTCAATAAATGCTGAGGTTATTTATTTATTTTTAAATCAAAAAATTAGAAAATTAGGATTGGGATATCGGAGCTCCCACAAAGCTTGTGAGTTAGAAACCGCTTTTTCCTTATATAGGGGTTGTTTGGAATGATCTAAATAAGTACACTTTTTGACTTTTTATGAAATATGTGCTGAGTTTGGGTTGGGTTTGAAGTGACGTGTTAGAGAGGTGATATGATTTAGGGTAAACTACTAATAGGTCCTACTTTGGAGACTTATTACCCAATAGGTCCTACTTTGAAGACTTATTACCCATTAAGTCCTATTGATAAATTTATTAAGTGATAAAGATAAATTTATCAGTCTTTTATTTTTATGAATAAATTTATAGTGATAAATTTATCAGTCTCTTTGTTTTTATGAATAAATTTTTAGTGATAAATTTATCGCTCTCTTATTTTTATAGTGTTAAATTTATTAGTTAGGACTTGTAGGTAAATAAGTCTAGTTAATAGGACTAATTGGTAAGTACCCCTATGATTTAAATAAGATGAAGTGTTAGCATAGTGATTTTTTGACTTTTTTTAAACATGTCAAACCAGCCCATAATATATAATATATAGATAAGAGAAGATAAAATGTGAGAGGGTGTATAATATAAATATAGACTATTTGTATACGATTCGGATTAGTTACAATCCGAAAACTGTAAGGTTCAATCCAGAACCGATCCGTGAATTACGGATTTTTAATTTTTCAATCCGGAACCGAACCACGGATTCAAAAAACCAATCCAAACTTATCGAATTGGATTGGACTGGATCAAATTACGAATTCCTCACTCAGCCCTACCTATGAATGAGAAAAAGAAAAAGAAAAATCATTTTAGTCCACCAAAAAAAGAAAAGAAAAGAAAGGTACAGTAACATTGAACTTCGAAATAGTAATAACTATAATTTCGAGAGTAATGATACATACCTCTAATTTGAGAATTCTAAATGGAGCACTAGTGAAGTGGAAGAGAGAGAGTAAAGAGAGAGAGAGACGTGTAGACCCCACCTTCACATGGGTGCACTGCACATCATTAGAGTTGCATTAGACCTCTCAAACATTATTATAACTACTGTGACTCATCAGTTGTAGTCGACCTTGTTTACAATTGTATAAAATTGTATATAAATTCAAGGGTGAATTACACTAATAGTCCCTATAGTTGGGGGGCATGTGTCACTTTGGTCCTTGATTTTTCAATTGTAACACATTGAACCCTGAATTTTAAATCTTGTTTCAAATAAGGACAATTGAAGATATAAAAGATTTTTCAAGGGTAAAATCATCAATTTGATAAAATTTAAACTAATTTGACAAAAATAAATCTCAAACAAATATTTTTGAATTTTTAAAAATTATTTCTACCCACAAAAAATAAAATTAATAAATCTTTTAGACATTTATTTTTTTTACCAAATTAATTTTTATTATGTGTTTGAATAATGATCATATAAAATTAATTTTTAAAAATTAATCATGTAGTTTTTATTAATTTTTATCAATTTTATATAATTTTCTCATTGATAGATAAAAATAATTCTTAAAAAATTAAAAATATTTTTTTAAAATTTATGTTTGTCAAATTAATTTATATTTTATTAAATTGACGATTTTACTCTTGAAATTAAACAATGATATCTTCAATTGTTCTTATTTAGAACAAGATTCAAAATTCAGGATCAAATGTTTCACAATTAAAAAATCAGAGACCAAAGTAACACGAATCCCAAACTATAAGGATTGTTAGTGTAATTTACCTTAAATTCAATTGCATCTATACACGCAATTACTTATCATAAATTGTAAGAACAAATATATATATTTTCCCGGGTAAGTAGACAACAAACAATATTGATTTGAGTTCAAAACTTGTAAATCGCCTAAAAGATTTGCCCTGCCACATCCTCTTTTCCCGGCAGCACAGGACACGTGCAGACACCACCAGAAAACAAATTCCCACATGTATGTTTTATGGAAGGATTGATTACCTGAATCAATGACCATAACAATGAGTTTCAAAAATCAACTAAGAAATATTCAGAGTAAGGCCATAGAAAGATGATTCCTGGGCAAAAAAAAAAATTGAAACCACAATTTTGTCAGTTAGGTTGAGAATTTGAATTCAACATGAAAATGTCAACCCAGTCAGAGAATGGCAAAAAATTGAAGTACAGCAACAGGTATAATTTAAAAAATCGGAGACAATGTGAGAGGTACACATCACTGAAGGTACCGTTATTAACAAACAAATAAAAATGAAAACAAAGAATATAAAAGGGGAAGAGGGAATGTTTTAAAAAAATGAGAAAATAATTAAGAAGAGATACTGTCAAAAATGCATAATTAGACAAATAATAAATAGCAAAAGCAAAATAAATAATTTTCTTTCAAAAATTGGGCTAATTTTTTGACACCACATTTTTCACAGGAAATGACCAGTACAATTCCTAATTATCAAGAAAACATGATCCTACCAACCCTATTACATGATAGAAGTGAAGAGAAGGAAATATGGTCCTTTCGCTAATACACGAATATCCATCCTCCATCCATCAAAGCTTCATATAGAAATCAGCAAGGACGACATCCCACAAAAGAAAGTGAAGATAGAGGAATTCCCAACATGTTTTGGCATTATAAGCACAGGTTTTGGATTTTGTAGAGGCCTTTGAATAGGCATTTTTTAAGCATACACGATATAGATTTTTGTATACAAGGTGCACCGCCATGATGCCTCTTTTTAATATAATTTTATACGTATCAAAAAATAACCACAGGCCTGATTGTAGGCCTCAGAAGATACAAATGCAAGTCCAAATAATTTGACCCAACTGTGCTTTCACAAGCATGAAAGGTAACTTACAAAAGTAGTAGGCTGTTGAAGCACCTGATCATTTCTTTGTTGCGTCAATAAACATGGCTCGAGTCCAATGCTCAACATCCTCAGTTTGAGATGGTGGAGGAGGAAAAGTGGGATGCTCCACAAGATCCCATCCTTCTATAAGGTTTTCATTCTTTCCAATATCAGATGAGTCAGTGGCATAAGGAAAACTGGCAGCAGAACTTTGAAGGTTATTTTTGAAGGCGTTTCTCTGCATGATGGAAAAAAACAAGCAAGCATGTGAAACACTCAATAAAACCAATCTCATATGTCTAAAGGACAAATTTTTTATATCGATCACTGTGACACATTGAAATATTACGTCAATGGAAAAGCAGTATTCTTCTGACTAAAAAGAAATCATAAAAATACTTGGAGCGTACTTCAAACAAACTATGCATAACATTTCAATTAAATGAGAACAGTTAATTTCAGTTCTCCAGACAATTCCTTCTCAACATATAAAACCTATAAAGGCCACCAATGTAGTTTTAAGCTATGAAGTGAAAACACTCCTAGGTTAGAGTTTTGTGCTGCATGGGTATGAAAAAGGTTTAGGACACCTATGTGTCATAATCCATTTTTGTTTTATTTTGTTACTGAATAAGTTAAAATGTGGCCATGGAAGGGATTGCAATGTTTAAGGGATGTCTAAGTAGTTAATAGCACAAAATGACGGCACTCCAATGTACAAATGAAGAAAGATCCGTTAGTAACAAAATTCAATAGTTTTTCAGATGCAAAGTCAAGCCTGAAATCTGTACTGTTATGGGTAGTGCATGTGCGCTGTCCAGTAAAGTACTCGATGAAATGACTGAATTCACATTCCATGCTGATTTGTTCAATTGTTGAACTTGTTTTGATGACCTGCAAAACAAAATCAACAAATGTGAAACATAGAAGGACTAGGACAAAGCACCACGTGAATAAAATGTTGTGAATGCAAATTAAAAATTGTCATGCATGACATTTGAAGTAAGTTTGGAATACTCAAAAGATCAATTTCATACCAATATTCAGTGGTTCCATTACAAGGAACAAAAGATGGGAAGATATTGACCTCCTTTTGACATTCTTCAAAGACTAGTAGTTGAAAGTAACTGATGTATAAGAAAACCTGAAAATTACTTACGCTTTTCTTTTTATTTGATATTTGCAGCACCAAATTACAATAAACATAGCCATTCGTCTAGTTCCTTAACTGTTTTTTTTTTTTTTTTTTTTTTGGTAGTATAATTTTAATATGCCATTATTCGCCTTTCCAAAGGCTGAAATGTTCAGAGACAGTTAAGTCTGGAACAAAAGAAAGATTTATTTTGGACCAAGGGTCTTTCAGGATCCTCCACATGATACGTGTCAACGAGGTTTTCAAGGCTAAAACCAAAGTCACCAAATAGGCTTAATTTGAGCATAGAAAAGGCAAAATGGAGATCCGTACTCAATGTCATCTAGAAATAAAATTAAATTGAATTCATTAGCATGAGAAATCCAGAAAGAAGGATCTGTAACCAACTTGATATCTTGCGGCCTTGAGTATCTGAAAATCATCAAACAGCTTATTATAAACAATATTCCTTAGCCTATTTCTCCAAATCTCTCTGTAGCCCCTGTTTTTGAGTTAACCCATGTCAAGATCCCTTAGGTGGCCAATGCCATGGCGTTCCACTACGGCAATATGGCCAGATCAAAGCAGGCATTATACCCAAAGATTTTTTTGTCAGCTAAGTCTCTTGGGCTTCTAGGAATTTTAGCATATCCTAAGATGGTTGACATCAAGCTGCAAGCCTAAGTCAAAATTTCTTTCATTGTGAAGGATCAAATCAATCCTGATGCCAATCCAAAATCATTGAAATTTAAGCTTGGCATTATCCAAAGGACGACATTGACAACCATAGCTAACACACAGTAACTTTCCTAGGGAACTGCAGCTAAATTCTTTTACATTCTTTATACTCTTCCAGTGTATATTCCTCTTCCAATTGCAGCAGGGTATATGGCTCAATCATGAGCCCACCTACAGAGAAATTACAGCCAGATTGAATTATACAGTTGGCAAGTTTTACTTCGAATCTCTATAAACATTTACCTCAAAAAACAATATCCATCCAGGTTTTGTGAAACTTGTCTTTCTTTGATGATGTGTGAATAGTGAACCGAAAAGATGATATGCATATCAAGTACCATACAAGAGAAAATGGGGTAAATACCTTGAAGACTCCATTTTCAAGGAAAAAACAGATCGAACTTCCTTGGAAGAAGAAAGTGTGGCCAACAACTTTGCAAAGGATTCAAAAGTAGATGCCTCAGTAGGAACATCCAAGTATAATGAGTTATAACAGTAGGCTGTTAGGCATGCCACACTTTTTTTGAGAAGTGAAATCCCTTTCTGCAGGTCCTGGTGCATTTCAACAGAATGTGGTGAAGCTGAAGAAAAATTGAAGCTACCGCCAGAAGAATCCAAACGGGTCTTCCTCTCAGATTCCATTGAAGCAACACCAAAATTACTTGAGCTTCTATCAGACCATGAAGCCTCTCCACCAATGGAGCAACTATTTTGGCGCCGTATAAATAGTGGATATTCATTGCTGCATGACATTAATTATAGATCAATCCAACAGTTGATAAATCTAAGTAACCATATCAGTATTACCTTCTGGAAGACGGACAGGCATCCCAATAAGAGTCTCGTTGCCATATTCGGGAGCATGAACCCTGAAGCAAAATTATGGAATGAATACAATAGAGGTAATTAGATGAAGATTAGCACATGAAAGCACCAATTGTTGGTGTCTTGTTAATTTTTACAGCTTTAAATCCTGGTTTGTCATGAGACAACACAATTTCAAGATAAGAGATTGAAGATTTAATTTGTATATGAAAATTATATCTCATAATCAAGGGTAAATTTAGCAAACAACAAAAAGCAATGAAATTTCCTAGTGAAGCACCCTTTGGGCGATCTTTAAGCACACCATTCTGGACTAGAATATGCCTGGCAGTCAGACAGATGCAAATCCCACTCAAGTGGGGCCTCCTAGAATTTTTTCAAAAAATAAAGACACCCATACTTGAGCTAGAATCAAGCCCAACTTAGAAGGAAGAAGATCATACTTTAAAAAAAGAAAACAATTTCTGATAATACTAAGACTCAAATAAGGTAAGGAAACCAATTTTGATGCAATTTAAAAACCAAGTGTCCTGAAGTAATGCAACATGCTCATGTAAATAAACCTTGTAGTGTATTGAAGCATGTTTGCAATTATGGTGTTAGTCTTCAAGCCTAACACGCTTGTACATTTAACCTAGCCTAACCCATTACAACAGATCCGCAAGGGCAATACAAAAGACTCAAGTTTTGGGATACAGAATTGCCAACACTACCCAAATCATGTAATAATTATTTTTATGTTATACAAACTAAGATCTCAACTTTAGAGTCTTCGATATTATGACACTTGTTAAATTTTTTTTTTTTTTTTTTATTTTTTGGGATAAATACTTGTTAAATTTTAATATTATGTCCCATATTATATCGTGTATACAAAACTACAAAAAAATGGCTCCACTATGGGGCATGTAACCACATTTACCTAAACTAAATATTACACCATTGCCAAAGAATGGCAACAATTTACATGCACATCACATCCAAGATTGTCATTATGGAAGGTAAAATTAGAATCAAGGTATCATAGCAGGCATATCTTATAATAATATCATAATATAAAAAGGTACCAATGGAGAGTACTCTCTCCACGATATTTTTCACCACACAAATGAAACTGGAATTTTTGGTAAAAACTTAAGATAGTAAAAGGAATTTAAGACAAGATGCGAAGAATTTTTTTTTCTTTGGACACATATACATGGAGGTGCATCAAAGCTTACCGCAAAACCCAAGTTATGAAGTGCGGGTGCAGCAACATTGTGAACAACAAGATTTAAAAGTTGCACCATGTATCTGTGTTAAAGCCATTGATAACCATTAGTCAGTTTAAAACACAAGAACATTCAAGTTGAACATAAACTAACTAAAAAAGATAATTTGGTATGGGATATAAAGATAGCATGAAATACAATGTATATAAATCTCCGATGCATCATAACAAGATGTTACATGCAACAAACAATGGAATATCAGCAATGGAACTCTTCTTAGGAGTTCATTATCACATTAATAGATATCTCATCACATTAATAGATATCTAGTTGGCTGAAGTGCCAAAAAAAATAAATCCTCTAAAAATAAAAACAAACAAGCTTCAAAATAAGGTGATACATAAATAGTCACAAGACTCACAACATTAACACTAAAAGCTAACTATTGTAAAAGAGAAACACCAGAAGATTATTAGAGCTCCTAGCAGCAATAAAGGAAGGGAATACATCCAAGATTCAGTGTTACTAAGTAAGTACATAAATATTGCTAGGCAGTAAACAAGTTGACCACTAATATTCTTCATTACATCCTACCTATCCAATCACGAAAATGAGTTATATTGAACCATCTTAATATAGTTCAAAGAAGGCCAACATGAAGAAGAAAAAAAAGTGACCAGATGTTGGATCAGATCTAATGGTGAGATCTTTATTATCATGAGTTGGCCAGTAACACACAATACACACAAAACAAAAAGTATATAAAGAATTTAATTGAGAAAGATTACCCCAAAGAGGCAGCAAGTTCTTCGGATGGAATTGAATGGGGATCAAGTCCTCTTGGTAAGCGTGCATTGCAGATTTGATCATACTGACCGCTAGACCCATCTCTTCTCTCTCCGTCTATATTTACCTACAGCATGAATGTAATATAGCTCATTTAAATCCAATAGACCAATCGTCCTAACAACAAGTTATTGCCTATATTAATGAACAATGCCGAGAAACTTTAAAAAAAAAAAATTCCAAATATTCTCTGCAACCCATCTTTCTCTCTCCGTCTATATTTACCCAGAGCATGGATGTAATATATAGCTCATTCAAAACCAATAGAACAATCATCCTAACGACGAGTTATTGCCTACATTAATGAACAAAGCCAACAAACTTTAATTAATAAAAAATCCAAATGCTCTCTGCAATTAATCTTAAAAATATGAAGTTGAGAAATTAGAACCTTAAGAAGAATAAAGCATGAGATCGAATCAAAAATCAACCAATAAAACAAACCAAGACAAAAAAGGACTTTGCATTTTCTTTTTCTTTTTCTTTTTTCTCTTTTTAAAGGACATTTTTGTGCAATGATCTGAAGTCAGGATAATGGTATTGTATATTCATCTCATATAATTTTAGTAATAACCATATGAATATGATATAGCTACCTTTTTGGAATAACAACGCAACCATCTTCCACAAGCTTTTCTTTAATGTGTTGAATTTTGAACTGTATTGTTACTAAGGTGAATTACTTTGTAGTTCCTATCTAACACCATCAAAGGGCCAACAAATGAAAGATGGAAAAGATAGGCATAGAATACAAAAGTTACTGAAAAACAATGCATAAGTTGATCATACAGCTCTTTACAGATTGGAGTCTAGGAGTCGCAGAAGGCTACTAACCCCAAATAGTTATAAACTTAGAACAAGTCCCCCTGAAAACTAAACATTAATCCAAAAGGTAGACAAGATAGCCTGGATCCCATCTCAGGCAGCAGCAGGAGTTAGTTCAACTCATCCCTATAGGGCTACCTCAGGGGAGTTATCCAGGTAATTAGTTGGTGCAAATGGAACAGGGGACTACATGTGTTCTAGGAGACAATTGTATGCCCTTTGAGGCCCAAATTCCTTGCTGGAAAGGAAAAAAATAGAGAGAATGCAGAACATCATATAGATAGTTCACTTCACCTCTTAAAAACAAAGTGGAGTATTTGAAAACTAAAAACAATGGATGACCAACATCAAGTTCTAAAAGGCATTCAGATTCATATTCAATTAGATACACTTGATTAATGACACCAGCACTAGAAAATTTGTCAATCTTATTAAAACATGACAAGTAACAGAAAAAATGAAGTGATAACATATTATACCTGTAGAGTAACCACTCCTTAAAGGGCTTACCCGACGTTGTGGGAACAACTTGCATATCTGTTTGATAACAACTGACCGTTTGTGAAGACGTTCGGAAGTAATGGCCATCTGCAGTTCATAAATATCCTAAGCATTAAATACAATAAAACATTAAAGACAACAACAGATTACAAATACATCCCTACACAATATCTTTTGACCTGTTGAAGAATATAATGTTTTGGTCAGGGTCAGCCTCCAGTGGAGCACAACTCATATGATAAATATCACAGATAAGAGAAGTAACCAAAACATAAAATCTGATTATGAAAAACGATACTCACGTGCCCCAAGCTCTGCGTATAGATGAGATAGGGTAGAACTTTTCCAGTTGTTCGACACGATTTCTTTCCAACTGTAACATGAAGTCCAAGACAACTAACATCACTAATGATCAAGGAATAGAATAACAATAAAAATAATATACCACAACTTAAAAATATGGATATATTGATGGATATCGCACAATATCGATATTGATTCACATAAATTGGAGAAATTAATGAAGTATCATAAAATATTGTGGATGATATCGACGTCTTGAAAATATGGATATGCCAAGGGAATTATGAATACATTGCAAATATCATAGAAATTTTACTCTATGCTTATAATAGCAAAGAAAACTCACATCATGACATAGAGAATAGTACTCATATTTTAATTAACCATATAATTACATAAAGCGAATGAAAAATCTGTTACCATAGTCATGGCTGATTCAAGCAACTCATATTTGACTTTTAGATCAAACGACATCTTCTCAACCTTAGCCTTCCCTAAAAAAACATCAATTAGTCTAACAAGCTCAGAACATAAAATCTGGGCACTGCTCAACCTAAATTGCAAGCAACAGTGCAAGGCAACCAACCTTGTGAATATTGTTCTCTGCTAAATTGGAGCTTCTCCCTCAATCCTGCAAGTTTCTCATTTTGAAGCACTCTCCAACTAAGCTGATCCTCTGCCTTACCCTGATGAAGGTTAAGAAATCAAACTTGAGAACTAAGCATGTTAACCAGGGATGCACTGGACCAGAATGCGAAAGAATTTAGATTAATTGTGCATGCCATTTTATCAAAATGCCAATGGAAAAAGCGGCAACAATGGAGTGAACAAAATCAAACTAGATGAAAAATCAAAGACACCGTATCTAAAAGGAAACCATTGAATATGAGATGATCAAATAGAAGGAGCTACACATAAGGGTTAGATTTTTCCATTTGGGCTTTTAAAGCATATGAGATGATCAAATAGCATTTGCAATAACCCATTTGTTTGTACCCTCATTGTCCACATTGTGGGTAACTCTCTAGAGGACAAGGAAGACCAATGTAGGCAGAGATAGTAAGGAAATACACGTTAACACATGGTTTAACTAAAATTATGGCCCTTGATTGAGCATAATGGCAAAATAGGATTCATTTAGCTTACCTTAAATAATGCTTTGTTGAGTAGGCAAGTATCAATCTCAATTTAGATATGTTGATAAATCCATTTTAAGCAACAACTTTGACTTACAACACCTTTCTCTAGTCTCTTAAAATGAGCCAAGTAGTCAACCATCTTAATTCAGTGAGCCCCTATTTCAAGTATTTGAAGCTGCAGCTATTTAGATTGTGGACTAAGGGTTCGTTTCGTATGTGAGAATTTTAGCCAAAAAACCAAAAAAAAATATACAAAAAAGTCAAAGATTCAATCCCATTCTCTCTACTTTTTGCACGTTTTTTCTTACAAAGCCAAAAGTCATTCCCAAAGATTTCAGTTTTTTCCACCTCATATTTTAGCCAAAAAGCTAGAAATCACTAAAAAAGCAACTTCCCAAACGAACCCCTAAATGAGAGAACTCCCATATCCTTCAGAGGTTTTTGTACAAGTCCCTCCCAACCATATCCCCAAAAGTGGACATGGGTATGAAAATCTGCTTCCTCCGTGAGCCCATCGTCACCACAACTTGCATTGGTGTTGGAGGGGTTCAAATTGGGGGATGGGTGGGTGTCCCGATCTGTTGGAAGGCACAACCAGGCGGTTCCTGGGAAGGCTGTATTACTGGTGGGTCAGTGTGTCTCTGACAAGGAAGTCGTAACACCTACCTCTACGATGGAGTGGTTTAGGCTACTTGATAGGTCCTTGGTGGGTAGGGTGGGTGGAGGAGGTGCAAAAGGGGTGGGTTTTGGGCCAATGCGGGACTGGGTTAGTCGTTGGTGGAAGTTTTCAGGCCCGGTGGAAGTGCGATCGATAAGGGGCCAAGCTTTCTTGTTTGTTTTTCCGACGCAGCGTGAGGCAGACTCTGTGTTGAAGCGACGATGGACGTTTGATGGGTGTGATCTGAGTTTGGAATGGTGGTCGCCTTTGGCTCTTTGTGCTTCAAGTCAGACGCCGGCTTTGGCGAAGAGTGTTTGGATTCGTCTGATGGACTTGCCTTTACATCTGCGTGGTGATGCGGTGTATCGAGATGTTGGCGATCGGTGTGGAGGCCTCGTGGAGGTTGATGAGCCCTTAGCTGATTTGGGTTGTGTTCGATTGCGTATTCGAAACTCTGAATCTATTCCGTCGCATATCTCCCTCCGATGGGGTTTGTGGTTGTTCTCACTTCCGATGTGAGTGGAGGCAAATTCGTCGGTGGCGCCGTTTTCGCCGCTGGTAGGATTGTCTGTTGGTGTGTCGTTGGATTTGGTAGGGCATGATTTGGGGAGATCT
This sequence comes from Camellia granthamiana, assembly GCA_036172215.1. Classification (NCBI taxonomy): domain Eukaryota; kingdom Viridiplantae; phylum Streptophyta; class Magnoliopsida; order Ericales; family Theaceae; genus Camellia; species Camellia granthamiana. Next base: position 125,296,846 of record CM069905.1, read on the forward strand.
GATTGGACTGAATCGCGTAATTTGGGGGTGGAGGTATATCTGCGGAAATTTGGGAGGTTTTCTAAGGGTACAGGCCAGCTGGGTAGGTCAGCTTTTGTGAGGCCATTTGGGAGAAAAAGGGTGTGGGCTCTAAGGGTCATTTTTTGGTCCAAACAATCTTGGGTCTGGATGAATGCAAACAGGCTTTGGCTTGTAAAAATGGTTTGGGTCTCTTAGGCATTGGGACCAATTTGGTGGGCCAACAAGCCTCCGAGGATGGGATGAGTTCTTCTGGATTGGGTCAATCAAACCCGAACACATTGGAGCAAATTAACCCGGTTCTGAATCTTCTGTCCACAAGGGAGTGTGACGGTTGTGGGTTTCAGCCGCCGATCGATCTGCCAAGGTCTTTGTCGCAACAGCCTTCGGGGCGTGCAGGCTTGACATCGCCTGACTGTTGTTAGGCAAATGATGCTGGTAGTATGGATGGGTCGCCAAGTCTGGGCTCGCAGTGGTCGGAGGCCGAGTTGGGAGATTGTCGACAGGCTGACAGTGTTGGAAAGGTGGTTTTGTCGACTGGCTAGGATGAGCGCACAGACGTGATGGGGGTTGATGACACTCGTTGGACACATATGGCGGCAGAGTTGGCTATGGTGGTTCAGCCAGAGGCTGGGTTGGCGATACCGGATGTGGTGAATGCGGTGGATGTTGATGTTGAGCCTGAGATAGCAGTGGACTTCCAGGGAGATGATCCTCCGTAGCCAGAGGAGGATTCGGTTTGGGTGTTGTCCCGTATTTTCGAGGTTAGTCAGTACCTGGGTGTTTCCTTTGAAGGTCTTGAGGCTTTCAATTTGTTTTCTGCAATAGAGGAATCCTGGCGAAGGGGAGCTCCTTTGGGACAGTAGGTGCGATCTGAAGGTTAGAAACAATAGAATTCTAGGGAGTTGCGTTATTTGGAATGCTCTATAAATTATGATCGAGACAAAGGAGGGAAGGGCAGGAGTGGTTGAAAGGGCCGTGGAACTCAATTATTGTGGTCGTGCAGTTAAAAATTTTGTCATAGGAATGTGAGTGGTTTGAATGATAGAGGGAAAAAGGTCTTGGTTCGATCTCTATTACGTAGTGCTAGGGCTGATGTAGTGTGTCTTCAAGAAACAAAGATGGAGTGCATTGGTGGGGAGACTGTCGGGGAGCTTTGGGGGGGGGGGGGGGCACTTTATGGATTGGACTTTTTTACCATCTTTGGGGGTGGCAGGGGGTGTCCTTCTGTGCTGGAACCAGCGGGTAGTGGAGAAGGAAGATGTAGAGGTGGGGGCTTTTTCGCTGTCTTGTTTGTTTCGTTATGTTGCGGATGATTATCGTTGGACATTCACCGGGGTTTATGGCCCCGTTCGACGCTCGGATTGGGTTACATTTTGGGAGGAGCTACAGTCTATTGCTTTTCGGTGGAGGGTTCCTTGGTGTGTGGGTAGAGATTTCAATGTGGTGCGGTGCATAGCGAAGAAGCATGGGGCGACCTCCGTGTCTGGTTCTATGGAAGCTTTTTCTTCATTTATTGATGAGATGGATTTAGTGCACTTGCTGCTTCAGGGGGGTGGTTATACTTGGTCTGGGGGCAAGGCGATGTCCCGTCTTGATAGGTTTTTGGTGACTGGAGATTGGAAGGGGCATTTTTCACTAGTGCTTCAACTACAGTTGCATCGTCTTGAATCAGATCATTGGCCAGTTTTGTTGGACAGTGGAGGGATTAGTAGGGGTCCGTCGCCATTTCGATTTGAGAATATGTGGCTTTTGTCTAACGGCTTTGGGGAGAGAGTGAGGGAGTGGTGGGGCAATTATGCTGTGTTTGGGAATCCTAGTTGTAATCTAGCCCAGAAATTGAAGCGTCTCAAGTAGGATCTGCAACAATGGAATAAGGAGGTGTTTGGCAAGTTGCAGGCTCAGAAGGTGAATATTTTGGCAGTATTACAGGGACTGGATGAGAAAGAGGATAGGGGTATTCTGTCTGAGGAGGGCATGGCTCGTCAGGATGCGGCTCGAAAGGATTTTGGTCATGTGGCTCGTATAGAGGAGATTAGTTCTCGCCAGAAATCGAGATGTTTATGGTTGAAGGATGGGGATCGAAATACGAGCTTCTTTCACCGTATGGAAAATGCACATCGGCAAGTGAATCAGATAAGGAAATTGCAGGTGAATGGGGTGGTGTTATCATCCCTGGAGGAGATTACGGGGGCCATAGTGGGTTTTTATGAGTTTTTATTTCGGCTTGTTGAGGGTGTTTGGCGTCCAACGTTGGATATGGTTCCATTTGATGTTATTCCAGAGGCGGATTGTCTTTTGTTGGAGAGAGTGTTTTTTTGTCGAAGAGGTGTTTAAGGCGTTGTGGAGTATGCTTGGAGATAAGGCGCCTGGGCCTGACGGTTTTTCCATCGCTTTTCTCCAACACTGTTGGGGAGAGTTGAAGGAGGATATGATGGCTATGCTTGAGCAGTTTCACCGAACGGGACAGTTTGAGAGGAGTTTGAATGCCACTTTTATTCTGTTAATTCCCAAGAAAGGTGGAGCAGAGGATATTTGAGACTTTCGACCTATCAGTCTTTTGGGTAGTGTGTATAAATTATTGGCCAAGGTTTTAGCGAATCAGCTCCGAGGGATGCTAAAAGGGGTGGTGTCTAAGTCTCAGAATGCTTTTGTAGGTGATAGGCAAATTCTGAATGCATTTTTGGTGGCCAACGAATGCGTGGATTCGAGGTTACGACAGTGAAAGGTAGGGTTAATGTGTAAATTAGATATTGAGAAGGCATATAACAATGTTAGTTGGGAGTTTCTCTTGTATATACTGGAGAGGATGGGTTTTGGGGCTAGATGGCAACGATGGATACATTTTTGTATTTCTACTGTGCGGATGTCTATGTTGGTCAATGGTTCTCTAGCAAGTTTTTTTCCCCACATATAGAGGCCTTCGGTAGGGTGATCCTCTTCCCCCATTGCTATTTATTCTGGTTATGAAGGCTTTGGGGTGTTTGTTGTCAAGGGCAGTTCATAGCGGTCTGTTGCAGGGTTTCGAGGTGGGTTCTAAACCATCTTCTTTGGTCGTCTCCCATCTTTTTTATGCAGATGATGCTCTTGTTTTTTGTGATGCAAACGCTGGTTAAATTGGACACCTTCAGTGTGTGTTGCTGTGTTTTGAGGCTGTGTCTGGTCTTCGAGTTAATCTCTCAAAGTCTGAATTAATTCCGGTAGGAAAAGTGGTTCAGTTTCCGGTATTGGCAGCGACTTTGGGTTGTAAAGTGGCGTCTCTGCCAGTTTCGTATCTTGGTCTTCCTTTAGGCGCTTCTTTCAAGGCCCTCGGGGTGTGGGATAAAGTGGTGGAGCGTGTGCAGCGATGGTTGGCAGGGTGGAAGCGTTAATATTTATCTAAAGGCGAGAAGATTACGTTGGTAAAGAGTGTCTCGTCAAGTATCCAGACTTATTTTATGTTGGTTCATGTGATTCCAGTGGCAATTGCGAAGCGGATTGAGAAGTTGCAGCGGGGTTTTCTCTGGGCAATACGGGAGAGGGTTCTCATTCTCGTTTGGTGGCTTAGGATCGGGTCTGTCTTCCTAAGGAGTTAAGGGGTTAGGCGGTTGGTTTTGTTTAATTTGGCGTTACTGGGTAAGTGGTTGTGGCGCTTTATAGGGAAACGGGAGCATCTCTGGAGGAAGGTGGTTGTGGCCAAGTTTGGTCTGGGGAGAAGGGGGTGGTGCTCAGGTAAGGTGGGACACTCTCATGGGTGTGATGTCTGGAAAGGGATTTGGTTGAGCTGGGTAGAGTTTTGGCGGAGGATTCAGTTGAAGGTAGGGATGGGCAATAGAGTTCTCTTTTGGCGTGACAAGTGGTGTGGGGCTACCTCTCTAGAGCATCAGTTCCCTCTGATTTTTGGGATTGCCGAGGATTGCGAGGTTATGGTGGAGGCAGTTCGAATAGGGCAAGGTCAGTCGGTGGTATGGAATGTGCGATTGCGTTGTGAGGTTCAAGATTGGGAGGTGGATCAATTAGTGGAGCTGTTGGGTTTTTTATACGGGATGCAGCCTGGGAGTGCAGGGGAAGATTCTATGGTTTGGATTTGTCCCAGTTCTCGGGGGCTTTTCTCTGTGTCTTCCCACTATGGTGCACTCATTCATGTTGATGCGGTTTTGTTTTCTTGGAAATGTATCTGGGTGTTGGGCACGCCTTCCAAGGTAGCTTTCTTTGTGTGGACGGTAGGCTTAGGACGCATTCTGACAATTGATAATCTGATGGGTCGTGGGCATATACTGGTGAATTGGTGTTGTTTGTGTGGTAGTGCTGCTGAGTCGGTGGGTAGACCATTTGCTCATTCACTACCTAGTTACTTACAGGCTCTGGATGCTTATTGTTGGGATTTTTGGTTTGGTTTGGTTTGGTTTGGTTTGGGTGCAGCCTGGTTCAGTGTTGGCTGTCTTGCAAAGTTGGGCTGGGGGGAGGGTTGGGAGGAGACGTTGGAAGGCGTGACTAATTGCCTCTCACTATTTAATGTGGCTTATTTGGTTGGAGCGTAACAGGCGTGTATTCCAAAGGGTGTCTCAATCGATTTCTCGGTTGGAGAGGCGGGTTTTTTTGGTGCTATATAGTTGGGTTACGGGATCGGTTGATGCAGATGTTTTAGCTTATGTTGATTTCATAGAGGATTTGATAGCTTAGCATTGTTTCATTGGGGGTTTCAAACTCGTATTCTTTGCATCCTCTTGATGCTTTTCTAATAAATTTACTTAATTATCAAACCAAAAAAAAAATATTTATTGGATTTACTTTTTCATGATATCCACAGTTGTACATCTTATACATAACGATGATCATACTTCCTCACAAAGAAAAATACATGAGACAGAAAACCGAATTAAACAGATTCACTAAAACTGACATTTCAATGACCAAAAGCCTCAAATATAAGTTATCACTGGATAAGTTCACATCCAAATGGTTATTGCACAAGACGGAACAAGATAACCCACTGATATTCAAACAAAAATAACAAGAGGAAATAATCTAACAAGTTCAAAAGGGGCAGAATCAGACCTTTGCCACAAGCACTTCACTCAATCTCAAATAAAGTAATCCCGTCGGTTCCTCAATGACTTCTAAGTAGTGCTATACTCATTTAATCTGTATATAACAAACAGCATACAAAATACCTCATAATTCGCCGGCCCATTGCACAAATGTTATAATTATTTTGGGAATAAGATTATAGAATTTTGATATTGAATTTGGAGAAATCACCTGTAATTGACACAGAGTGCAAATGGAAGCAAGATTTGAGGTCTCACAAACAGCACAGCTGCTGCTAGTTTTTCTCGTCATCATCTAACCAAAAAATTCACAAACCCTTATTGACACCATAACCAAACTCAGTCCCCAAATCGCTCCATAATCCGATAAATATATAAATTATTCAAGATTTTATTCAGCTTTCGAAACTTTCAAGTTCAAAAGAAATTGAATCAAAAATCTGAATTTGCTAAAAATCAGGGTCCACAGACCCAACAAAAAGCCCCAATATACATTAAAACAAAACATAAACCTCCCAATAGATACAGTAAAAAAAAAAAAACTAAAATTATTGTGCTATTGTATCTCAGTATGCAGTATTTCCAGCAAAGGTAAACTGAACATGTGCAACCTCATTGGAGTTGACCTTTAAACTAGGAACTTGAAGAAACCCAAATCAAGGTTGAGGATTTTCTGATCAAGGAACAGAAGGAAAGCTCTTACGGAGTATGGCTAAAAGTTACATGAATTTGTCTTGGACTAGCTTCTTCTATTGCTAAAAGTTACATGAATTTCTCTTGGACTAGCTTCTTCAACTCTTCGAGTCTTTTTATGATCTTTGGGTTCATCAAATCCCTAGCTTCCTTTATAAGAGTGCCTTCTCTGCTGAAATGATATGCATCTACTACGGCTTTAATCCAGGTATGCAGCTTCTCGGGTGTCCTGTTAGTATCACCATCCCTTGTCAAATTCAAGAAGTACATGAAAAGGACCCAAATTGATGGGAACAAAACAAGAACCAAGAGATTACTATCCCTCAGAGCAGATTCAATTAACACGAGACAATGGATTATTGTTTTCGTGATGGATTATTCTGTGATAAAAATAAATTTAAGATAACCTGTCATATGATGGGCCTTCAAGAAAATCTATGATTTGATGGCATTTAATTTCAAAACAAAACAATTAATTAATGCAAAAATGTTTCAATTCACATACGTGTATAGGCAGTCTACATCCTTCCCTTCAAGTTCTTCTCCAGGGGTGAATGCATCCTTTAGGGCACACAATTGCTCCTCGGGATCCTCAATTGTGAGAAGATATTTAACTATCCTAATCTCTTTTGGCATAAGTCTCTGAAGGTTACCTCGTGCTGTCGTGTACAAATGATATAATATATCTTTTACCTGTGACATAACAAATAAATAAATTATGAGGGTTAAAGCAACATTTGAGTGTAATCCCGATGTGCTTTTGAAATCAGTCTTTGCATAATTTTATTTTCCACCAAAAAGTCGGAATAATTTTACAAGCATATGCACTATTCTTTAGGATTTCTTTCCACAGAACTGGTTCTGTTTTACTGTCTATCATCTTCCTTCATGATGAGTTCATTTAAATAATATAACCCTTCACTGAAAAAAATGAAAAGAATTAATGAAAAATTTCAACTTTCAATGGAACTTGAGAAAAAATGAAACGGGATAAAGATAATTAATAAACAGATTCCAAAACGAAGCTAGTTCAAAAAACAATTCCACAAGAAACACCCCCCCACTTCCAACCCCCCAAACCCTGATGCACAAAAGAAAGTATTAATGGAAAGATGTATAAAAAAAAGAGTGCAGGAGAGAGCGAACTATCCCTTTTCTAGTCAATTTACCTCATCTTTCATCATGTTTGACTCCTTGGCGGCTGACCAAGCTTTTGTGATCATGAGCACCAATGCCGAATCAAGTTGATTTTTCTCAGCCAAATTGTCTATCTTCCGGCAAGCAGCATCTACAGAAGGAGAATTGATTATGTCTTGAAATTTCAACTCTGCAGCATTCAGTGCTTCAATACTTTCGGATGCAGTATCATAAGCTTGTACAGCAGCCAGGCACATGTTTCCAAGCTTAGCAGCAGCTAGTCGTACAGGAAAACGGAGATAGAATCAGTGTCATATATCCTGATCTAATAACCATCGATTACAACAAAAGTTAAACTAATTTGTGATCACTCAGCAATAACTCTAAAAACTAATGAATCCACCTAGAAGGGCAATAAAGACTTGAGTGAAAATAATTGAACAAAAAATAACCTAACAGCGAGAATCAAGATGCAGTTAATCTACCATTTTGCTCCGTTGGATTGTCATAATAAGATTCTGCTACAGTGTGAAGATGCATAAAGAATTCTTTTGTAAAATCTTTACAACGCCTGGCAACAATTTCACCAATCTCAGATGGTGCCCCCTTGATCACTTCAAGGAGTTCATTATGTCTTTGGACATCATCATCAACCTGGGGAAAATATGTTTCAAGTGAATTTCCCAATAAACACAAACTCAAATTGAACCTAACATGGCCACATCAGACTCAACATGATTGATTCATAACGTAGATTAAAAGTAGTAGTACTGTTAGCCAAGGAGAACGGGAAATTGCATAATCAGACATCTTCAATGCACACAAATTCATTTTGAGGAGAGTATGACATCTGATGCTCACAAGAGAAGGGCAACTTCATGCCATTTCCTTGGTGCAGTGCAGGCATTGAGATCAAGAACAAACAAATTACGGCATCAACTTGCTCTCAGATAATTGTTCTCAATCCACATGAATAGAAAACAACCAAGATCATTATTGCTCCACACTTTGATTGACCTTTTAAAGATATATATATATATGTATACGTTTATAAAAGGACACCTCTTTCAGCTTCCTTCCAAGCCGCAATAGCCTGTGTTTCATCCCAGGATCATCCTCACTATCTGCTCGGTCCTGACAACGCTGGTAGAAGTGAGGTCGGATATTGTCCCACTCCTTGCTAAAAGCTATTAACCTTCTCCAGTCTGTTGTATTGGGCTTGTCAACCATAAAAACGTCAATTAGCTTGTCACAAATTCGAGTCATTTTATGGTCATCCAAAGCCTCAATATCATCATTTCCGTCACTCTCGTTACTATTTTTTGTCAGCACTCCATGATTGGATGAGGGATCAGATTCCTCAAAAGATGACACATTTGGTACTGCAGTTGTATCACCAACTATAGCTGTGAGAGAAGACCGCCGCACCCTAACCGGATTACTTAGCAAGTAATAACCTAATACAAGAAAACCACAATCCGTCACAACTGGCTTCCACGTACATCTTAATTAACCATGTCATTCAATAAGATTTATTTTATGGAGGTAAGAGAAACAATCAAAAAGAATTTTATGAGCATGAAGAAGCACTTGAATGGGGCCATAAGTTGGACTCAATTAAAGACAGATTCATTTGATGAGTAACAAGAATAAGACATGCTTACTGAGCGGTAAAGGCTCTATAAACTTATTATAAAAAAAGAAGAAGGGGTAATTACTGGGAAAAAAAACCCCAAAGTTCTTAGAAACAAAATACATAAATCTTGAAATTTTAATTTCATCAAAATTTTTAAGCTAAACCATTTGCCTATTGCCGTCAAGTAAAACCGACAAAAAAAAAAAAGGTAGTTTAGCTATTAAACTCAATGTAGGTATACATAAAATGTCTAAAATATCCTTCTTCGTTGAGTTTAATGACTAAAATACCTTTATTTTATAAGTTTTACTTAGGCCTCGTTTGGGAACAGGTTGTTTTAGTAACTTTTTGGCTTTTTACGAAAAGATGTGCAGAAAAGTAGAGAGGTGATGTGACTAGTTTTAGTTGGCTTTTTGGCTTTTTGGCTAAAATAGCCACTTCCCAAACGAGGCCTTAAAAATAGGCAAATGGTTTAGATTAAAAACAAATCAAAAGATTGGTGTTTAAAATGACAAAATTTAAAACCCATGGTTTATTTTGTTACAAGAATCAAACCTGTTTTTTTTTTTTTTTTTGGTTGTAATTTTCCAACCAAAAAAAAAAAAATCAAAAATCAAAAAATAAAGGCTGTACATATGCAGTGTGCACATAATACTAATTACAAATCAATGCCCAACCAATGTCTAATTTTCAGAAAGGTTGGGAAAGACTAGTGAAACCCCTAGGATTACCAAACAGGTTACACATTTACAAAGAGTTATTATGGGAACAACTAATACAATACTTAACAAAAGCAACAGGAAGAAGATGAGAAAAAAATAAGAAGGTTAAGAAGAAGAACAATATCAATTCAGCTATCAGCCATCACAAATATCCCTGTTATGAAAATCAGTAATCACTCAATTCATCAAAATTTTATTCCTCTATAACATTTTTGCAAACAATACTGCAATTATAGCAAAAGTGACCTTCTTTTTCAACAATCAATTGACATACGGTTTCGATTCTGTTTTCAAAAGTAAATTAAAACATATACAGCATGAGCACAAGTCAATTCTAATCAGTTTCAATAGAGTATTTGTTTATTTCTCTAGATAATTGAGGAAAATGAAAGAAAGATTGAATTGGTCAGATGAGCTGAACCAAGTTCAACAACATTGTTTCCATGTATATGAAAATTTATTCTTTGATACATTATATATTTTTCTACATTTTCTCATTAACCAAACAACGGAGCATAAAGTGATGAAGCTCACACGAAGGATGAGAGACTTGCCTTTAAATTTAGAAGCGAAAGTTTGTGCCCTTCGACTTGAAAAACCGATAAAAGAGCTTGAAGTAGTTGTCGGCAATCTTACTGGGAAACAACAAGATCTGCTTAGCGTCGCAGAAGCCAGCTCCATATATACGAAACTTTCTCGAGAAAATATGTGCTGCAAAAACTTTCTCGAGAAAATTTTCTAGGGTTTTTGTAGGTTTCGAGAAGAAGAAGAACGAGAGGAGAAACGATAAAATTTTCTAGGGTTTTTGTACCTCTTCCTCTCGGAGACAGGAAGATGACCTTGCTTGCAGAGAGGGAGAGGGGGGGGCTTTTCTTTTACGCAGAAACGATGATACACCATACACTCTCTCCACACACACTTGATGAGAGAGTGTGTTGGTAGGGATGGCAATTTGAAACCGGCCCGACGGGGATCCCCGATCCCGACCCCGATTTAAGCGGTTTTTTCCCGAAAAATACCCCCGACGGGGAGGTGACGGTATTTAAAAATCAGTCCCCGATCTGTCACGGGCCGGGGACGGTGATCAGTATTTGATCCCCGGCCCGGCCCGATCCCCGGCCCCGATCCCCGGCCCGGTTTATCCCCGAAATGAAATTACTAATTTACCCCTCTATATATATATATACACCCACAGTAATAACCAAACCCTCATTCTCACCCGTCTTCCGTCTCTCTCTCTCTCTCTCTCTCTCTCTTCACTCTACTCTCTCTCTCAGTCTCACACCACTGTCGCGACCCAGTCCCAGCCACAGCCGCCCATCGCCGATCGTCCTCCTTCAGCCACAGCCGCCCTCCTCTTCCTCCGATCTCCATCGCTGCGCTGCATCACGGCGTTGCCTCACGCCGATCTCCCTCCCTCCGATCTCCCTCCCTCCGATCTCCCTACATCATCACGGCGCTGCCTCACGCTGTCTTCCGTCTCTCTCTCTCTCCCTCCCTCCCTCCGATCTCACGCCGATCTCTCTCCCTCCCTCGGATCTGCCTCACGCCGATTTCTATGAGTGATTCTGTTTTTTTTTTTTTTTTATAGATTTCAGATTTTTTGTTTGTTGATGATGATGATGAAAAATGAAGTGAATATGTTAGATTTCAGATTTTTCAATTTTTTAGATTTCAGATTTTTCAGATTTTTTTTTTTTAGGTTTCAGATTTTTTGTTTGTTGATGATGATGATGAAAAATGAAGTGAATATGTTAGATTTCAGATTTTTAGATTTCAGATTTTTCAGATTTTTTTTTTTTAGATTTCAGATTTCAGATCGGGGATATTTCGGGGTCGGGGAAACCCGATCCCCGATCGGGGGCGGGGTCGGGAGGGGCAATGAGCTCCCCGTCGGGGATCGGGGACGGGGACGGGGAATCTGTCACTTTCGGGGATCGGGGACGGGGGGTGTGGTCCCCGGCCCCGCCCCGCCCCGTTGCCATTCCTATGTGTTGGAGAGAGGTGTGTGTGGAGAGGATGTGTAGAGAGAGATATGTGTGTGTAAATAGATTCTCCCTACACATTCATCGTAAGAAACCAACATAAAACGACGCAGTTTCATTGCAGGGTGGGAAAATTCTTTGGCCTGCCGATTCTTTTTCTTTTTTATTTTTATTCTTTAATTCAATTTTTTTTTTTTTTCATTCGAGGGATGGCCCCCTTTTGTTTTGTACTGATGGTGTAACCCCCTTTTGCTTTCTAATATGTTTTTATTTTGAAAAAATTGATCTAATATTCCTTTCTAATTTTTGATAATCGGAGAGTTTTATAATATTTTTTTTTATAATCTAAGGTCTCTTACCCACACCCATATATAACACCAACTCTCTCATTCTCTCTCCTCTCTCTTCTTACACCAAACAACCCCTCTCTTTCTACCATGTTTTCAGCAAATAACATGTCTCTCTCACAATTTGCGAGTGCTCTATTTCTCTCTCTAAAGCTCTCATTTTCTACTTCTTCAATGGTGGAGGTTTTGTAGAAGGAAGCTTTTACCCAAATTTTAATTTTCAAAGTTTCCAAGGTTTTTAAAGTAAGAGCTTCTCAGATTCACATTCTCAGTTTGTCCCTTTCTCAAGTATTGTTTATGTTTGACTCTCTCTCCCTCTCTCTATTTTTTCTCTTTCTTTATAAAAGTCGATTTTTTGCTGTAAAGTAAAATTTTTTGATTCTTTTTTGATATACTCACTCACTTCTTTACCTTTTTTATGTATATATATGTATGTGTGTAGTTCTAATCTATTCTATGTATATTTGTTTTCTAAAAGGATCTTCGTTTGGGAATTTGATTTGTTTGACTCTAAAACTTTCAACATTTGCAGTTTTAGAATTGTTGATTTTTTCTACTGTTGAAATTTGATGCTAGTCCAAAGAAATTTGAATGTTAGTCCAGAGAAATTTGTAAAAAGTTCAAGGTTTTTTTATATTAGTCCAGAGATCCAGAGAAATTTGATGTTAGTCCAGAGAAATTTGTGAAAAGATTCAAGGGTTTTTTATGTTAGTCTAGAGATCCAGAGAAATTTGATGTTAGTCCAGAGAAATTTAAATGTTAGTCCAAAGAAATTTGTGAAAGGTTCAAGGGTTTTTTATGTTAGTCCAGAGATTTGAACTCAAAGAAATTCTTTGGGAAGTCCAGAATTTCTCTGGATATAATTTCTCTGAGAATAATTTTTCTGGATTGAAATTTCTCTAGATCAATGTTGAGAGACCTTAGACATTATGAAAATATTGAATGTCTTTTATGCTATAAAATCTTCATGTACCCTAAAAAAAAAAAGCCCTTTTCATTTTCACTACCATTTTCATTTATATTAAAAAAGGTAATTTGCTTGGTATAAACCACGGTTCAACTTTATATGCATTATAAAGTAGTACAAATTCTGGGAAGAACTAAAGTTTCAAATTCGTTAGAGAACGACTTGTGTTTGGTTGTATTTTCTAAATATATTTCTACCGTTTTATTTGCGTTTGACGTTTGTTTACAGTTTTAAAAAATTAATTCCATACTCACTTTCAAAAACTCTGTCCATGGCAGGAAAATTTGGGTTAACCGGTTATCCTCCCGGACGTCCGGCCAAATGACCGAAACAATGCATTTTTTTTTCTTTTACAATTGCCACCTGTTAATTTTTATATTTTAAATAAAAAAATTCAGAATTTTTAAAAAAAATTTTTGAGCATTTAATAAAATTTTGAGTTGTGTGGTTGGTTATGAGTCGTAAGTTTTTGTATCAAATATTATATGTCACATCAAAAATTCTCCACTTAATTCAAAAATCATTCACCAAATAAATTTTTCACACTCAAATCATAATTCCAAAACTCACAAACTCAAAATACAACTCATATTCTCAAATCATATTTAGAAAACTCTACCTACCAAACACTACCTTAGTATTTCTTCATTCATTCCCATCCAATCAAAAAAAAAAATTTTATTTTTTTATTGGGTGAATTGATTTCTTGATCCTGAGGAATCGTAAGATAAAAAAGATCCCATTTTTTTTTTAAATCAATTTTATTAATTATTTGGTAATTATTAGTCCCAGTTTTAGTATTTTTATTCTTGTTGGTATGGATCTTGATCCAGGCCTCAGCATCGATTTTCTTTTTAAGACAAAAATGGAGAATTTTCCAATCAAAATATTTTCGATTCGAATTTTTTTTCCATATACATAATATCACTTTTTCCTAAATAATTTTTGATAGGGATATCCCCTAATATATCAAAAAAATTGTCCTTATGTTTATGTGTGTTGTAAATATAAGAACTCTCTCAATTCTTATTTACTTGGAATGGTGATCCATAAATATATGCGTCCCTTTTATTTTCATAATTAATAGATCTATAAGATACTGAAGATTTTTAGTAGAATGATTCTGGAGCTCAAATCTAAACGACAACGTATAGTTAGTTCCTATGCAAGATTTGGCAACTTGTTGAAGCATGTGAGGAATCTCTTACGTTTACTCATTTATTTTATTAAATTTGAGTAAAATTTTTTATCTAGTATCGTGCGCTTGAATGGAGAATTTTAACCTTTCATCAACTCACCAGTCGACTGGGTGGGTGTTCGGCCGATCGATCGGCTAGTGTAAATTACCTGGTATAAATTACAAAGAAGTGGATTGTAACAACCCTCGTATTGATTACCGATTAACCACTGAATTAGATACTGATTTCTGTTAAACTGAACTGATAATGACTGATAATTGGATTAACTGAAATACTGAACGAACTGATTGAAATCGAAACTGAAATTGAATAAGTTATCTATTGAATTGCACATTGCATCTGTTTGATTGATTGAATATCTGTTTGAATCCTTATGTTTGAACTGTTAATTGAAGGCCTTATCGGCGGCCGATTTAGGAATCGTTTAGTGTTTTGTAATCAGGAGAATATTTGTGATTTTATGGTATATTTATCTGAAAATTGATTAGGAATGATTAAATTGGATTAAATAACGATTAATTGAAGAGTTGGACTTAATTACAACTTTGCCATTGAGTGGAGCATTTGTTTATTCATGTTTGAGACTTTGATTACACTTGAGCAAGAGCATTTCATCAGCTTTCTTCCTTATACTAGCCGACCAAGAAGAGGTTTAGGGAGAGAGAGGGAGAATTGACTTAGTCTTGTAGAATTTGGCTTGGATTGCTTGAAATTGAAGTGTGAATTGGCAATTGGAGCTCTTAAACCTTGAATACAAGACCTAAGGTAGATCATTGACCTTCTCATTGTTGAGTTTAAACTTGTTCTTGCATGTTTCATGCATCATTGTAGAGCTAAACCATGAGTTTGTTCATAATTGTTGAATTGAAGTTCCATTGTTGCATGCATGTTGAATTTAGTGAGTTTGAAGTTGAATTCTTGAGAATGATACATGCATGTCCATGTTTTTATCATAATCCATGTTTTCAAGTTGTTTTCAAAGATTGGAGCTCAATAGAGCAAGATTTGAACATTGATTTTGGTTTGAAGTTCATGCATTGCATGTTTGAAATTGTTCTTGAAAATGGGTTTGAATGTTGGATTTAATTGACCAACCTTTGGGGCTTGAATTCATAAATTGAGCTTTAAAACTTGTTGTACTATGAGTTTGAAATGTTTTCCCAGAATTTGGGCCCAAGAGGTTGAGTTTTGGATGGTTGAATGCTTGGTTCGAACTTGGGAGACAAATCTGGAAATTCCAGATTTTGCTTCCTCGCTCGAGCGAAGGATTCCTCGCTCGAGCGAGCACCTTTATTCAGGGCTCCGCTCGAGCGAGCATCGAGCGTGGTATCGCGCGTAAAAATCCAGCAACCAGTACTTTTACTGTTCATGCAGGTCGCTCGAGCGAAGGATTTCTCGCTCGAGCGAAGGATTTCTCGCTCGAGCGAAGCCTTTGATTTTGGAAGCTCGCTCGAGCGAAGGAAGGCTCGCTCGAGCGAGGCTCCTATTTTCAGCAACTTTTGAAAAATGCCTTCCAAGTGTATTTTTGCATCCTCATCCCATCCTAGGCATTCTTAGGCCTAGTTTAAGGCATCTTAATGAGGATTTAGACATAGAACCACACCGAGGAAATTAGGGATTTAATTATCACTCTTCCCAACTGTGAAACTTAGTGTGTGTTCTATTTATTGACTGTTTAGGGTTGGCTTTCGGGGACGCGCTCTAGCTGCTATTAGCCCAATCTCTGTGAGTAACAGATTGTGTAAAGATATGTTCAAAATGGTTATCTTTTGAATACTGAACTGAATTGTTTATTGAACTGATATTGTTTATTGAATGAATGTATGTCCTGTATTGTGAACTGTATTGTGGCATCCTTAGCATTGACTGTTACTGTTACAGAGCTCTGTCGGTTCCCTTGTGGAACCATACTGTTTACTGACTGATGGCCATCACTACTGTTGGGTCCGTTGAGGCCCGGTCCTTTTGGACCTACTGTTTATAGGCTAACGGATGTACCACATATGATTGATTGACTGACATACTGAAAGACTGAAATACTGTTTAATGAACTGTTTTCATTAATGTAAGGACATTCATTCATAACCTCTTTACACCTATTGTTATTCACTGGGCTTTAGCTCACTGTTTATATATATATGTAGGTTCTCAGCAGCCAGACCGGAGCTAGGAGCGTGGGTTAGTTCCCCAGTTTTGTCAAGCCAGCCTATGTGCCTCACTGCGAGGTTCCGAGACGCCATGCTATGGCTTGGGGTGTTTTTGTGTTCCCCACCTGTCTCTTGAACTGTTTTGTATAATTGTATAAACTGTTTACTGTTTACTGTACTGTTATCGAGGGATTAAGTCCCCGTCCTGAATGTTGTGAATGATTGTACAGACTGCACTGTTTGAACTGTATAAATGCATGAAAAATGTTTTTGGCATACAGATTGTCACAGCTCAATGGACACTAGTTATTTACTGTATTGGCTTCCGCCAGGCCCTGTACTCTGTTTTACTGTATTACTGTTCTGCAGGCCTTCGGTAATCTCAGATTACTGGCCAGTTACGGTGCTAAATCCATAGGGCCGGGTTTGGGTCGTGACAGAGTGGTATCAGAGCGATACTTAACCACGAGTTATACCGCACACACGTGTCCAAATGAGCTATAGGGTGTCCTAGAAAAGTGATTAGGGCATCTCATGAACTTGAAAAGTGTGTGCTTACGATTGACTGATTATATGCTAAATGTTAAACTGTTTAACGATACAACTGCTTATAATGATAACTGTTATAACTGCTTATAGTGAAATGGATAATGCAAATGAACCTGAATCATCATCCTCTGAGGCCAGAATGGCCAGACTTGAACAAATGATGGGATTGGTACTTGAAAGACTAGATCAACAACAGAACCAACAGCCCCCACCTCCTCCTCCTCCGGTTCACCCGGAACCAAATGTACAGAATGTGAATGCTAATGAGGTGGACATTATTGCACTGACTCATAAGTTCAGCAAACTGAAACCGCCGTCCTTTCAGGGAGGCTTGGAACCGCTAAAGGCTGAAGCTTGGGTGCTTGAAACAGAAAAGTTGTTTGAAATGTTTCCGTGCTCTGAAGCCAATAAAGTACTGTTAGCAACCTTCACTCTTCAGGAAGAAGCAAGAAGGTGGTGGATGTTAACCCGCGATACAAATGTTATTATAACTTGGGCTCAGTTCAAGGAGTCCTTCTTGGAAAAGTATTTCCCTCAGTGCATCAGGGACAGAAAAGTAACGGAGTTTGAACAACTGAAACAGGGCACAATGTCTGTTGCCGAGTATGAGAAGAAATTCACCGAATTTGCCAGATATGCACCACAGATGGTGGACACCGAATATAAGAAGGCCAGAAGGTTTGAAGGAGGCCTTAGTGCTGCTATACTGGACCGAATAAATGTTTTGAAAATGCCAACTTATGTGGGTATGCTCGACCGTGCATTGATGGCCGAGTCAAATATGGCAGCAGTGAAACAATCTGAAACACCAACAACTGAATGGCATGGTAAACGACAGAGTTTCAAATTTAAGAAAGGCAAGCACAATCAGTTGAACAAGAAACAGAATACGGGGTCAACAACTAGCCCCAGCCAAGGGAGTGGATTCGTTCCACCCTGTTCTGTATGTGGCAATAAACACAAAGGGGTTTGCTACCAGATTTCAGGAGCTTGCTTCAGATGTGGCAAG
Source organism: Camellia granthamiana (assembly GCA_036172215.1). Classification (NCBI taxonomy): domain Eukaryota; kingdom Viridiplantae; phylum Streptophyta; class Magnoliopsida; order Ericales; family Theaceae; genus Camellia; species Camellia granthamiana. The sequence goes on from CM069905.1 coordinate 125,314,285, forward strand.
GTGGGCCACAGAATTAAAGACTGCCCTTCTGCTCCACCAGCTAGTGGTAAAGCTGCACCAAGCGCAGCAGCATCAAATGTAGCACCAAAGCCTAACCCCAAAGCTACCGGGAAAGAGCCTGTGAGGCAGGGCCGAGTATTTGCCCTAGTACCGGGAGATGTTCAGAATACTGAGACCGTTGTGTCAGGTATCCTCTCTATTTGTGCTCAAAATGCATATGTATTGATTGATTCGGGGTCTACACATTCTTATGTGTCGCATGCTTTTTCACGGAAATTGAATAGACCCTTAGAACCTATGAATTACTTGTTAGCTGTATCATCACCTGTTGGAGGATCCATGACATGTGCATATATGTATCCTGCTTGTGAAATTATTGTTGGGGATATGCATCTGTTTATTGACTTACTACCGTTGAACATAGATCATTTTGATGTGATATTGGGGATGGATTGGCTACAAAAATATCATGCCACTATAGATTGTGTAACAAAACAAGTAGTTTTTCGTCCACCGGGTTTACCTGAATTCGTATTTAGTGGAGTTGGAGTAGTACCTCCTCCGTATCTGATTTCTTCTGTAAAAGCTGTCAAATTGATTAGAAAGGGATGTAAAGGATATCTGTGTTCTGTACTGACTGTATCTGCTAATGATAATGTTAAAACTGATGTGAATTGCATTCCTATAGTCAGAGAATTCCCAGATGTGTTTCCAGATGATCTGCTAGGGGATTTGATTGATAGGGAAGTTGAATTTACTGTTGATGTGATTCCGGGTACACAGCCAATGTCTAAAGCTCCCTACAGAATGGCTCCAACTGAACTGAAAGAATTGAAGGTACAATTGCAGGAACTGTTAGACAAGAAGTTTATCAGACCCAGTACTTCACCGTGGGGTGCGCCTGTCCTGTTTGTAAAAAAGAAAGATGGCTCACTGAGACTGTGCATTGATTACCGCGAATTAAACAAGGTAACTGTAAAGAACAAATATCCCTTACCGCGTATTGATGATTTATTTGATCAGCTACAGGGTGCACAAGTGTTTTCCAAAATTGACCTTAGATCGGGGTACCATCAACTGAAGGTTAAACCGGAAGACATTGACAAAACTGCTTTTAGAACGAGGTATGGTCATTATGAATTTTTAGTTATGCCGTTCGGAGTCACGAATGCCCCAGCTGCATTTATGGACCTCATGAACAGAATTTTTAAACCATACCTTGATGATTTTATTGTGGTATTCATTGATGACATATTGATCTATTCTAAGACTGTAGAAGAACATGAACACCATCTGAGACTTGCCCTGCAAACCTTAAGAGAACAGAAACTGTATGGTAAACTGTCTAAGTGTGAGTTTTGGCTTGATCATGTTATGTTTTTGGGGCATGTTGTTAGCAAGGATGGAATTTCTGTTGATCCGCAGAAAATTGAAGCTGTAGTGAACTGGCCTAGACCAACCAACGTGACGGAAGTCCGAAGCTTTTTGGGATTGGCTGGATATTACAGAAGATTTGTCAAAGACTTCTCCAAAATTGCCTTACCTCTGACTCAGTTGACACAGAAAGGGATATCATTTGACTGGACTGACCAACGGGAATCAGCATTTCAGGAGTTGAAAACTAGACTTGTGACTGCACCAATTCTGACTCTACCTTCAGGTACGGATGGTTATACTGTATTTAGTGATGCTTCTCATAAGGGTTTGGGGTGTGTTTTAATGCAGAATGGGAGAGTTATTGCTTATGCTTCCCGACAGTTGAGACCACATGAAAAGAATTACCCAACCCATGACCTGGAACTTGCTGCAGTGGTGTTTGCACTAAAAATTTGGCGTCACTATTTGTATGGAGCGACATGTGAAGTGTATACCGACCACAAGAGTTTGAAATATTTCTTCACACAGAAAGAACTGAATATGAGACAGCGGAGATGGCTTGAACTGATTAAAGACTATGACTTACAAATACCGTATCATCCGGGAAAAGCCAACACCGTTGCCGATGCTTTGAGCCGAAAATCGATTGGGAACTTAGCCTGTTTGCTGACTGGACAGAAAGAGTTGCTTTGGGATCTTGCAAAGTCTGAAATTGAAATTGTTTTGAAGGAGCAAGGTGGAACCTTAGTTGCTATTTCTGCTCAACCAGCCTTGATTGAAGAGATTAAAGAGAAACAGCAACTGGATGATTTCTTAAAGAAGATTATTGAAGAAAGAGATTCAAAACCGAGACCGGGATACAAGTTTGAGAACAATGTACTGAAATTTCAAGAAAGACTGTGTGTACCGAATGACACTGAACTGAAAAGAAGAATTCTGCAAGAGGGCCACAATTCAAAATTTTCTATCCACCCAGGGAATACGAAAATGTATCAAGATTTGAAGTTGAATTTCTGGTGGCCGGGAATGAAGAAAGAAATTGCCGACTTTGTGTCCAAATGTCTTCATTGCCAACAAGTCAAAGCTGAACATCAACGACCTGCTGGATTATTGCAACCCTTGCCCATACCAGAATGGAAATGGGAGCATATCACGATGGATTTCATCGTTGGGTTACCTCGCTCCAGAAAAGGTATGGATTCAATTTGGGTTATTGTTGATAGATTGACTAAATCTGCTCACTTCTTACATGTCAAGACAATTTATAATGCGGACAAATTGGCTGTTATCTATATTGATGAAATTGTTAGACTGCATGGAGTGCCTGTGTCTATTGTTTCTGACAGGGATTCGAAGTTTACATCGAGGTTCTGGCAAAGCCTACAGACTGCATTGGGTACTGAATTGAGACTGAGTAGTGCCTATCATCCTCAGACAGATGGACAGTCAGAAAGGACCATCCAGACTCTGGAGGATCTATTGAGAATGTGTGTCCTTGATTTTCAGGGAAATTGGGAAAGTCATTTGCCGTTAGCTGAATTCGCCTACAACAACAGCTACCATTCGAGTATTGGTATGGCGCCTTTCGAGGCATTGTATGGCAGAAAGTGTAGATCTCCAATTTGCTGGGCAGAAGTTGGAGATGGGCCGTTGCTTGGGCCCGAAATTGTTTATGAAACGACTGAAAAGGTGAAACTGATACAGCAAAGATTGAAAACTGCACAGAGTAGACAGAAGAGTTATGCAGATGTTAGAAGACGGGACCGAGAATATGAAGTGGGTGATCACGTTTTTGTGAAAGTGACACCAATGAAAGGCCAGACTCGTTTTGGAGTCAAAGGCAAGTTAGCGCCGAGATACGTTGGACCTTATGAGATTGTTGAGAAAATCAATCCGGTGGCGTATCAAGTTGCACTTCCTCCTGAAATGGAGCATATGCATAACGTCTTCCACATTTCGATGTTGAGAGATTATCTCCGGGATCCATTCCATGTGATTGAGCCTACTCGGATAGTGTTGAGTGATGACTACACTTACGAGGAGAGGCCTATACAGATTGTAAACAGACGGATCAAGAAACTGAGAAACAAAGAGATTCCGCTAGTGAAAGTTGATTGGCAGAACCATGGTGGTGTGTATGCCACTTGGGAAAGGGAAGATGACATGGCTAAAAGATACCCAGAACTGTTTCCACTGAACCCTGTTTTCTTCCAAACTGAAGGTAACTCGAGTTTAGAGGACTAAACTCCTTATAAGGAGGGGAGACTGTAACAACCCTCGTATTGATTACCGATTAACCACTGAATTAGATACTGATTTCTGTTAAACTGAACTGATAATGACTGATAATTGGATTAACTGAAATACTGAACGAACTGATTGAAATCGAAACTGAAATTGAATAAGTTATCTATTGAATTGCACATTGCATCTGTTTGATTGATTGAATATCTGTTTGAATCCTTATGTTTGAACTGTTAATTGGAGGCCTTATCGGCGGCCGATTTAGGAATCGTTTAGTGTTTTGTAATCAGGAGAATATTTGTGATTTTATGGTATATTTATCTGAAAATTGATTAGGAATGATTAAATTGGATTAAATAACGATTAATTGAAGAGTTGGACTTAATTACAACTTTGCCATTGAGTGGAGCATTTGTTTATTCATGTTTGAGACTTTGATTACACTTGAGCAAGAGCATTTCATCAGCTTTCTTCCTTATACTAGCCGACCAAGAAGAGGTTTAGGGAGAGAGAGGGAGAATTGACTTAGTCTTGTAGAATTTGGCTTGGATTGCTTGAAATTGAAGTGTGAATTGGCAATTGGAGCTCTTAAACCTTGAATACAAGACCTAAGGTAGATCATTGACCTTCTCATTGTTGAGTTTAAACTTGTTCTTGCATGTTTCATGCATCATTGTAGAGCTAAACCATGAGTTTGTTCATAATTGTTGAATTGAAGTTCCATTGTTGCATGCATGTTGAATTTAGTGAGTTTGAAGTTGAATTCTTGAGAATGATACATGCATGTCCATGTTTTTATCATAATCCATGTTTTCAAGTTGTTTTCAAAGATTGGAGCTCAATAGAGCAAGATTTGAACATTGATTTTGGTTTGAAGTTCATGCATTGCATGTTTGAAATTGTTCTTGAAAATGGGTTTGAATGTTGGATTTAATTGACCAACCTTTGGGGCTTGAATTCATAAATTGAGCTTTAAAACTTGTTGTACTATGAGTTTGAAATGTTTTCCCAGAATTTGGGCCCAAGAGGTTGAGTTTTGGATGGTTGAATGCTTGGTTCGAACTTGGGAGACAAATCTGGAAATTCCAGATTTTGCTTCCTCGCTCGAGCGAAGGATTCCTCGCTCGAGCGAGCACCTTTATTCAGGGCTCCGCTCGAGCGAGCATCGAGCGTGGTATCGCGCGTAAAAATCCAACAACCAGTACTTTTACTGTTCATGCAGGTCGCTCGAGCGAAGGATTTCTCGCTCGAGCGAAGCCTTTGATTTTGGAAGCTCGCTCGAGCGAAGGAAGGCTCGCTCGAGCGAGGCTCCTATTTTCAGCAACTTTTGAAAAATGCCTTCCAAGTGTATTTTTGCATCCTCATCCCATCCTAGGCATTCTTAGGCCTAGTTTAAGGCATCTTAATGAGGATTTAGACATAGAACCACACCGAGGAAATTAGGGATTTAATTATCACTCTTCCCAACTGTGAAACTTAGTGTGTGTTCTATTTATTGACTGTTTAGGGTTGGCTTTCGGGGACGCGCTCTAGCTGCTATTAGCCCAATCTCTGTGAGTAACAGATTGTGTAAAGATATGTTCAAAATGGTTATCTTTTGAATACTGAACTGAATTGTTTATTGAACTGATATTGTTTATTGAATGAATGTATGTCCTGTATTGTGAACTGTATTGTGGCATCCTTAGCATTGACTGTTACTGTTACAGAGCTCTGTCGGTTCCCTTGTGGAACCATACTGTTTACTGACTGATGGCCATCACTACTGTTGGGTCCGTTGAGGCCCGGTCCTTTTGGACCTACTGTTTATAGGCTAACGGATGTACCACATATGATTGATTGACTGACATACTGAAAGACTGAAATACTGTTTAATGAACTGTTTTCATTAATGTAAGGACATTCATTCATAACCTCTTTACACCTATTGTTATTCACTGGGCTTTAGCTCACTGTTTATATATATATGTAGGTTCTCAGCAGCCAGACCGGAGCTAGGAGCGTGGGTTAGTTCCCCAGTTTTGTCAAGCCAGCCTATGTGCCTCACTGCGAGGTTCCGAGACGCCATGCTATGGCTTGGGGTGTTTTTGTGTTCCCCACCTGTCTCTTGAACTGTTTTGTATAATTGTATAAACTGTTTACTGTTTACTGTACTGTTATCGAGGGATTAAGTCCCCGTCCTGAATGTTGTGAATGATTGTACAGACTGCACTGTTTGAACTGTATAAATGCATGAAAAATGTTTTTGGCATACAGATTGTCACAGCTCAATGGACACTAGTTATTTACTGTATTGGCTTCCGCCAGGCCCTGTACTCTGTTTTACTGTATTACTGTTCTGCAGGCCTTCGGTAATCTCGGATTACTGGCCAGTTACGGTGCTAAACCCATAGGGCCGGGTTTGGGTCGTGACATGGATGTTAGGGGAGACAATCGGTTAGACAACCAACCGGTCGTCTAGTACTCCTATACTAATAGCTATCTACAGTAATTTGATGAAAAGTTTCAAGCATTCTCAATTTGACGAAAAGTGTTAGACATCCTCAATTTAATATCAAACTGATGACAACGTTGAAGTAGAATTTTGATCATTTTTTCATCAAATTTAAATTTGATGAAAGAAAATGTGAAACATTGGAGATGGTCTAAGGGGTTTGATGAAATGTCTGAACAGATTAAAGTGATCATTTGACCAAACCGACCAAACCCGATTAATTTTTTCGCTACACGTATTTGGATGAAATATTTTAAAATTTGATAATACGGTTCAGATGGCGTATTAACCATCCCGCACTTACATGAACCTGATTCACCCCATAGATGAAGTTCAAAAAAAAAAAAAAAATGCTAACAAGTAACAACATAGAGTAGAAATAATAAAATATATATTTTTCTGAAAATGAAAAATAATACCTTGAAAATATTCATACACGATGCCATGGTCTATTTTATAAATAAGTAATACATATTTTTTCAGATTACCAGTTATTGGAGATTGTAAAAGTTATGAATTATAATTCAAAAAAATGTTCAAAATTTGTGAAGTCCAAACTATCAAACCGATCGCATCCATCCGCCAATTTGAATGTCCCGCTCAATCGCATCCATCAAACCGGTGGATGGATGATGATTTATTTTTTCTAATCTACCTAATTTTGAACAAGTGATGGATGAGATGCTACCCCATCCAACTCAATTCACGATCACCCTTAGTTTCTTAAACTGCTATTCTTAAGGGGTATTTGAGATTTGAATTAGACGATTGTTGTTCGAGGAATTTATTGAGAGCGGAGGCGAACTATAAGCCTTTTGTGTGTGTAATCTATGTATTATGTAAGGCTGCTCGTCGACCGATTTTGCACGGGTACCAGCTAGTTTTCACTAGACCCGCATTAGTTCGTGTCATAAAAAATGGGCTTCCATTTGTCCGAATTATGGGTTGCAGTTTGTGTAGGTGGGTTAATAGGCTATGCAGGTGGGTCCAGATCAGTTGAGCTAGTTGGGCTTGTACTTTTTTTCATATTTTTTTGGCTTTTTTTTTTTGAAATTGTCTACTATCATATATTCTATTTTAATAAGCCAAAACATGTATGGGGAACTGACCCAAAGGTCCAAGCCCAACATATCATACCCCGTTTAGACCCAAAACAAATTTAATACTCCATTAAGTCCTCAAATTAACAATAAGACGAAAATACCCACAATATATCATCTAATTTACACGCGCGCAACCATCACCCACGTCCCGATCATCTCAGTCTGATCAGTACACTGTCACGTCTCCGCCACTCGAAATCGACTCCTCAGTCCTCCATCTCTCTTCCGTTTAACTCCATCCCCTCTGAAACCCTAACCCTAACCAGAAAACGTAACTGTTCATCTTCATCACCCACAATCATCTCAGTCTGATCAGTACACTGTTACATCTCCGCCACTCGAAATCGCATTCTCAATCCTCCATCTCTCCTCCGTTCGACTCCATTCCCTCTGAAACCCTACCCTAACCACAAAACCAAACCGTTCATCTTCAACACAACACCAAGCCGTTCATATTCTCCAATCAGCGACTCTCAACAACACGAAGAACCATCACCACTCTGAAGAGATTTCATAGTTCCTGACTTCCGATTCACAAAAATGGGGAAAAAAAGTAACATCTCTCTTCACCTATTAATTATTTTTCATTCACATTTGTACATCATTCTTTCATATTTCGTATATACACATTTTACATACTTCCAAATGTATAAACCCTCTTTTATATATAATCCCCTGTTTTCAAACATTCTAGTCCCCTGTTTTTCAACATTCTAAACACTGTTTTAACACATAAATCCCTATTTTTACACATTCAACACCTTATTCTTATTCTTGTTGTTCAATATTGGCTTCTATTATTCTTATTTTTGAATTTTTAATCTTCTCGTTGTTATTGTTGCTTTTTACAAAATACAATGGGCTGTTCCTATTGTTCATACTGTTTCCTTATAAAAACTGCAACATCTTAGTGTTTCATTTCATCACTATACAAGTAACATATCTAAATTTATTCAAACTGCAAATGAAACTGCAAAATTACACAGTTTAACCACTACTCAAAACAAATAGCTAACTTATTATAAAGTGCAAATCAAACTGTCAAATTATACAGTTCCGTAACTGTTACCAACAAAATACATATAACTTCATATTAAACTGCATATAAAACTTCAAAATTATACAGTTTTGTCACTATATTACTCATACCCTACTGTCGCTTTCATTTTTTCAGAAATAGCTGTTGGAAGATATTGGAAGAAACAAACCCATATGCCCACAAATCCAATCAGGGATTTAACCATCTCCCCTTTTGAAAGTCCATCTCCTGTATCCACTGAAATGTCACCACCATCTCCCCATCCACAAAAAACCAAACCACCATACCCAAAAACAACCAAACCCAACAGACCCCACCAAAAAACCCACAAAACAACCACACCACCTACAAGAAAAAGCCCAAGAACTACACCACAGACCCCACCCACACAACAAACACCAACCACACCTCCAACCACAACAAAAACAAACAAAAGAAAGCCAACAAAAAAACAAGAAGCTCCTCCAACCAAAAAAAGAAAGCTCCAAGAAAGCCAATCAACTCCCAAAACAAAAACCAAGGCATCAAAAGAAAAAAAAGCAGCAGTCCCTCCAAAGAGAGTCCAATAATTTAATTATCGTTCCAACATCGGAACAGTAATCAAACTGTTGAAGGGGGTCAAATTCACAAAAGCCCAACAGACAGAGCTGCAAAAAACCCCTTTTTGGCCCCTTATAAATGCTCTCTCCTCAACACAACTGAAGGCCTCTTGGTGCAGATGCTACAATTCCATTGTAGCAGAAAATGACAACACTCTACAACAAAAGAAAAAGATCATTTGTACTTGGCAAAAAGGAAATGAAACTCAGAAGCAGTGATGTCAAGCTCATTTGGTATCGACTGTGGAGAAGACAGCATCACCACCAAATCCTATGCAAGACCAAAGGATTTTGAGCTTCCATTTTACAAACGAAGATGCAAATCAGTCAAGAGATTGGATGGCAAGTCTTTGACCAAAATGTTTCAACAAACAAAAAAAGGAAAATCAACCAATGATCGTCAAGATCTTGCAAGGGTAATCACCCTTTACTTGTGCTTGAAACTTCTCATGCCCACAACAGGCCATACACTCAGTTGGAGTTTCCTCAACTATGTTGACAATCTCAACCACATCAAGAAGTACAATTGGGTTGAGGCAATAAAAGACACACTGATGAATTCAATGGCAAATGCAAACAATAACCCAAGGCATGTCACTGGATGCGTCATGTTACTCTTGGTAAACACATTACTCAACTACTTCCCACAAAAATATCAGACATCCACCTATTTCTAACTATCTAACATATTTCAAAATTTTTTTTTTTACAGTACTGGTACTGTGAGTACAGCAAACTCCTCCGACCATCCAACAAATAAGGCTTCCCAAGGTTCATGAAATGGAACCTTGGCAAAATGTACTCCAAGTGGAAACACATCAGCCTTGCTCACTTTGAAAAGGTATTCAAACTCTTCTATACTATCATAGCACAAATCTATTCAACACTCCTTTCACATTCATTGTAGTACAAATCATATTATGAAACTGTGAAAATTTTCAGTTTCAAAGCACACACTTATTTAACATCACTCATGTTATGAAACTGTAACATTTTTCAGTTTCAAAAAACATATTTCCACACTTAACCCACATTACTCACAGTACAACTCATCTTATGAAACTGACCAAATTTACAGTATTACTGATATATGCCACATTGTTCCAATGCAGGTTAACCAAAGTGCTTTAACCCCCAACTGAACAAGAAATACAGTTATTGCATATCAATCAAAGCACATCAACACACTATTCATCAAAGAAACATGACCACAAAAAGGACAATAAGCAAAAAAAGAAAACAAAAGCAACAAAAAAAAGAAGACTTCTAGACAGTGATAAAGATGACTTTCTCGAAGAAGAACATCATTCAGAATCAGAATCAGAATCAGAACAAGAAGAACAACAACAAAAAAAAAAAAGAAAGCAAAAACCACAAGAAGAACCAGAAAGTGATGAACAAGAAAAAAAGAGTGATGATGAAAAAAATCAAGTGACTGATGAAGAAGAAACTGATGAAGAAGAAACTGAAGAAGAAGAAGAAGAACAACAACAACAACAACAACAACAAGAAAAAGAAGAAGAACCTGATGAACAACAAGACAATGATAAAGCAGAAGAAAGACAACAAACAAAAGGTGATCAACAAGAAGACCTTGATGAAGAAGAAGACCAACAAGAAGAAGTCAATGAACAAGAACTAACAAACCAACAAGAAGAACTGCAAGAGAAATCTGACATATTTCATGCACAAGGTAAACTATTGTCTAATACTAAAGCATACTGCAAAATTTCATTAAATTAACCGAAACACAATCCAACATTTTTATAGGTCATGACCAACCACAAACACCAACCAAAGAGGACGACAAAGACAAGCTCATATCAGCTATGAGAGCACAAATGCAAGAAATGGAACAAAAATTCATGGCTGAATTGCGTAAAAAAGAAGATCAATTGAAGGAAATGTCCACCAAAAAAACTGGCAGTCTCCAACAAAGATCCATGGTCAAGAGAATCAAACAAAAATTAAGAAAACAAGCACATGACCCAGATTTTGAATACCAACCAATGACCAAGCCCAAAGAAGATGCAAGAAACAAGACACAAACTGCTGCTGATGTACCCAAACCAACACAGGGTACTGATGAAGAAAAAGAGAAGAAGAATGACAACAAAAAAGAGGGTGCTCATGAAGCAAAACAACAGCAGAAAGAAAAGATGCAAGAACATATTGGCCAAGATAAAGCAGTTGCTGCTGAAACAAACCCAAAAGAGCATGCCAATCAAGAAAAGACAAAACTTCAAGTATTGGAAAGTGATGATGATTTCCAGGAAGAATCAATCCCAAACAAGCCACTCGCCATTTCATGCCGCAAAACAAACAAGGTTTGGCATAGCCTATCCAAAAAAGATCAAGACCAAATTCAACTCATCAACAACACACAATCAAGTGCTTGTATCTGGTCTGGTAGCGAAGATGAAAAATGCATATACTTTTCAGATATATGCAGATTGACCAACAGGGAACCCTTATATGGGAATGTAGGTCTCCAACTGCACAATTTTACAGTTTCTGTACATATTCAATAACCTATTCCACAAACCTAACACATTCTCATATCTAACATGTTTCAGGTCATTGATGCCTTCTCAGAAAAGCAATTGGCACTCCAACCAACCATTGAAGAATTTGAGAAAAACGATCTACTCTTTGCAAGCAATCCATATACAGGAAGATCTTACGTTTTCTCAACACTCATCAATGTAAGCAAAACTTAACATACCTTACAACTGCAAAATTTTCTACTTTCTCAACATGTATTACTACATAGTTTTATAACATATTTCAAACATATATATAACTTACAGACTCCACTACAAAACCAAGATCAAGCACTGAGAGAAAAACTGATAGACAGCCATTTTCCAGAAGCAATGAAAAACAGATATATCCATTTCCCAATCAACCACGACAACCATTGGACAATTGTGGTCTTTAACAATGCTGATGGAATATGGAGACACTATGACTCTTTGAGACCTGCAAAAGATTGCCACAACAAGCACTTTGAAATTGCAAAGCAAATTGTAAGTTAAAATAAAATTTCATACTTAGTTCTATTCCTTTACAAACATCTCAACTCATCACTATAACTAATAAAAACACCCACTAACTATTTTGTAGCAACAACATCAATTGAAATGGAATAAAGCATTACTCAGCAAACAGGGAAACATGTTATCATCTCAAGAGTGCGAGACAGAAATTGCATCAATTGAGGAATGCCCACAACAAACCCCACACTCGTAAGATACAAAATCCATAAACTAATCTTCCAATATGCTAAATTTTGCAGTTTCACCTAACTAATTAACTTCATCTCAAACACTGCAGGAATGATTGTGCAATCGCCGTCTGCAATGTTATCAACCAATATGTCAACTGCAACCTGTGCAGAAAAAACTTCGTCCAACTGAGTGGGTCAAATTTCGAGCACAAATCATCAATCAATTCCTCAATGATGAGAACCGATCCTGGAAACTCGAGCACTACCAAATGTTGACAAAACATACCAAACCATAGAAACAATGAACAAACTTCTTGACAATACAAATATTCAAGGGAACATATCTTTGTACCTTTTTTTTTTTTTTTTCTTTTTTAACATGTGATAAGTACTTTATATACTTTTGGGAATGATCTTTTTCTGGTTATTATGGTTATGGTGAAAATGATTGATGTTGTTGTTGCTCTTCTTCTTGTTAATATTATTGTGGTTGTTCTTCCGATTGTTTGTCTACTTGTTTTTGGTTGCACATATTTTCATACAGTAAAGGTTGTTTCTAATAATTCTTCAAACTGCAAAATTTTGCAGTTTCATCACCTTGTTTCTAATAATTTTTAAAACTGCCAAATTATACGGTTTCATCACGTTGTTTCTAATAATTCTTAAAACTGCAAAATTATACAGTTTTGTCGCTATGAAATATGAATTGCATTTCCATATTATACTGTTTCAATAAAAAAATTTCAACAACCTTCTCTGCATTCCATAAAAATAAAAAACAAAACCAGACTGTTACAAAACAACTTCAATAAGTAAAGAACACATCAACAAACAAAAAACAATTCAACCAACTTTATTCATTACTTCCATAATACCAAGTATCACATTTTTTATTATCATAATTCCTCAAATTCAAATACAAATCCAAAAGAATAGATTGTGGCCTCAAATAGCAGCCTTGCACGTCTTCTTATTGTGATTCCCATATTTCAAGCACCTCCCACACTTGATTTGCTTCACATTCTCACCCCTAGAAGGTATCATTTTCTTCTTGTTTCGCCCGGGCTGCTTCTTCGTTATACGAGGTTTGATAACCGAACTACTGGCACCATCAAAGTCAAATCTCTCACTTGAAGGCACTGGATAAACAGATTCCTTGTATGACTCTCTAAAACAATCTACATGAAAAAAAGGATCAATGAAACCATACACATCTCTACCACTACTACGCAAAGCATGCACAACATGACAACAAGGAAAACCATTCAATTGCCATTCATGGCAAGAACAAGTCTGTCTACCAATATCAACATAAAAAGAAATAGAAGAATGAACCTCAAGCACAGTATCACTAGCAACAATCACATCCCAAGACTTAGCTAGCTCCAAAGAGTCCACCAACTTCTTTTCCATAACTGGACACAATTTCGTAGTCCATCTTCTAGATTCAGCTCTTCTATCCGACAATTGAGTCACGATTTGAACCCTAATCATATCAACCATACAAGTAATAGGCAACTCACGGGCCCCACCAATCCAATTATTGTAAGACTCAGCAGCATTAGATGACATCTCACCATATCGTTTCCCTCTAAAAAATGCATTGGCCCACTTATCATTTTGCAAACCATCCAACATACTATCAACTCTACCATTCCCAGCAATACGCCTTAATTTCTCCATATAATGTTGGAAAGAAGCAACCGTTGGCGCATAAGCACATTTAACTAATATTTTCATCAAACACAGCTTATAGTTAGTACGAAGTCTCACCAATTTCTCAATCAAATTTCTCTTCAAATGATTCAAGCAATAAGCATGATGTGCATTGGGGAAAACCACTGAAAGAGCGTCTAGCAATCCATGTTGACGGTCCGACACAAAAGTCAATCTCCGGCCTGAACCAACAGCCTTTAACAACTGACTTAAGAACCACATCCAATTATCTTGATTTTCAGCGTCAACAATCGCAAAAGCCAAAGGAAACAGACCTGCAAACAAAATCACATGAAACTGCAAAAATTAGCAGACTCACAACACAATAACACACTGACAAACCAAACCTATACTAACTGCAAATAAATACATACCTTGATTACCATCCTTTGATGTTGCTACAAGCAAATGCCCCTTGTAACGCCCCTTCAAAAATATACCATCAACAAACAACAACGGACGACAAAATTGAAAGCCATACAAATATCCATGAAATGCCACAAACAACCTCCGAAAACACCCACTACTTTCATCCACATCTAATTCAAACACACTTCCCGGATTCGTTCTCATAGCCGTCTCAAGGTACCATCGAAGCTGGTCAAAAGAAGTTACAAAATCACCAAACAACCCACCTCTTGCCTTATCAACTCCTAACCATGCAACCCGATAAGAAACATCTATACCATATTGCTTCTTCAACTTTTTCTTAACTTCAATAGGACGAGTCAACGGATTATCACTAATATCATTTTGCACAATATCAGACACAAGTCTAGAACCAACCATTTTGCTACAAGATCTACGAGCAACAACCCCACAAGTATGCACATTATCCAACTTCATTATAAAAAAAACACCGGAATCCATCAACACCCTTCCATGCACAAACCATTTACAACCCCTAGACGACTTCATCATACATTCAGCGATTACTCTTGTTGCATCGTTCTTCAAATAATTCACTGCAAAACCACACTCAACTGCATACTTAGCCAATGCAATGCGGAACGCCGGCACTCCACCTTCAAATTCTTGACCAACACTATGTATAATCCCCTTCCAACTAGCAGACAACAAAACTCTCTCTGGTTCTGGATAAAAACCACGCAACAAACCACCAACATCATCACAATCATTCACAAAAGAACTCTCACAAGTTATAGAATCAATCCTACAAGAATTACCATCATCAACCTCCACAACTCTCTTATCCCCCACAATAACATCAACAACATGACAACCACTACCACCTACCATTGACAGCATATTCCCCAAATCATCATCACATTCAACAATACAATTAGAATATCCAGGAACAGGGAAAAACAAACAAAAGTTACCAACACTCAACTCCTTGAACTTCGCACATATTTTCTCAACAACTTCATCATAACTACATCCCTCACTAATCTTAATAGCAACACAACAATTACTGTATTTGCACATTAACATGAAACACCCTTCCATACTATAAAATCACAAACCAACAAACAATTGTTCACAGATTCCAAACTGTAAAATTATACAGTTACAACATATCAATACCAACAGTGCACAATTCACAATTCCAAACTGCAAAATTATACACTTACAACATATCAGTATCAAAACACCAGAATTCACAATTCCAAAATACAACTTCAAAACACATTACACTATACGACAAACAAAATCAACAAAATCAAAATCAAACAAACAAAATTTGCCAAACACAAACCACATATCACGCAAATTTGCTTATCTATATATACATACATATATGTATCGACAAATACAAACCACATGCACACACAGACATATATATATACATATATATGTATATCTATGTATCGACAGATACATACATACACATACATATATCTATCACCAGATACAGAGAGAGAGAGAGAGAGAGAGAGAGAGAGAGAGAGAGACAACGTACGCAGATATCGCTTGTACACAGAGATTCAGATCGCACAACCAGATCCACCTCACAGCACAATGAGATCGCCACAACGAAGAGAAATCGAGATCGCAGAGATGAAGATTTGATTTCCTTTTTTTAAACGGAGCAAAAATTTGATTTTTCACGTATATATAGATCTCAAAACAAAGGGTAATACAGTCATTTAAAAATACGAAAATAAAAAACGGGACCTCTGGGTATAAAATTTAAAAAACCGTGGACCTATTAATCTATTAAAAATAAATTGGGATTAGAAAGGAAATAACTCCCCTACATAGGGCTACATGGTAATTTTCCCAACATGCATATTACTTGATGGGTTTAACCTTTGCTTTCAAGAAAAATAGAGTCAACATCAATATGAAAATATATAAATATTACATGCCTTCTTGTTGCATTGGACTGCTACTGCTTTGCCGAGAAAGAAAGAGAGCAAGAGATGAAAAAAGAACGAAAAACGACTATTGGACTGATTTGCTACTGTGTTGCTTGGGCAAGGGTAAAAACAAATATTTGGTTTAATTTTGGAATTATGATTTGGGTTTGAGTATGGAGTTGTGATTTAAGTGTAGAATTATGAATTGAATTTTGAAAAGAGAAAATTTGTTTGGTTATGAATTTTGAAAAGACTTTTTGAATTTTGAAAATAGTTTTGAGTTTTGAAAAGAATTTTGAGTTGTATTTTGAGTTTTGAATTTTTAAATTTTGAGTTGTATTTTCAAATTTTTTGGATTTTTTTTTTAAATATTAAAAAATGTTTAAGAAAATTTTATTTTTTATTTTAAATATATAATTTTTATTTAAATATTTTTTATTTTTTATTTTAAATATTTTATTTTGTAAATATTTTAATTTTTATATTTTAAACTCAAAACACAACTTCACACTCAAATCGTAACTAAACACATGACTCAAAACTCAATTTAAAAATTATTTTCAAAATTCATAACCAAATATATAACTCGAAACTCCACACTACTTTCAAAACTCTACACTCAAATCGTAACCAGACACATAACAAAAAAATTAAAATATTTAAAAATATATTTATAAAACAAAATGAAATATTTAAAATAAAAATATATATTTTTAAAAAAATTTAATATTTAAAAAAATATTTAAAGAAAAATACAGCACACAAATGTATAAAATATAGTGCACATTAAAATAAATAAATATTTCAAATATAAAATTTTTACCTTAAAAAAATAAAATTAACAAATCTTTTAAATATTTAAAAATAAATAAATTCAAAAAAATTGAAAATACAACTCAAAACTTTTTTCAAAACTCATAACCAAACAAATTTTTCCTTTTCAAAACTCAACTCAAAACTCAAAACTTAAAATACGACTCCACATTCAAATCATGATTCTAAAAATAATTTTTAAAAATAAAATTTAAAAAATTTTGAATTTTTTTAAAAAATAGAGTTTTAAAAATAGTTTGGTTTTGAATTTTGAAAATAGTTTTGACTTTTGTGTTTGGGTATGAGTTTTAAAAATAAATTTTCAATTGAATTTTAAATTATATGTTTAATTATGAGTTTTGAAAAGAGTTTTTATTGGAATCATAATTCCAAAAGAAAACCAATGCAGCTTAAGTTTTTTTTTTTTTAATCGGTTGTGCGGGTGAGTTAAATTTGTGCGGCATAAACCGCAACCCACAAACAACTACACTCGCACCCATCCATATATAGCCCTCGAAACCGTCCAGAAACGTGTGGGTAGGATAGGGTTAAGCAGTTTGTACAGGGTCAGTTAACCCTTAATATTATGAGATTGGGAGACAAATTCATGGCTGTATAATAATAAATGAAAAAAAACCCACCGTTGATGCATTTGTATGCTTAGAAAAATCGATTGGTTATTTCGGAAACTATTTTTAAACGTTTGTATTTATTAAATTTTTTTCATATTAGAGTTAAAAAAATTTATTTTATAGAAATATCAAGATCAAATGCATTTAAAAAGTAAAAAAAATTAACTAAAATATAATAATAATAAAAATCACTTAAAATAAACAAAAATACACACTTATTTTTGTTCAAGTTTTTATATATATTTAGTATTTTTTTAATATTTTAACCAATTTATTTTAATTTTTATATGCATTTTGATTAGGTGCATCTAAAAAGTACAAAAAATTAATTAAAAAAAAATATTAAAAATGAATGAAAACTTATTTAAAAACAGTTTTTTAAAAATAAAACTAAAGAAACACATACAAATTATAGAAAAAATATGCATTAGTGTATATTTATAAAAATATTTTCAATATTAAAAGTAAAATTATAAATTTTATGATACATTTATAATTAATTTTTTAAAAAAACTCTGACATGCTATTTTTCCTTAATGACCACCGTTGATGTTTGGAAAGCTCGACACCTAACCGAGCGGGTTTTGAGACTTTCACCAAGGATACACAGGCTAATATAATACCACAACCACACTCCGTATTTAGATTCACCAAGGTATTTACTAATTTTTCTTAAAACAATAAACATTTTCAATGTGCTAAATATAAAACAATGTTTAATGCAAATGGATGAGAAATTAGTTTTAATTCACCTAATTCTCATGCAATTTCTACAATAATCATAACTATCCTCCACCGATAGCCCAAAACAGATATCTCTAAACAAATAAATAAATTTCAATAAAGATAAAATTTTCAAAATTCCAAGATGTGAGTGATAATGCATATCCAACTCCACCATCCTCGTCAACATCATTATCAATTCCGATTTCACAAAAATCCAACATCAATTCCATTTCCTTCTTTACAAATCAATTCCAAGGATAAAAATCCATTATTTCGTCACTACTCAAACACATTTACCATCCCACAACCATTTTCAAGAATTCACTTGAAAACCCTTTTTTGATTTTTAAACCAAAATCTTAGATTTGTTCAAAAATTCTCACATCTCAATGTTGTTTTAGAAAAACAAATAACTAAGTTAAAATTCATATAAAAGTGTAAAGAAATCCCTACCTCGAAGTTAAAAGACAAAGGAGATAGTGGAGAAACCTCAACGAAATCAAAAACTAACTTTGTTTTGATTAAA
Organism: Camellia granthamiana; assembly: GCA_036172215.1. Classification (NCBI taxonomy): domain Eukaryota; kingdom Viridiplantae; phylum Streptophyta; class Magnoliopsida; order Ericales; family Theaceae; genus Camellia; species Camellia granthamiana. The sequence goes on from CM069905.1 coordinate 125,333,107, forward strand.
ACGAAACTCTATGTGAGCTCTACCTTTTTAACAAAGGGATTATGGTGAAAAGATCAACGGATCTAGGTGTATTTGAGGGTTTAAGATGAGTTTTAGAGATAGAGTATGAAGATTTGAGCTTTTGAAATATTCAGAGAGAGAGAGAGAGATAAAAAAGTGACTTTTATGAACTGATATATGTGCAAGCCCCTCGAGCGACCAAAACACCACTCAAGCGACCGGATACAATAAGTGAGACCGTTCAAGCGAACAAAATTATTGCTCAAGCGAAGAATGTTATACTCCTAGTAGTTTTGCAGACAGAGGACAACTGCTTGAGCAACAAGAAAAACCGCTTGAGCCAAGACTGCTCGAGCGCAGAAAGCACCGCTCGAGTGAAGAACAACACCCTCCCAGTATCTCTGTAGACCTGCAAAAATACTGAAAGTCCTCAAAGACCGCTCAAGCAACCAAAGGACGACTCGAGCGAACATGTCACAATCTGGGCAATGACTTCTTTAAAAAACGGACTCCCAACTTGTTTCAAACGCAACCAAGGCACTCCAATAACCCAACTCAATGAGGAATAAGGAGAATAAAGACAACAACACCCATTCAAGACAAGGAATACTCGGATCCAAAACATCAAACAGATCGGGTCTAAACCAGAATCGTTATATATACAACTAATAAATTTCTGATAAAAAAATAATAATATTTTATATAAATTAAAATTTTAATAGAACTCACTATAATTAAGGAAATTCTAATATACATCCCCTTGAAAAAGACATACCATGTGCATTTCTAATTATATCATTTATTCTTTAATTATGACCAATTTTTTTTTGTAGTTATGACTCGTGAATTCTTTAGTTATGCCTCATGTTGTGTTTAGTTATGACATGTTTTTTTTAGTTATGACTCAAAAAATTAAAATTATATATTCTTTTTTAGTTATAAGGTACATATAGTGCACACTCTTTAATTGTATTTCCCCTATATTTATAATATGCACATCTTTGATAGTGTTTCCCTATAATTATAATAAACTTACGAGATTTATTCAGCTTGTTTGGTTTGGATTTTTATGATTCCCGTTTAGAATTTTTTTTTTATTTTTATTTTTCATGTTTTTATTTTTATTTTTTTATTTTCATTGAATTTTTTAAATATCCTAAGTAAATTTTTTTTTTAATTTTTAGATACACCTAAAATAAATATACTTAAAAAGTTTAACATTTATGAAAAAAAATCTTTAGAAAATTCACTAAATATCAAAAAGATAAAATAAAAAAATAAAAATTCAATACATTTTTCGTATTCTTGTGTTGTGTGAGTGAATTTCTAACCACACTGCCAACTTAATATTCAACTGGAGAGCATTGGCAGAATAGATGGCGCCTGAGTGACCCGCAACAGAAAGAAGAGATTTCGGCGGTGGTTCATCCACCTGAGGGCACTCCGACGATCAAGTTAGTTATCTCCCAAAGATCAATATAGTGCTTAACTCACTGTTCAGAATATAAATTGCGTACCTTAGACCCATGGTGGTGCCTCTCTTTTATAGCCAACACAATCCTAGTCCCAATAGAAGCCTAGCTTCAATGGACTTCTGCTCAGTGCTTATCTTGGACTCTCCAATAGATAAAGATAAACTCCCTAAGAGCTTTATCCTTATCTAGGCTGAAGTCCTTCCTCATTCTAGGACTCTTGTCCCTTATCCGCTTATCCCGGATTCCGATATCTTCGGAGATAACCTCGGCCTAGCCAAGAACACCTCGACGTCACGACCAGGACACGTGGCACCCCGGCTGACACGTCGGCGTCACCTTGGCCACGTGTTGGTATTCAGAAAATATATCCCCACAACTGCCCCCTAGGTTCTATTACCTCGGCATCCTGAGGTGATGGAACCTACATCGTGAATGTCGGCTATCTTGCTGTATCATCCATTTACCGGGGTCATAATACATTGGCTTCACACGACCAAGTCCTGTAGTCTGTCTTATCAAGGCTTCAGAATTTTTAACCAAGTTTGTTCAAGTTTCTCAGCTGAGATCATCCTCTAAGCCGAGGTTCTACTCCGTTTAAATCAAGAATTCTAAGAGCTTCAACACGCGTATGAGCTGTCACGCATGTCTACCAACAGTTCTTGCCACGCGTCTCTCTCTCTTTGGGCTATACCCGACACGCGCCACTAAACCGAATTGCTTTCACGTGCGCCGTCTGACATATACGTCGTTTTAGGCACATTATTTGCCTTTTTGCCGCCGTTTTTACGTTTTAGATAAAATTTCATTTCCTCTTTCCGTCTCTTCACTTTACACCATCGTTTCTGAAGCTTTTCCCCTCTCTAACTTTTTCTCCCAAATCTGTCATTGTCACTCCCGCGAAGCTTTCTGTAATTACTTCCGTTCATTCCTCTCTGGCGAGGATTTTTGCTGCACTTTTCCGGTTGCTGCCACCGTCTGATCTCGGCGAGTCTAATTTTCCCTTGTAAGTCACTGTTCCTTCGTTTCAACTTTTATTCTTCCTTAAACTGTTATATCTGTATACTGTAATTGCAATGTTGTTCACATTTGTCTTTTTGAATCCAACCATGTATTCTGAGCATATTTTTCTCATGATTGTTCTTTTTGCTCAAATTGTTCTTTAATATACACATAATACCCACATACTTGTTCATTCTGCCACTGTTCTTGGCCTTGTACCCTGGCACACACTCTGTCACAGTGTTCTTAATGATTCACCCCTATTCTTGATTCTGAATCATTGCTCTTTGTTTCTGTTTGTTGTGTTTTTTTTTTCCAGATTCTTGCCTTTAATCTTCATTTCCATAGATCTAGGTTTGGGATTTGTTTATAGAACCCACAAATTTTAGGAAGAACTGAAACGATCTCCACAAATTCTTACCCCAGTTCACATTTAAGTTTTTGCCGAGGTCCATAAAACCCTTACAAAACACCTTCTTTCCGAAATCCAACTCCTCCAATTTAAGCCGACGTCATGGGTATGTGGAAGCATAGGGTAGACACCCCGACCAAGTTAGAACACTTTAGGCAGGAGTTTGATATCCCGGCCGACGTTCAGCTGAGGTTGGTTGGGGAGGATGACTCCATAATGCCCACAACTGATTCTATGCCCTTCCATGTTGTAGCTTTTACCGAGTGCGGACTTAGGCTCCCACTCAATATCCTTTTCCGTGAGATACTCCATTACTATAAGTTGAACCCAATGCAACTTGCCATCAATTCCTACCGAGTCATAAATGGTATAATAGCCTTAGCCAAACAAAAGAATGCTAGGGTTACCTTAGCCGACATCCAATACTGCTACACCATGTGTGGCCTTAAATTAGAGAAAGGCTATATTACTACCTCAAGCCAAGGTCCACGGAGTATAAAATTGTTGCCGACCTCCCAGACTCCAACAAGGGAGTCGGGGATGATTACTTCATTATCTCGGGGAACTGGGAGTTCGCTCCAGATAAGGACCTCCACTTCTACCCTCTTCCTCGAACAGTTTTTGTAGAGGGTAATGGTAAGTTTATACTTACTGGTTGTTTAAGTCTTCAATACTTCGTTTGTTCTAATGTCTGTTTTTCTTGCAGCTCTCCCCCAACCAGAAAAAGGCTTCCGCAAGTCCTTTTTCCCCAACAAGGGTTTGAAGAAGCTATTGGATTTGCAGGTCCACAAGCGAAGAGCCCCTTTGGTACTCAACTTCATCCCTACTTACAAGTCGGTTCTTCCCGACGTTCCAAAGAAGAAGAAGAGCCAGTCTCCTCATTCCGCCACAACTTCACCAACAACTTCATCATCTCGGCCAGATCAAGGGTCAACCTCAGATAACAGCTGATCCCGCTATCCTAATGTCGACGACGACGCCGAACTGTAATTCCTGCCGAGATGGGTCGCAAAAAGGCAGTCGCTGAGGATCTCTTGGCTGATATTCCATCCACCATAGACGCCCAACCAGCGCGGTCCCAGCCTCCACCAAAATCAAAGCCAAAAAGAATAAAGAAGGCTCAGCCAAAGGCAACGGTAACTCAAATTGACACTGAGGACACCTTGCCCATTTCAAAATTGGCTTCAAGCGAGAAGACCCCCTCCGTCCCCAAGAAGAGGCCTGCCGAGGCCGAACCATTCCAATCAACTCGATCGAAGAGGCCGAGGTCCGAATCGGCAATAGCTTATGGTTCCATGAAGTCTGACTCCGTCTGGGCCCCCCAAATCACACTAGAGGATAGGCCAGTCAGAGCTGGTGATAGTGCCGACGACGTTAACGTCAGTGTTGCAACGTCAGTGTTGCTCTTAGTACAGCTTTACTCCTTCTTGGAGATCTTGATCGCAACGCCGAGATGAGCGAGTACGAAAACTTCGCTCTGATGCTTCAGCACTCCGTTCAAGTAAGTCTTCCACACTTGATATTTTTTTTTCTCTATTCTTTCAGACTCACAGGATTTTACTAACTTTTGTTCTGCTGATTCTGTTTTAGGCGATCCAGCACGCCCACTCCTTCTCAATGCAAGCTTTTGAGATGAGGAAGGAGTTGGCCGACAAAATCAGAGAGGTCACCGCTCTATAAAAGTCCCTCAACAGGGCCAAGGACAAGATGAAGACCTTAGCAGATCAAGCCGAGGCAGCTGTAAAAGCTCAGGACGCGGCTGAGGAGAAAGCTGACGCTGCCGAGGCCATTGCCAAGGTCCTCACGGTTAAAAAGAAAAAGGCCAAGACAAAGATGGCCAAGGCCCAAAAAGAACTCCAAGATGCCTTAGCCACAAAGGAGGCCGAGATCAAGGCCGCTGATGAGAGGGCATATGCAGAAGGGGTGCCCAACGTCAAGGAGGATTATAAAAAACAAGTGAAGCAGGCATGCAATAAGGGTTTCACCCTTGGTTGGATGGTTGCTCTGAAAAAGCTTGACGTCCCTGAGAACTCCCCCCTTAAGAATGCCGACGTCCTATCCTTGCCATTCCTCCTTACTCCAAGCCAATTCGAAGACGATTCTGAGTCTGAGGAGGAAGCTTTGGTGAGGAAATCGAAGGAGGCTGCTGGGGCCAAGTCCCCTACTCCAAATGAGCAAGTCTTGGACTTGACGCAGAATGAGGAGGGTGAGGAGGTTCCCAAAGAGGCTACTCCTAAGAAGGCGACACCCGGACGTGCTTATCGTCGACAAGAGCCTTGACCAAACCCTTCAAGAAATAGACGCCGAGCTCGCGGCTGAGAAGGCCACCGAGATGTCTTCTCAGCAGCCTTCCGAGCTCCAGACCTGACCTGTCAGTGGCGCCGAAGAGTCTTAGTTTGATGTTCTCCTTATTTTTTCTGTACTTTGTACTTTTTCCTTTCTTTTTTGAATCAATGTAAGCTCTTTATGTGGCCGACATGCCATCTTTTGAATGTAAATACAACTTCTTCTTTTGAATACTTGTATGTTTGTCTTCCCTTTACTACTCTTGTATGACTCTTATACTTAGAATATTTTGCATATCTTCATTGTACACCTTAACTGTGTAATCTTCTCGGGGTGAAATACCTCGATTATACCCACCAACGGTTTACATCGGCAAGTGCATAAGTACTTATTTTAATACAACCTTGGCCTTAACTTGTAAATTTTTTTACAAATTTCAACAAGTGTTCAGTTCAAGTTCAACTTCAACTTCAACTTCAACTTGTAAATTCTTCACAAATTTCAACAAGTATTAAACATGATCTCGGTTTAACTTCAACTTGTAAATTTCAAATTTCAACAAGTGTTAAACATAACCTCGGTTTAACTTCAACTTGTAAATTTTTCTCAAATTTCAACAAGTGTTAAACATGATCTCGGTTTAACTTCAACTTGTAAATTTCAAATTTCAACAAGTGTTAAACATAACCTCGGTTTAACTTCAACTTGTAAATTTTTCTCAAATTTCAACAAGTGTTAAACATAATCTCGGTTTAACTTCAACTTGTAAATTTCAAATTTCAACAAGTGTTAAACATGATCTCGGTTTAACTTGTAAATTTCAAATTTCAACAAGTGTTAAACATGATCTCGGTTTAACTTCAACTTGTAAATTTTTCTTAAATTTCAACAAGTGTTAAACTAATATTAGCTTTGTATATTCTACCTTTCCAGGAACCATTTTCCAACTCTTTGCCCCAAAATGTGAACTTAAGTTTCACTTGGGTTCTCATTATGCATGTATTTCAGAAACATCATCAATTATCTTATCAGTCACAAGTTTGAAAAATCAAGCTAAAACTTTATTTATTACTTCGGCTAATAACAAAGAACAAGAAAGTCTAATGGTAAAAAAATTTCAGATTGCAAGTATTCCAAGGCCTTGGCAACTCTTTGCCTTCATTATCTTCAAGCCGATATGCCCCATTGCCCAATACCGAGATGATTCTATAAGGTCCCTCCCAATTAGGGCCGAGCTTCCCCTCTCTGGGATCTTTCTTGTTGTCGATGACTTTTCTCAAGACAAAGTCACCGACTTGAAACTCCCTTGGGTTGACCTTCTTATTATAAGCCCTGGCAAGCTGCTGCTGGTATGCCGCCAGCTGAATTACAGCTCTCTCCCTTTTTTTTTCTAGCAGATCCAGATCTCGGGCTAATAATACATCATTAGTCCCATTCTCTACTCCCTGAGTTCTGATTCCTGGGATGCCGACCTCTAGTGGAATTACTACTTCTGTGCCATAAGCCATGGCAAATGGGGATTCCCCCGTTGATCTTCTTGGCGTAGTCTGATATGTCCAGAGTACACTGGGCAGTTTATCCACCCATTTTCCTTTTGCTGCTTGTAGCCTCTTTTTTATCCCATCCAAGATAACTTTGTTGGACGCTTCTGCTTGTCCATTGCTTTGAGAAAAACTTGGGGTTGAAAAATAATTCTTAATTTTGAATTTTGCACAGAAGTTCTTGATTAGCTTACTGTCAAATTGTGTTCCATTATCTGCAACTATTGCTCTTAGGATCCCAAACCTAGTGATGATGTTCTTCCATATGAAGCTCTTCACATCCACATCTCGAATCTTGGCAAGGGGTTCAGCTTCTATCCACTTGGTGAAGTAATTCGTTGCTACCAGCAAGTACTTCTTTTGCCCAGTTGCTTAGGCCAGTTTTCCAACCAGATCCATGCCCCATTGGGCAAACGGCCAAGGACTGGATACTGGGTTTAGGTATGCTGCTGGTTGGTGTGTCAAAAGTGCAAACCTTTGGCACTTTTCACACTTCTTGACATAGGCTTCTGAATCTTTCTGCATGTAGGGCCACCAATACCCCTGGGTAATGGCCTTATGAGCAAGTGATCTGCCCCCAGCGTGGCTTCCACATACTCCTTCATGTATTTTGTATAAAAAATCTTCGACTTGTGAAGGATGTACACACCTCAAAAGTGGTCCAGTGAAGGATCTTCTGTAGAGATGTCCTTCTACTGTCAGACTGAATCTTGCCGACTTCAATATGATCTTTTGTGCCTCTTTATGATCATCTGGCAGTTTTCCTTCTTTCAGGAATGCTGTTATTGCATCCATCCAGCTTGGTCCCATGTCCACACACATTGCTCCACGCTTTGTGGTCAGTGGTTCGATGCTCGGGCCCGACAAGTAGTCAACCATTATCGTCCTTGCCTTTCCAGGTTGTATTGCACTAGCCAAGTTGGCCAGGGCATCGGCGTGACTGTTATCATCTCGGCTAATCTGCTGTAGTTGGAAATTCTGAAACAGGCCGTCAATCTGCCGACCTCCTTCACATAGGCCGACATCCTTTCGTCTCGGTCGCCTGTTGTCTGGTTGACTATAAGCTGAGAGTCACAGAAGACTATCACTTCATTTGCTTCTACTGTTACTGCTAGTTTCAGTCTTGCAATCAGTGTTTCATACTTTGCTTCATTGTTTGAGGCCTTGAACCCCAAACGAATGGACTGTTCTAATATCTATCCATCTGGAGATACCAGTACTACTCCTGCCCCCGCTCATTGTTGGTTTGAACTCCCATCAACAAACAGTCGAAAGGAGTCGTCGATGTAAATGCTGCAGGGTCTGAGTTTTTCACCATTCCTCTGTTCCGTTGCCTTAGGCTGGGTTTCTCTTTGCCCGTTTGGGCATCGTTCACCTTTGCTCAACGGAGCCCGATGTACGATGGATTCTGGCGTGAACTCAGCCACGAAGTCGGCCAAAACTTAGCCTTTGATTGCTGTTCTGGGTCTGAACTCCAGGTCATATTGGCCTAAGGTTACTGCCCATCTGGCTATTCTGTCTGTCAAATCTCCCTGCTGTAATAGGGACTTCAAAGGGTGTTCAGTTAGCACTACAATTTTGTGGGCTTGAAAGTAATGGTTCAGCTTCTTTGAAGCCATTACTAAAGCTAGTGCCAACTTCTCTAGGGGTAAATACCTGGTTTCTGCATCAGTCAGGGTTTTGCTTGCATAGTAAATAGCCCTTTGTTCCCTTTTTTCTTCTCGAATTATCACTGCACTTACCGCATGTTCCGAAACTGCTAAGTACAGGAACAACTCCTCTCCAGGTTCCGGATTTGAGAGAACTGGAGCCGTGGTTAAGTACTTTTTTAAGTCGGCCAAGGCGGCTTCGCACTCCTCGATCCGTAAGAAGTCTGTTACTTTCTTCACTAAGCTGAAAAAAAGTTTGCACTTGTCTGAGCTTCTGCTTATGAACCTATTCAGGGCTACAGCCCCTTCCAATCAGCATCTGCACCTATTTTGCCGACGTCGGGCTTTTTAACTCTAGGATGGCCTTGATTTGATCTGGGCTGGCCTCAATGCCCCTTTTGGTCACCAGGTATCCCAAGAACTTACCAGATCCAACTTCAAATGCACATTTCGATGCATTGAGTAGGAGCCGATATGTTTTAAGGATATCAAAGACTGCTTTTAGGTCGGCTAGATGACCTTCAGGTTCCTTGGTCTTCACGACCATGTCATCGATGTAAACTTCCACTGTTCAGCCGATTAGGTGTCTGAACATCTTGGTTACTAATCTCTGGTAAGTTGCTCTTGCGTTTTTCAACCCAAAAGGCATCACTCTGTAGCAATACAGCCCTTTTGGGGTGATAAACGCAGTCTTCTCCTCATCTGGGGGGTACATAGCTATCTGATGGTACGCCCTGTAGGCATCTAGGAAGCTCATCCTTCCATGCCCTAAAGTGGCATCCACTAGTTGGTCTATCTTGGGTAATGGGAAACTGTCTTTGGGACAGACCTTGTTTAGGCTGGTAAAGTCCACGCAGACCTTCCATTTACCATTATTTTTCTTCACCACCACTGTGTTCGATAGCCATGTTGGATAATTTACCTCTCGAATGGCTCTGGCCTCCAAAAGTCTGTCTATTTTCTCTTCCACTGCCTCAACATGCATCAACGTCGGTCTTCTTGCCCGCTGGATTACAGGTTTGGTCGACCTATCTACGTTTAGTTTATGACAAGTGACCTTAGAGTTAATGCCAGGCATCTCGTAAGGCGTCCAGGCAAATACTTCAATGTTTGCTCTCAAGAAAGCCTCGAGTTCTTTTTCCTCTTCCTCGGCTAAGCCCGAGCCGAGAAGGAAGAAGCGTTCCTCATCACCAGGTTGGACAAGGATCTTCTTCAGGGCTTCTTCACTCTTCTCGGCTGGCTCTTTGCTTACGTCATCTAGGACTTCCACGTTCTCGTCTTCGATCTCTACTGTCTCTGGTTCACGTATGCTGCAGGTGGATTTCATTACTGCCATGGAGCAGTTCTTTGCTTGCAGCTCATCCCCTCTGGCCTCTTCTATTCCATGCTCTGTTGGAAACCGCAATAGCTGATGTAGTGTTGAAGGAATAGCCCCCATTGCACGTAGCCATGGCCTCCCCAGTATAGCATTGTAGGGGGACGGTGTGTCGATTATGGTGAATTTTGTCTTCACCCTCTTAGTGCCAGCCTGCACCTCTAAACTTGCTGATCCTAGTGGCCACGTCGGCGTTCCATTGAACCCGACCATTGGGCTGTTGGACTGCTCCATATCGTCTGGGTGAAGGTCAAGCTCCTTGTAACACCTGACATACATGATGTCACAAGAGCTGCCTTGCTCAATTAAGATGCGCTTCACTTGGCACTCCCTAACCTGGAGGGATACTACCAAGGCATCATTATGTGGATGTTGTACCATCTCAAGGTTGACTTCAGTAAATGACACTACTCGTCCCTGGCACTCTTCATCCCAAGGCCTTTTCTCCCTGACCTGGTACACGTGCTGCAAGTGCTTTACCTTCTGGGTCTCCCCCCGCATTTCGTTTTCGTTGATCTTCGAGTGAATTACATTAATTACCCGAGGTCCGCCGGGCTGCGGTTGCTGTGCTGGGAGAGGTGGAACTGCTGGTGTCTGAGGCAGTCTTACCTGCTCTTCCTTTGTCCTGGCTTCATCTACAAGGTCCCTTAAATGACCTTGCCTTACCAGGTTTTCCAGGTGTGCTTTCAGGACTCTGCAACCCTGAGTCAGATGCCCATCTTCATTGTGGTAAGTACAATGCTTACCAAGGCTTCTTCCCATAAACTCTCTCGGTACCCTTGCTGGTGCTCTGAAATAGGGCTGGGTCCGGATTTTCTCCAAGACTTTGTAAATCGGAATTCGAAATATGGTTGTGACTGCTTGAGCAGCCCTTAATTCGATTTCTGGTTTGTTGTAGCCACCATCACCTCGGCTTCGCTTCGGCGAGCCGTTTTTCTTCTCTGGTTTCGGCGCTTTTGTTGCTGGCGTATCCTCTTCGGCCCTGGCGTACTTCTCTATTCTAACCATTAATTCTTCCATACTTTTTGGCAGTGTTTTTGCCAATGACTTTCGGAGCAAACAATTATCTTTTAGGTCGTTCTTAAATGACACGACTGCCACCTCTTGATTGCATTCTGGTATCCGGTTGAACACCTCATAGTACCTTTTGGCATAAGCCCTTAGGCTTTCGTCCTCGCCAATTTTCAGAGCCATCAGGGCATCCACCCTTAATGGCTGCAGTTTATTCGTCACGAACCTGGCCACAAATATCTCGGCCAGGCCTTCCCAGGTTTTCACAGTTCCTTTCGGCAACTTGTGAAACCAGTCTGATGCAATTTCTCCGAAGGATGAGGGGAACACCTTGTAAAGCAACGGCTCGTTCCCGGTGTATAACGCCATCGAGTTCAGGTACAAACCGACGTGAAAGTTAGGGTCCGACTTCCCGTCGTGGATCTGGAACCTCGGCATACTGAATCTTTTCGGGGCCTCAAACTTGTCTAACTCCACCGAGAATGATGTTCTCGGCTTAACAGGGGAAGTTACCTCGGCATTTTGTTACTTCCTCTTGAGGTAATCTCTCAAGTCCTCTTTGGTCTGCCCAGGAGCTCTGCTATCTCCTGACTTTAGCCTTTTAGGTGCACTACTCTCAGCTTCGTTGTGAGCCCTCTTCGACCTTTCTCCATTAGTTGTGTCGAAGCACAACTCCTACCCTTGAACATGCCGATGTTCTTTGGAGTTTGCTTCCTTGGTGTGATGTGTCCTTCGAGATTCTTCCCTTCTTGACTCTCCTCGCCCGACCTCCCTTGAAGGCCGGTGAGAGTGTTTTTCGCTCCTGGTGTGTTGGGGGACTGTAGGGATTGTTTTCTGCCCTCCTTTCTGGGCATTGGCCGCTGGAATCAGCGTGTCTTGCAGCAGGAACGGTGGCTGCATGACGTTGTTTTGCATCATGAAATTGACGACCGATTGCAGATCTGACCGATTACAGGTTCGCCATCCCCTTCATCTCTTCGTTCCTCTATAGGCATCTATCTTTCCATACATGGAGGTTATCCTCGTTATAGTACTCGTTTCAATCTGATCTCTTCTGTACGTCGCCCTCTTGGCCGACGTCCTTTCTTTCGTGATTCTTATCACGAGTCTCTTCGTTGTAGTTGTCTCCTTCGACGTCAAGCTCAATAGGTCTTCCACTTCCAGTAGGAGTGTCGTCCCCAACCTTCTCTCACTGTCCGTCGTTGGCCATCTATTCTCCTTTCTTTCCCACAGACGGCGCCAAATTGTGTGAGTGAATTTTTGACCACACTGCCAACTCAATATTCAACTGGAGAGCACTGGCAGAATAGATGGCGCCTGAGTGACCTGCAACAGAAAGAAGAGATTCCGGCGGTGGTTCGTCCACCCGGAGGCACTCCGACGATCAAGTTAGTTATCTCCCAAAGATCAATATAGTGCTTAACTTATTGTTCAGAATATAAATTGCGTACCTTAAACCCATGGGGGTGTCTCTCTTTTATAGCCAACACAATCCTAGTCCCAATCGAAGCCTAGCATCAATGAACTTCTGCTCAGTGCTTATCTTGGACTCTCCAATAGATAAAGATAAACTCCCTAAGAGTTTTATCCTTATCTAGGCTGAAGTCCTTCCTCATTCTAGGACTTTTGTCCCTTATCCGCTTATCCCAGATTCCGATATCTTCGGAGATAATCTTGGCCTAGTCGAGATCACCTCGGCGTCACGACCAGGACACGTGGCACCCCGGCTGACACGTCGGCGTCACCTTGGCCACGTGTTGGTATTCAGAAAATATATCCCCACATGTGTATTTGTTGATTTTTTTATAAATATTTTTACTTTTTAGATACATCTAAATAAAGTACATCTAAAAAAGTAAAAAAATTGTTTAAAATTTTAAAAATATTCTTTAAAATTTTTAAAAAAATATATGAAAGACAAAATATTCAATTTTCAAAAAATTAACCAAATTCATCAAACATATTGCTTTCAAAGAAGTATATATTTGTGCAAAGAGAAGTTGTACGTTGGAGATGTAAAAGCAAAAATTGCTATGGCAATAGCCTCGACCAAAGCATTTTTCTTCATGGAAAATGTTTGCGCCTCGATTTGTCGGGCTCGAATGCCTCGAATTGTTGTTTGTTTGTTTTTTTTTTGTCGTCTTATCTATTTTATAATTGTTAGACGGGTAGTGCTAGAGGCCTCGAATTTGCCTCGAATACGTTGTTGTTGTTGTTGTTGTTGTTGTTTTTTTTTTTTTTTTTGTGTGTGTGTGTGTTAGTTTTTTTTTTTTTTTAGGGTGGTTGTGTAGGGATGTACCAAAAAAATTAGATATTTTGTACTAACTCATCGTATAAAATTATATGAAATTAACAAACTGATCAATCAATTTTATTACTCAACCAGTACAACCTAATTGATTGATCAGTTAGACTGCTGGTTAAAATTTATTAATTCCATATAATTTTGTACGATGAGTTGGTGCAGAATGTCTAATTTTTTATCACATCCCTACACATAACTACCTTTTAAAAAAAAAAACCAAACTAACACAGCCCAACAAATAAAATAAAATAAAAATTAATCAGTCAATTTTATTATTTTATCATCCAATCAGTCTAACCCAACTCATTTGTAAAATGTTTAATTTTTTAGCACATCCCTATACGTAAACTACCCTTGCAAAAAGAAAAGAAAAGAAAAAAAAAAGAGAGGAAAGAAAAAAAAAAAAAAACCGAACTAACACAGTCTTAAAAGAAAAAATAAAAAAATTGGAATTCGAGGCATCAGGCATTTTCCTTGTTAGACTGTGTTGATTTGGTTTCTGTTTTTTTTTTTTTTTTTTTTTTTTAATTAACTAATTTATTTGTTAGGCTGTGTTGATTTGGTTTTTTTTTTTTTTAAATTTTTTGTTTTATTTATTTGTTGGGCTATGTTGGTTTTGTTTTTTTTTTTTTGGGTGGTTAGGATTTTAAGGTTTAAAATTTAAGATTTAGGATTAAGGTTTAGAATTTAGGGATTAAGATTAAGGATTTAGGGTTCAGGAGTTTAGGGTTTAAGATTTTAGGTTTTAGATTTAGGGTTTCGGGTAGACATAACCACCATTCCACCAAAAAAAAAAAAAAGACCAAACCAAACCATGCCAGAGAAATTAATGGAAGGAAGTTTCATGGGCATCATGAACCACAGTAAATCCACAAAAACAAAACAAAATAAAATAACTGAAAGAAAATTATAAATTTACTTGCACTTGAATATATACACTAGTAGTGATTATCTCTATGTACATGTGTTAATAGGTTACAATCAATTGCCTATATACATATATAATAAGTCAGCCATCTCAGAAGGTGGTTTATAACTTACTCCTCTTGAGTCTTCCCTGTACCTATGAATGAGAAAAAGAAAAAAAATCATTTTAGTCTTAAAAAAAAATAAAATGGTATAGTAACACTGAACTTCGAAAAAATAGTAACTATAACTACTGTGACTCATCAGTTGTAGTCGACCTTGTTTACAATTGTATAAGACCCACGACATGTTGAAAAAATTCAATTGCATCTATTCACGCAATTACTCACAATAAATTGTAAGAACAACAGAAAGTGAAGAGAAGGAAATATGGTCCTTTTGCTAATACACGAATATCCATCTTCCATCCATCAAAGCTTCATATAGAAATCAGCAAAGGATGACATCCCACAACAGAAAGTGAAGATAGAGGAATTCTCAACATGTTTTGGCATTATAAGCACAGGTTTTGGATTTTGTACAGGCCTTTGAATAGGCATTTTTTAAGTATACATGACATAGATTTTTGTATACAGGGTGCACCGCCTTCATGCCTTTTTTTAATATAATCTTATACATATCAAAAAATAAGCACAGGTCTGAGTGTAGGCCTCAGAAGATACAAATGCAAGTCCAAAAAAATTGACCCAACTGTAATTCTATTGCTTTCACAAGCATGAAAGGTAACTTACAAATGTAGTAGGCAGTTGAAGCACCAGATCATTTCTTTGTTGCGTCAATAAACATGGCTCGAGTCCAATGCTCAACATCCTCTGTTTGCGATGGTGGAGGAGGAAAAGTGGGATGCTCCACAAGATCCCATCCTTCTATAAGGTTTTCATTCTTTCCAATATCAGATGAGTCAGTGGCATAAAGAAAACTGGCAGCAGAACTTCGAAGGTTATTTTCGTAGGTGTTTCTCTGCATGATGAAAAAAAGAAGAGCCTTGTCAACAAGCAAGCATGTGAAATACTCAATAAAACCAATCTCATATGTCTAAAGGACAAATTTTTTATATCGATCAATGTGACACATTGAAATATTATGTCAATGGAAAAGCAGTATTCTTCTGACTAAAAAGAAATCATAAAAATACTTACTTCAACCAAACCACGCACAACATTTCAATTAAATGAGAACAGTTAATTTTAGTTCTCCCGACAATTCCCTCTCAACATATAAAACCTATAAAGGCCACCAATGTAGTTTTAAGCTATGTTAATGCACTCGGGTACGAGTGTCGGGTGCGGGTGTGTACCCAAGCATCAGGCCTTAATAAATTTAAATCTTACGATCTTGGAGTACGTATCCAAAATTGGATATGGGTACGAGAACACGTCATATGCATATATATATATATTGCATATTATATAATATTCTCGGATGAGATGATTTAAATTATGTAGAAATATATTAGAAATAAAATATGATTAAGAAAAAATATGAAATTTCGATATCTAATTCATGTGGGAGCCTAAAAATATTGCTTTACTAACAAATGTCAGTTTCTTTTTCTTTATGTATCGTCACAAATTAAAGGATCTAAGTGTCTAAATTGGGTACGAGCGTCGAACACATATCCCACACCCTTATCCGTGTCATATCCGGTGGACACGGGTATTATGGGGGAAATAGAAGAGTCCATGTAACACAGCTTTTAAGCTATGCAGTGAAAACACTCCTAGGTTAGAGTTTTGTGCTGCATGGGTATGAAAAAGATTTAGGACACCTATGTGTCATAATCCATTTTTGTTTTATTTTGTTACTGAATAAGTTATAATGTGGCCATGGAAGGGATTGCAATGTTTAAGGGATGTCTAAGTAGTTAATAGCACAAAATGACGGCACTCCAATGTACAAATGAAGAACGATCCATTAGTAACAAAATTCAATAGTTTTTCAGATGCAAAGTCAAGCCTGAAATCTATACTGTTATGGGTAGTGCATGTGCGCTCTCTAGTAAAGTACTTGATGAAATGACTGAATTCACATTCCATGCTGATTTGTTCAACTGTTGAACTTGTTTTGATGACCTGCAAAACAAAATCAACAAATGTCAAAAATAGAAGGACTAGGACAAAGCACCACGTGAACAAAATGTTGTGAATGCAAATTAAAAATTGTCATGCATGACATTTGAAGTAAGTTTGGAATACTCAAAAGATCAATTTCATACCAATATTCAGTGGTTCCATTGCAAGGAACAAAAGATGGGAAGATATTGACCTCCTTTTGACAATCTTCAAAGACTAGTAGGTGGAAGTAATAGATGTAGTATAAGAAAACCTGAAAATTACTTAGGCTTTTCTTTTTATTTGATATTTGCAGCACCTAATTATAATAAACATAGCTATTTGTCTAGTTCCTTTTTTTTTTTTGGTAGTACAACTTTAATATGCCATTATTTGCCCTTCCAAAGGCTGAAATGTATTTTGGACCAAGGGTCTTTCAGGATCCTCCACATGATACGTGTCAATGAGGTTTTCAAGGCTAAAACCAGAGTCACCAAATAGGCTTAATTTGAGCATAGAAAAGGCAAAATGGAGATCCGTACTCAATGTCATCTAGAAATAAAATGAAATTGAATTCATTAGCATGAGAAATCCAGAAAGAAGGATCTGTAACCAACTTGATATCTTGCGGCCTTTGAGTATCTGAAAATCATCAAATAGCTTTATTATAAACAATATTCCTTAGCCTATTTCTCCAAATCCCTCTGTAGCCCTTGTTTTTTGAATTAACCCATGTAAAGATCCCTTAGGTGGCCAATGCCAGAGAAATTAATGGAGTTCCACTACGGCAATATGGCCAGATCAAAGCAGGCATTATACCCAAAGATTTTTTTGTCGGCTAAGTCCCTTGGGCTTCTAGGAATTTTAGCATATCCTAAGATGGTTGACATCAAGCTGCAAGCCTAAGTCAAAATTTCTTTCATTGTGAAGGATCAAATCGATCCTGATGCCAATCCAAAATCATTGAAATTTAAGCTTGGCATTATCCAAAGGATGACATTGACAGCCATAGCTAACACACAGTAACTTTCCTAGGGAACTGCAGCTAAATTCTTTTACATTCTTTATACTCTTCCAGTGTATATTCCTCTTCCAATTGCAGCAGGGCATATGGCTCAATCATGAGCCCACCTACAGAGAAATTACAGCCAGATTGAATTATACAGTTGGCAAGTTTTACTTCGAATCTCTATAAACATTTGCTTCTAAAAACAATATCCATCCAGGTTTTGTGAAACTTGTCTTTCTTTGATGATGTGTGAATAGTGAACCGAAAAGATGATGTGCATATCAAGTACCATACAAGAGAAAATGGGGTAAATACCTTGAAGACTCCATTTTCAAGGAAAAAACAGATCGAAGTTCCTTGGAAGAAGAAAGTGTGGCCAACAACTTTGCAAAGGATTCAAAAGTAGAGGCCTCGGTAGGAACATCTAAGTATAATGAGTTATAACAGTAGGCTGTTAGGCATGCCACACTTTTTTTGAGAAGTGAAATCCCTTTCTGCAGGTCCTGGTGCATTTCAACAGAATGTGGTGAAGCTGAAGAAAAATTGAAGCTACCGCCAGAAGAATCCAAACGGGTCTTCCCCTCAGATTCCATTGAAGCAACACCAAAATTACTTGAGCTTCTATCAGACCATGAAGTCTCTCCACCAGTGGAGCAGCTATTTTGGCGCCGTATAAATAGTGGATATTCATTGCTGCATGACATTAATTATAGATCAATCCAACAGTTGATAAATCTAAGTAACCATTATTTCCTATCAGTATTACCTTCTGGAAGACGGACGGGCATCCCAATAAGAATCTCGTTGCCATATTCGGGAGCATGAACCCTGAAGCAAAATTATGGAATTAATACAATACAGGTAATTAGATGAAGATTAGCACTTGAAAGCAAAGCACCAATTGTTGGTGTCTTGTTAATTTTTACAGCTTTAAATCCTGGTTTGTCATGAGACAACACAATTTCAAGATGAGATATAGAAGATTCAATTTGTTTATGAAAATTATATCTCATAATCAAGGGTAAATTTGGCAAACAACTTGTTTTCACTTTTCAAGAAACACTTTTCAGAAAATTCTACTTTCTTTTTTTCCGTATTTTTTTGTTTTTACTGAATTTTTTTAATATTTTAAGCAATTTTTTTACTTTTTAGACACACCTAACATAAATACACCTAAAAAGTAAAAAAATTATAAAAAAAATCTTTTAAAAATTCACTAAATACCAAAAATACAAAAAAAATACAAGAATTCAGTACATTTTTTTGTATTTTTATGTATTTATTAATTTTTTAAAATATTTTTTCACAAATTTTTTACTTTTTAGATACATCTAAGTAGGGTGCATCTAAAAAAGTAAAAAAAAATGTTTAAAATTTAAAAAATATTCACTAAAAACAAAAAAAAACGAAAACCAAAAAAGTCAGTTTTCAAAAAACTTAATCTAGAAAACTCAAACCAAACACACTGAATGAAATTTCCTAGTGAAGCACCCTTTGGGCGATCTTTAAGCACACCATTCTGGACTAGAATATGCCTGGCAGTCAGACAGATGCAAATCCCACTCAAGTGGGGCCTCCTAGAATTTTTTCAAAAAATAAAGACACCCATACTTGAGCTAGAATCAAGCCCAACTTAGAAGGAAGAAGATCATACTTTAAAAGAAGAAAACAATTTCTGATAATACTAAGACTCAAATAAGGTGAGGAAACCAATTTTCATGCAATTTAAAAACCAAGTGTCCTAAAGTAATGCAACATGCTCATGTAAATATACCTTGTAGTGTATTGAAGCATGTCTGCAATTATGGTGTTAGTCTTCAAGCCTAACACGCTTGTACATTTAACCTAGCCTACTAACCCATTACAACAGATCCGCAAGGGCAATACAAAAGACTCAAGTTTTGGGATACAAAATTGCCAACACTACCCAAATCATGTAATAATTATATTGATGTTATACAACTAAGATCTCAACTTTAGAGTCTTCGATATTATGACACTCGTCAAATTTTAATATATATATATATTTTGATAAATACTCATTAAATTTTAATATTAAGTCCCATATTATATCGTGTATACAAAACTACAAAAAATGGCTCCACTATGGGGCATGTAACCACGTCTACCTAAACTATATATTACACCATTGCCAAAGAATGGGCAAAAATTTACATGCACATCACATCCAAGATTGTCATTATGGAAGGTAAAATTAGAATCAAGGTATCATAGCAGGCATATCTTATAATAATATCATAATATAAAAAGGTACCAATGGAGTGTACTCTCTCCACGATATTTTTCACTACACAAATGAAACTGGAATTTTTGGAAAAAACTTAAGATAGGAAAAGAAATTTAAGACAAGATGCAAAGAATTTTTTTTTTCTTTGGACACATACACATGGAGGTGCATCAAAGCTTACCGCAAAACCCGAGTTATGAAGTGCGGGTGCAGCAACATTGTGAACAACAAGATTTAAAAGTTGCACCATGTATCTGTGTTAAAGCCATTGATAACCGTTAGTCAGTTTAAAACACAAGAACATTCAAGTTGAACATAAACTAACTAAAAAAGATAATTTGGTATGGGATATAAAGATAGTATCAAATGCAAAGTATATAAATCTCCGATACATCATAACAAGATGTTACATGCAACACACAATGGAATATCAGCAATGGAGCTCTTCTTAGGAGTTCATTATCACATTAATAGATATCTAGTTGGCCGAAGTGCCAAAAAAAATAAATCCTGTTTCTAAAATGAAAACAAACAAGCTTCAAACTAATGTGATACATAAATAGTCACAAGACACATATAAATAGTCACAAGGCTCACCAGAAGATTATTAGAGCTCCTAGCAGCAATAAAGGAAGGGAATACATCCAAGATTCAGTGTTACTAAGTAAGTACATAAATATTACTAGGCAGTAAACAAGTTGATCACTAATATTCTTCATTACATCCTACCTATCCAATCATGAAAATGAGTTATATTGAACCATCCTAATACAGTTCAAAGAAGGCCAACATGAAGAAGAAAAAAAAGAGTGACCAGATGTTGGATCAGATCTCATGGTGAGATCTTTATTATCATAAGCTGGCCAGTAACACACAACACACACAAAACAAAAAGTATATAAAGAATTTAATTGAGAAAGATTACCCCAAAGAGGCAGCAAGTTCTTCGGATGGAATTGAATGGGGATCAAGTCCTCTTGGTAAGCGTGCATTGCAGATTTGATCATACTGACCGCTAGACCCATCTTTTCTCTCTCCGTCTATATTTACCTACAGCATGAATGTAATATAGCTCATTTAAATCCAATAGATCGATCATCCTAACAAGAAGTTATTGCCTATATTAATAAACACAATGCCGAGAAACTTAAAAAAAAAAATTCCAAATATTCTCTGCAACCCATCTTTTCTCTCTCTGTCTATATTTACCCACAGCATGGATGTAATATAGGTCATTCGAAACCAATAGAACAATCATCCTAGCGACGAGTTATTGCCTATATTAATGAACAAAGCCACCAAACTTTAATTAATAAAAAATCCAAATGCTCTCTGCAATTAATCTTAAAAATATAATGTTGAGAAGTTAGAACCTTAAGAAGAAGAAAACATGAGATCGAATCAAAAATCAACCAAGAAAACAAGACAAGACAAAAAAGGACTTTGCATTTTCTTTTTCCTTTTTCTCTTTTTAAAGGATATTTGTGATGATCAGCCTTCTTTTTCCCTTTTCTTCTTTCTTTCTTTCTTCACTTCATTCTCTTTTTATTTTCGTTGGATTGAAACGTCCGGGAATGGTTTCCTTGTTCTTATTTCGTTAGGTGTTGAATTTCAGTTGTTCCGGAGGGTGCGCGGGTGAGCCTGGGGTGCCCGGGGGCGAGGTTGAATTATTGGGCTGCTGGGCCAGGGCCACACGTGCGGGGCCCTAGGCCGCACGTGCGGAATTGGGCCGCTCGTGCTGTGGGAGGGGCCGCACGAGCGGTGGAGGCTACCACCCAGAAATTGCATACTGTCTAAGGGCGCTCGAGCGGAGGAAGGTGGCCGCACGAGCGGCGGAGGTGGGTGCTCGAGCGGTGGGAAAGGTTGCACGAGCGGCTAACTGGGCAGTCTGTGCCCTGTTTTCTTATAACGTTTTGGTCCGAATATACCACCCATTATACACATTTCACTCTCACTCTAAACCCTATATTTCTCCCCCTTCTCTCTAGAAAAACACCTCAAACATCCAAAACACTTTGATTTTGCTAATCTTGAGTCAAGATCTTCATCTTCTCTCTCAAGATCTTGAAGATCCAAAGCTAGGGTTTCATTTGGTGGAGGCAAATCCAAGGCTCTCTATCATCTTCTATCTCTAGGGTTTCATCTTGTTCCTTCTCAAGCATTTGAGGTTGGGTTTTCTTGAGTCATATATACAAGTTTTGCTAGATTAATGTTGATTTAGAAAGGGTTTTGAAGTTTTGTGTTGATTTCTTTGATTTTGATTTCAAAATGAAGAGGGCCTTGAATGTGAGTTTGTATTTCAACCTTTTACTATTATTTTGTGGGTTTTCCTCTATTAAACTCATGGAAAATGGTGTGATGGAGTTTCTATTAGAAAATGATGAAAGTTTGTTATTGATGAAAACCCTAGAAATGGGGGATTTTTGGTAAAATGGAAAATGTCTTGAAATTTCTTATTTTCTTGTGTTAAAATGATGAATGAGAGGGTTTTTATCAATGTTTACCAAGATGGCAAATTTACTTGATGTATGAGAAGGAAGTGTTATTTAAATGTTATTGCTAATACTTAAATAATGCAAGCTTGTGTGTGATAAATTGTTGGATATCATAAATGGTGGGAAAATTATAAATATTGGAGATTTGTGCTTGAAATATGTCACTTGTAGCCATGAAGAGACTAACTTGTTATGGCATATGAAATGAGAATTGTGGCAAGATGTTGATGATACATGTTAATTTTGTGGATGAATATTGAAAGGAGAATATGAGAATGTGAAAGTTGACATTGTTGTAGAGATATTTAAAATGGAGAAATGTTATGAGGTATGGAAAAGATCTTTGCATTGCATGTTGCTTCATTGATCATTGTGCATTGTGAACTTAAATCAAAGAGACTTACATCATGAAGAAAGGTGTTATTGTAATGTGAACTATGAAATTGCGTAAGGGGTAAATACGCTGGTAAGTCCGGTTAGGGGGTGTAGATGAATTTGGTTAAGTTAGCCTGAGTGTCCATGGTGAAAGACCAGAAAACTGCGCGGATAGGTGTCGAGCCTTCCGGTTAATACCTGGTAAAAATGACAGTTTGGTAGTACTCGTAGAGTCTACTTGCAGACACCAGCCTAGGAATTACCAGTGTCGTTTTTACCGCCCCTATTGAATTAATATTGGAAGTTTGAAATTGTTGAGATTACAAGATATTATTAAGAACATAGTGATTTTGAAATAGTGCATTGAAATGAATATTTTTTCCTCATTGATTAGCTTGGGCATGGCATTGCATTTATTTATTTTATGTTAAGGGAAATGCATAACTGTATATACTTTGTGACAATTCTCTACTGGGCTTTATGCTCACCCCTATGGGATTTGGTGCAGGTAAAGATGTGGTGATCCCGCCAAGTTGATGGCATGGACATGATTGTGAAGAGTATTTTGCTCTTATATTTTTGTGTAAAATTTTTGTAAAGCCAAGGGCTAATGTGTATGGGTCCGAGAGACCATTTTGTGTAACCGGGCTATTGCCTTGGAACTTGTAAGCCCTTGAGGGCCTTATTCGTTTTGATTTGATGATGTTACATGCTATAGATTCATGTACTAGTTTATCAATGAATGTATAACCGCATGTGAGATTATTTTTGTAAAACATTTGATCTTATGTAAAGGGTTCTGGTTGATATCCTATTTTGGAAGTGAGTTGATGTAATAGTTATGTGGGTAGTTCATGTCGAATTATTTCGGGGCGTTACAATATTTTTGTACAATGATCTGAAGTCAGGATAATGGTATTGTATATTCATCTCATATAATTTTAGTAATAACCATATGAATATGATATAGCTACCTCTTTGGAATAACAACGCAACCATCTTCCGCAAGCTTTTCTTTAATGTGTTGTTCTTTAATGTGTTGAATTTTGAACTGTATTGTTACTAAGGTGAATTACTTTGTAGTTCCTATATAACACCATCAAAGGGCCAACAAAATGAAAGATGGAAAAGATATGCATAGAATACAAAAGTTACTGAAAAACAATGCATGAGTTGATCATACAGCGCTTTACAGATTGGAGTCTAGGAGTCGCAGAACAAATTTGGGCTACTAACCCCAAATAGTTATAAACTTAGAACAAGGCCCCCTGAAAACTAAACATTAATCCCAAAGGTAGACAAGATAGCCTGGATCCCATCTCAGGCAGCCGGAGTTAGTTCAACTCATCCCTTCAGGGCTACCTCAGGGGAGTTATCCAGGTAATTAGTTGGTGCAAATGGAACAGGGGACTACATGTGTTCTAGGAGACAATTGTATGCCCTTTGAGGCCCAAATTCCTTGCTGGCAAGGAAAAAAATAGAGAAAGAATGCAGAACATCATATAGATAGTTCACCTCACCTCTTAAAAACAAAGTGGAGTATTTGAAAACTAAAACCAATGGATGACCAACATCGAGTTCTAAAAGGCATTCAGATTCATATTCAATTAGATACACTTGATTAACAACAGCAGCACCAGAAAATTTGTCAATCTTATTAAAACATGACAAGTTACAGAAAAAATGAAGTGATAACATATTATACTTGTAGAGTAACCACTCCTTAAAGGGCTTACCCGACGTTGTGGGAACAACTTGCATATCTGTTTGATAACAACTGACTGTTTGTGAAGACGTTCGGAGGTAATTGCCATCTGCAGTTCATAAATATCCTAAGCATCAAATACAATAAAACATTAAAGACAACAACAGATTACAAATACATCCCTACACAATATCTTTTGACCAGTTGAAGAATGTAATGTTTTGGTCAGGGTCAGCCTCCAGTGGAGCACAACTCATATGATAAATATCACAGATAAGAGAAGTAACCAAAACATAAAATCTGATAATGAAAAACGATACTCACGTGCCCCAAGCTCTGCGTATAGATGAGATTAGGATAGAACTTTTCCAGTTGTTCGACATGATTTCTTTCCAACTGTAACACGAAGTCCAAGACAACTAACATCACTAATGATCAAGGAATAGAATAACAACAAAAATAATATACCACAACCTTAACAATATGGATATATTGACGGGTATCGCACAATATCGATATTGATTCACATAAATTGGAGAAATTAATAAAGTATCATAAAATATTGTGGATGATATCGACGTCTTGAAAATATGGATATGCCAATGGAATTATGAATACATTGCAAATATCATAGAAATTTTACACTATGTTTATAATAGCAAAGAAAATTCACATCATGACATAGAGAATAGTACTTATATTTTAATTAACCATATAATTACATAAATCAAATGAAAAATCTGTTACCGTAGTCCTGGCTGATTCAAGCAACTCATATTTGACTTTTAGATCATATGACATCTTCTCAACCTTAGTCTTCCCTAAAAAAACATCAATTAGTCTAACAAGCTCAGAACGTAAAATCTGGGCACTGCTCAACCTAAATTGCAAGCAACAGTGCAAGGCAACCAACCTTGTGAATATTGTTCTCTGCTAGATTGGAGTTTCTCCCTCAATCCTGCAAGTTTCTCATTTTGAAGCGCTCTCCAACTAAGCTGATCCTCTGCCTTACCCTGATGAAGGTTAAGAAATCAAACTTGAGAAGTAAGCATGTTAACCAGGGATGCACTGGACCAGAATGAGAAAGAATTTAGATTAATTGTGCATGCCATTTTATTAAAATGCCAATGGCAAAAGCAGCAACAATGGAGTGAACAAAATCAAACTAGAATAAAAATCAAAGACACCATATCTAAAAGGAAACCATTGAATACAAGATGATCAAATAGAAGGAGCTACACATAAGGGTTAGATTTTTCCATTTGGGCTTTTAAAGCATATGAGATGATCAAGTAGCATTTACAATAACCCATTTGTTTGTACCCTCATTGTCCACATTGTGGGTAACTCTCTAGAGGACAAGGAAGACCAATGTAGGTAGAGATAGTAAGGAAATACACGTAAACACATGGTTTAACTAAAATTATGGCCCTTGATTGAGCATAATGGCAAAATAGGATACATTTAGCTAACCTTAAATAACGCTTTGTTGAGTAGGCAAGTATCAATCTCAATTTAGATATATTGATAAATTCATTTTAAGCAACAACTTTGACTTACAACACCTTTCTCTAGTCTCCTAAAATGAGCCAAGTAGTCAACCATCTTAATTCAGTGAGCCCCTATTTCAAGTATTTGAAGCTGCAGCTATTTAGATTGTGGACTAAGGGTTCATTTCGTATGTGAGAATTTTAGCCAAAAAACCAAAAAAATATACAAAAAAGACAAAGATTCAATCCCATTCTCTCTACTTTTTGCACGTTTTTCCATGCGAAGCCAAAAAGCCATTCCCAAACATTTCAGTTTTTTCCACCTCATATTTTAGCTAAAAAGCCGAAAATCACTAAAAAAGCCACTTCCCAAACGAACCCCTAAATGAGAGAACTCCCATATCCTTCAAAGGTTTTTGTAAGTCTTCCATGGAATCAATTATTGGATTTACTTTTTCATGATATCCACAATTGTACATCTTATACATACCTTATGTTTCAAAGACAATGATCATACTTCCTCACAAAGAAAAATACATGAGACAGAAAACTAAATTAAACAGATTCACTAAAACTGACATTTCAATGACCAAAAGCCTCAAATATAAGTTATCACTGGATAAGTTCATATCCCAATGGTTATTGCACACGACGGAACAAGATAACCCACTGATATTGAAACAAACATAACAAGAGGAAATAATCTAACAAGTTCAAAAGGGACAGAATCAGACCTTTGCCACAAGCACTTCACTCAATCTCAAATAAAGTAAATCCCGTCGGCCCCTCAATGACTTCAAAGTAGTGCTATACTCATTTAATCTGTATACAACAAACAGCATACAAAATACCTTATAATTCGCCGGCCCATTGCACAAATGTTATGACTACTTTGGGAATAGTACCCAATTAAGAAAATTTTATGCTGTTTTGCAACTGAGCTCAACAAGATTATAGAATTTTGCTATTGAATTTGGAGAAATCACCTGTAATTTACACAAAGGGCGCAAATGGAAGCAAGATTTGAGGTCTCGCAGACAGCACAGCTACTGCTAGTTTTTCTCGTCATCATCTAACGAAAAATTCACAAACCCTTATTGACACCGTAACCAAACTCAGTCCCCAAATCGCTATATAATCCCATAAATAAATAAATTACCCAGATTTTATT
Source organism: Camellia granthamiana (assembly GCA_036172215.1). NCBI lineage: Eukaryota > Viridiplantae > Streptophyta > Magnoliopsida > Ericales > Theaceae > Camellia > Camellia granthamiana. Next base: position 125,359,631 of record CM069905.1, read on the forward strand.
CAGGTTTCAGAAACTTTCAAGTTCAAAAGAAATTGAATCAAAAACTCTGAATTTGCTAAAACTCACCGGAGATTGTCGGAGATCACCGGCGGTGGAACACCATGTGCGATGTTGTGAATGTTGATGTATTTGTTAAGCGTTTTCTTCTTCAAACGTAAGATAGGGTTTGCAGAGACGTAACGTATATAGATAGTGGTGTTATTTGAGATCGGTAAAAAGTCGGTTTTTTGACTTTTTAATTTTTTTTTAATGGCTTTTTTTTTTTGCAAAAAATTGGGTTATTTTAGATTAAAAAATTGAATTTTTTTTTTTTGTTAAAAAAGCTGAAAAATCAAAAAAAGACTTTTTTTTGGCAACTTTTCAAAAGACCCCATAATATAGTTGATCTTTTGAAGAAGGAAGAATTTCAAATGATGATAATAGTCCATATAATTAACCCTTTTATTTATGAATGAAGATTGACCCCTTTGGGGGTAACCTCTTGACCCCCTTTGTTTTTGATTGGTTAATTTTTTTTTTTATTTTTTTTTTTCTCTTTCTTCTTCTCTCTCAATCTCCAACCTCCACATGTGTGTGGGGGATAGAGGTGGTAGGAGTGGGAGTTTTAAGGGGGTTTGAATCAATGCCCTTTATTTATTTATTCATGTACTCGTAATTAGCAACTCTTGGCCGATACAATAAATATTTCTTAGGAATTTTTTCATTGTTGGACACATTTTGTAAGTTGTTATGATTGTTCTGCTTAAAATAAAAATAATAAATAAATAAAATCATAATTCTCATTCTTGAAAGTTATGTTTTAATTTTGAATTTGTAGAATTAAATTGAAAAAGAAAAAGAAAAAAAAGGAGAACAGAGAGAGAGAGAGAGAGTATTATTAATTAGTTTATACAGTTGATTCCTTCCTCTTTTATTTTTCCTTAAAATCTACCAGCAAATTTAAAAATCTAAACACGTTTAAGAAAAAAAATCCAATTAAGTTAATACTTTAATAATAGACAACTGAAAGTTGAAGCAACATTACAAAATTTCAAGGCAACCAACATGACTGGGTTTTTTTTAAGATTGGACTTTTTGTAAATTATGTAAGCAAGTCCCAAACTCCCTCCTAACTTCTAAGGTGTCGTCTGGGAAGTAGGTTAATTTTTTGACTTTTTAATTTTTTTTTGACTATTTTAGTTTAGACTAAAAAGTTTGGTTTGAAAATGACTTTTTGACTTTTTTTGTGAGAGAATAGTGTAATGATTATGGGTTGTATGTGATGTTTTGTTTTTTATGACTAAAATAGCCTATTTTGTCTTTTGTGACTAAAATAACCAAAAAAATCCCAAATTACTCTTCCCAAACGGAGGCTAAAGATATCTATGATCATTTTTCACCTACCATCTATACGAAGACTTGACCAGTAGAAAACAGCAATGAGTCTCCCATGAATGATACATCATCATAAATTTTTAAAAGCCAGTGATACATCATCATAAAATGTAAACTTTCGTATAACCAAACGACTAGCATTCCATGTCATATATAACAAAAGAAAGCCCTAATATACATTAATATTGTGCTTAGTTGGGAGATTTAACAATAGATTTGGAAAGGCAAAGGAAAAAAGTGTATGAAACTAAGTGAAATGCATATATATTTTATTCACATTTTACCTACATTTTTCCTTTCCTTTCCTTTCCCTTTCCAAATCTCCCAACCAAAATGTCACGACCCAAGCCCGCCTCTATAGGTTTGGCGCTGTAACCGACCAGTAATCCTGAGATTACCAAAGGCTTCTGAACAGATTAACACATAACAAGGGGTTGCGAAAGCAGATATATAAAACATACAAAGTCCATTGAGTTGTGCAGACGTATATGGGACAGAAATTTCAAACTTTATACACAGACATGTGACGTCAGAATTATATTAGTCGTACATCACCTTCATATATAGAGATAAAACAAATATGGAACTTAGCCTAGTGCACAGATAAACAAACACTTGTTCATATTCCAAAAAGAAAAAAAAAAACAAAGTCTTAAACTTGGTTCACAAAACTCGACCACTTGACTCATTCCAAAACCTCTTCAGGAGGCATAAAGGTTGGTCAACAAAACAGAAGTCCAGGCGATCATCACTGAGCCTAGTCATGTGCCTGATCACCTACATACATAAATAACAGAATGAGCTGGAGCCTAGTGAATAATAACAGAGTAAATGATTTAATGAGTGTTGTCCTTAACAAATACATAAAACAGAATCCAGAATCATATTCATAATCAGAATTACAGTTAATCATACCTGGTACATCTATTAGTACTAGCAGAAATAGTTGACTTATAAAGGAACGGCCATAAAGGCATACAGTTGACTCACGTGCATGGAGATGGTACAAGTGGCTCATGAGACGTACAGTTGGCCCATAATTGGCACATAATAGAATAGATAACAGATGTCATCTGAAACTAAGGATGTCACAAATACATTTTAGAAACTCGGACAATTATTCATTCACACAAAGTATAGCATTTCAGAAAACTGATCATTTCATATCATCAGAAAATAATTAAAGTTAAACATAACTTTATAGAGTTATTACTCACAGTTGGCTCCAATAGCAGATAGACAAAATAGATAACCAGATGCGCGTGACCTACACAAACACGAAACGGATACACATTGAAACACACGCTTGGAATTCATTTAATTCATTTCTTTATTGTTTGGGTGTATTTCAAATCTTTATCCCCACTGCTATGTCTTAATTAGGGCTTACGGAATGCCTAAAATGCAATGAGGATGCCAAAATGTGCTTTGAAACACTTAGCTAAATTTTCAAAAACAGGGCATTCCGCTTGAGCGCAACTTCTGCCGCTCGAGCGGTCTGTAAAGTCTACATGAATTTTTCGCTCGATGGTCGCTCGAGCGTAAGACTGAGTAGACAAGGTCCTTGCTCGAGCTCAACTATTGTAGCTCGAGTACTCTGCAAAATTTTGTAAAACTTCTGGGAGCATGAATTTAACACTTGAGCTTAAACTTCTTCGCTCGAGTGGATGTACAAAACACAAGGTAATCGCTTGAGCGCAACTTTGGTTGCTCGAGCAGAGCTACAGAATTCTAGAATTTTTCAGATTGCTGTTCATGATGCAAAACTTAAATTCAAAGCCTCAAAACACCTCTTTTGGGCCCAAAACTTGATAAAACACTTGTAAACTTACAAAACATCATGAAGTAAAGATCATTACACAAAATCAAGGCCCAAAAGCAAGTGAATTATTAAAAAATAACCTTGAATTATATGTATACATATCATGCATGTGTTGTTATGAACTCAACCTTTCAAAACATGTACAAATTAAGTGTTAAAGTGCAAAACCACAATGAGCTCCCATAATAGAACAAAAATAAGTCCTTGCATGTAAGAATTTCTTAAAATCAAAACTCAAAATCCATGAATTATACATGCATGCATGGTATGCTCATCCTCTCAATTTACCAAGCTCAATTCTCATGCTCAAACACCTAAACCTCTTGAATCTATGCATTAGTTGGTTCAATTTCATAACTAAAGACTTAAATTCTTACCTTAGCTGCTCAATTGTGTTCTAAAATGCTAAACTCGTGGAGCTAGGAGGCCAAATTTCCAAGGTTCTTTCCAAATATTTTCTATCCTCTCTTGAGTTCAATGTGTTCTTCACTCTCTCTTCTTCTTTATGTTTTGCTCTCAAAAAGTTGAAGAATGAGGCCTCTAGAAGTTATATAGGCCTTATATAGGCTTCCTTAGCACTCACTAATTAGGGATGATTAAAACTAATCAAGCTAGCTTAATTTAAGAAATTTTATTTTAATTATTTGGTTCTGAAGCGAATTTCAATTAAACTTACCATAATGTTCTAAAAATTCCAAATGACACATATATCAAGTCAATTTCGTGATCAGATGCCGATAAGGCCTTCAATTCCCTGAACAGAACAGAAACATAGACAGATATTTCTACGACACACAGATATAAATGCAAACAACATATTACACATGCAATAAACATAGAATTTCATCTTAATTACTTGTTAGGCATCCTTAATTACAAATTATAGGATAATTATAGGTCGGGATTGTTACACAAACACAGCGTAACACAAAACATAAACCTTCCAATAGATATAGTATAAACAAAACACGAAATTATAATGCTATTGTATCTTAGCATGCAGTATTTCCAGCAAAGGTAAATTGAACATGTGCAACCTTATTAGAGTTGACCTTTAAAATTGGAATTTGAAGAAACCAAAATCAAGGTTGAGGATTTTTTGATCAAGGAACAGAAGGAAAGCTCTTACGGAGTATGGCTAAAAGTTACATGAATTTGTCTTGGACTAGCTTCTTCGACTCTTCGAGTCATTTTATGATCTTTGGTTTCATCAAATCCCTAGCTTCCTTTATAAGGGTGCCTTCTCTGCTGAAATGATATGCATCTACTACGACTTTAATCCAGGTATGCAGCTTCACGGGTGTCCTATTAGTATCACCATCCCTTTTCAAATTCAAAAAGTACATGAAAAGGACCCAAATGAAAGGGAACAAAACAAGAACCAAGAGATTAATATCCCTCAACGCAGATTCAATTAACACAAGAGACAATGGATTATTGTTTTCATGATGGAATATTCTGTGATAAAATAAATTTAAGATAACTTGTCATATGATGGGCCTTCAAGAAAATCTATGATTTGATGGCATTTAATTTCAAAACGAAACAATAAATTAATGCAAAAATGTTTCAATTCACATACGTGTATAGGTAGTCTACATCCTCCCCTTCAAGTTCTTCTCTAGGGGTAAATGCATCCTTTAGGGTACACAATTGCTCCTCGGGATCCTCAATTGTGAAAAGATATTTAACTATCCTAATCTCTTTTGGCATAAGTCTCTGAAGGTTACCTCGTGCAGTCATGTACAAATGATATAATATATCTTTTACTTGTGACATAACAAATACAAAATTATGAGGGTTAAAGCAACATTTGAGTGTAATCTTGATGTGCGTTTGAAATCAGTCTTTGCATAATTTTATTTTCCATCAAAACGTTGGAATAATTTTACTAGCATATGCACTATTCTTTAAGATTTCTTTCCACAGAACTGGTTCTGTTTTACGGTTTATCATCTTCCTTCATGATGAGTTCATTTAAATGACATAACCTTCAATGAAAAAAATGAAAAGAATTAATGAAAAAATATAACTTTCAATGGAACTTGAGAAAAAATGAAACACGTTGCAGATAATTAATAGACAGATTCCAAAACGAAGCTAGTTCAAAAAACAGTTCTACAAGAAACACCCCCCAAACCCTGATGCATAAAAGAAAGTATTACTGGAAAGATGAAAAAAACAAAAAAGGAGCGAGGGAGAGAGAGGGCTATCCCATTTCTAGAGATACCACTTTCTTAAGAAAAACAGTCAATTTACCTCATCTTTCATCATGTTTGATTCCTTGGCGGCTGACCAAGCTTTTGTGATCATGAGCACCAATGCCGAATCAAGTTGATTTTCCTAAGCCAAATTGTCTATCTTCCGGCAAGCAGCATCTACAGAAGGAGAATTCATTATGTCTTAAAATTTCAACTCTGCAGCATTCAATGCTTCAATACTTTCAGATGCAATATCATACGCTTGTACAACAGCCGAGCACATGTTTCTAATCTTAGCAACAGCTAGTCGTATAGGAAAACGGAGATAGAATTAGTGTCATATATCCTGATCTAATAACCATCGATTACAACAAAAGTTAACTAATTTGTGATCACTCAACAATAACTCTAAAAACTAATGAATCCACCTAGAAGGGCAATAAAGACTTCAGTGAAAAATAATTGAACAAAAAATAACCTAACAGGGAGAATCAAGATGTAGTTAATCTACCATTTTGCTTCGTTGGATTTTCGTAATAAGATTCTATTACAGTGTGGAGATGCATAAAGAATTCTTTTGTAGAATCTTTATGACGCCGATCTTAGATGGTGCCCCCTTGATCACTTCAAGAAGTTCGTTATGTCTTTGGACATCATTATCAAATTGGGGAAAATATGTTTCAAGTGAATTCCCCAATAAACACAAACTCAAATTAAACCTAACATGGTCACATCAGACTCAGCATGGTTGATTCATAACGTAGATTAAAAGTAGTAGTACTGTTAGCCAAGGAGAACGTGAAATTGCATAATCAAACATCTTCAATGCACACAAATTCATTTTGAGGAGAGTATGGCATCTGACACTCACAGGAGAAGGGCAACTTCATGCCATTTCCTTGGTACAGTATAGGCATTGAGATCAAGAACAAACAAATTACAGCATCAACTTGCTCTCAGATAACTGTTCTTAATCCAGTGAATAGGAAACAACCAATATCATTATTGTTCCACACTTTGATTGACCTTAAGATATATGTATGTACATATGTATATGTTTATAAAAGGACACCTCTTTCAGCTTCCTTCCAAGCCGTAATAGCTTGTGTTTCATACCAGGATCATTCTCACTATCTGCTTGGTCCTGACAACGCTTGTAGAAGTGAGGTCGGATACTGTCTCATTCCTTGCTAAAAGCTATTAACCTTCTCCAGTTTGTTGTATTGGGCTTGTCAACCATAAAAACGTCAATTAGCTTGTCACAAATTCGAGTCATTTTATGGTCATCCAAAGCCTCAATATCATCATTTCCATCACACTCGTCACTATTTTTTGCCAGCACTCCATGATTAGATGAGGGATTAGATTCCTCAAAAAATGACACATTTGGTACTGCAGTTGTATCACCAACTACAGCTGTGAGAGAAGACCGCCACACCCTAACCGGATTACTTAGCAAGTAATAACCTAGTGTAAGGAAACCACAATCAGTCACAACTGGCTTCTACGTACGTCTTAATTAACCTTGTCATTCAATTAGATTTATTTTATAGACGTAAAAGAAACAATCAAAAAGAATTTTATGAGCATGAAGAAGCACTTGAATGGGGCCATGAGTTGGACTCAATTGAAGATAGATTCATTTGATGAGTAACAAGATAAGACATGCTTACTGAGCAGTAAAGGCTCTATAAACTTATTATAAAAATAAAAAAAAAGGGTAATTACAGGGGAAAAAAAACCCCAAAGTTCTTAGAAACAAAATAAATAAATCTTGAAATTTTAATTTCATCAATTCAAACCCTAACCTTTTGATTTATTTTCCATATAAACCATTGGCCTATTGCCATCAAGTAAAACTGACAAAAAAAAAGAAGAGTAGTTTAGCCTTTAAACTCAGCGTAGGTATCCACAAAATGTCTAAAATATCCTTCTTCATTGAGTTTAATACTAAAATACCTTTATTTTATTGGTTTTACTTAAAAATAGGCACATAGTTTAGATTGAAAACAAATCAAAAGATTAGTATTTAAAATGACAAAATTAAAACCCATGGTTTATTCTGTTACAAGAATCAAACCTTATTTTTTTTTTTTTTTCAAAAAAAAAAGTTCCAACCAAAAAAACCAGAAAAAAACAAAAAATAAAGGCTGTGCATGTGCAGTGTGCACAAAATACTAATTACAAATCAATGCCCAACCAATGTCTAATTTTCAGAAAGGTTGGGAAAGACTAGTGAAACCACTAGGATTACCAAACAGGTTACACATTTACAAAGAGTTATAATGGGAATAACTAATACAATGAATAACTAATACAATAATTAACAAAAGCAACAGGAAGAAGATGGGAAAAAAATAAAAAGGTTAAGAAGAAGAACAATATCAATTCAGCTATCAGCCATCACAAATATCCTTTTATTTTCTTTTTTCCTCATCAAAATTTTATTCCTCTATAACATTTTTGCAAACAATACTGCAATTATAGCAAAAGTGACCTTCTTTTTCAACAATCAATTGACATACGGTTTCAATTCTGTTTTCAAAAGTTGATTAAAACATATACAGCATGAGCACATGTCAATTCTAATAAGTTTCAATAGAATATTTGTTTATTTCTCTAGATAATTGAGGAAAATGAAAGTAAACCAAGTTCAACAACATTGTTTCCATGTATATCATGAAAATTTATTCTTTGATATGTTATATATTTTGCTACACTTTCTCAGTAACCAAACAACGGAGCATAAAATGATGAAGCTCACATCAAGGACGATATATTTGCCTTTAAATTTAGAAGCGAAAGTTTGTGGCCTTCGACTTGAAAAACCAATAAAAAAGAGAGAAGGAAGATATTCTCTTGAAGTAGTTGTCGGCAAGCTTACTGGGAAACAACAAGATCTGCTTTGCATCGCAGAAACCAGCTCCATAGATAAGAAACTTTCTCGAGAAAATATGTGCAGCAAAAACTTTCTCGAGAATTTTTTTTTGGGTTTTAGTACGTTTCTAGAAGCAGGACGAGAGGACGAAACGAGAAAGACCAAGGATACAAGAGATTTTTATTGTTAATATTATATAATAACCTATTATAATATGTTATTCAAATGTTAATGTATAATATTATATAATAGGTTATTATAACATGTTAGTACACTAGCATATGCTCGTGTCTGAAGGCACGGTGTAAATAATGTTCAGATCAAAATGTAATTATAATTTATACATATCATGTTGAAATTTGTGAAGTTTGTGAAAGACAAAATTTAAATAAAATAAAACAACAAAAACATCTAATAATTTATTTATATAATAAACTCAAGCACAATAGGTTCTTGTGAAGGGCAAATTAATGTCTACACTAAGGCTTGGTTTGGCTTGAACTAAATAAGCCAAAAAGTCAAAAAGTCACTATCTTATTTAAGTCACATCATCCTATTTAAATCACATCACCTCTCTAACACATCACATCAAACCCAACCCAAACCCAACCCAAACCCAACCCAAACCCACCAATAAGTCAAAAAGTGCACTTTTTTAGAACACCCCAAACCAACCTTAAATAACATAAGACAATTTTGGAAGTAAACAATTTTTCCTATATTTCCCTCACAAAAACAATAACAGATTTTCTATAAACTAATAAACTGAAGTAATAAACTAATATAGGGAAATAATAAACTGATAAACTGAAACACACAGGGAAGTAATAAACTGAAGCACCCAAGAATTCCATGACTAAACCTTTGGATCATATAGGGAAGTAAAAAAAAAAAATTGTTTTCCCTGTATTGTATGTAGTGATTGAACAAATCTGTGGTGCTTTCTTTTTTGTTTGTCTGGTTAATTTTTTTGTTAGTTTCGTTATTTTGTTTTGCTTCAACTAAGCTTTGTATATTTTTAGGTCCTGGGGTATGCCCCTTGTATTTGGGGTATGTCTTAAGAATTCCATGACTAAACATAATCAACAGCGACTGGGAAAAAAAATACTAAAATTACCAACCGAGTGCGAGTTCGAAGGGAGCAGCGTCGATACTATAATTTGTGAAGTTTGTGAAGTACAAAATTTAAATAAAATAAAACAACAAAAACATCTAATAAATTATTTAATAAACTCAAGCACAATAGGTTCTTGTGAATGACAAATTAATATGTAGCAAAATAGGTTATTGTGAAGGACAAATTAATATGTCTACACTAAATAACAGAAAACAATTTTGGGAAGTAAACAATTTTTCCTACCTTTTCCTCACAGCAAACAATAACAGATTTTCTATAAATTGATAAATTGAAGCAAAATACTAATATAGAGAAGTAATAAACTGATAAATTGAAGCACACAGGGAAGTAATTGTTGGAAATAATGGTTTATAGGCTTATTTTGGGCTAACTTTGAGCCCAATTTTGAGTGGGCCCTAAACGTCTTTTGGGGTGGGTCCGAATAAGTCATGTGTTCCTTGCCGCATAGCAAGTCACACGGTGAAGACGGTTCATCAAAACCATTTATGAGTGAATGGGAACTTGACGTCGTTTTCGGGTTCGTAGAATGGACATTTAAAGAATTAAATGTGGGTTTCCTTGAAATGGGTTGTCCCACATTGAAACTTTAAAAGAGCTTTGTTGAGTATATAAGCTCTAGATTACAACACTTGGGTTGGACTCCAAGGGGCACCCCAAGTTTGTAGAAGGAAAGAGTTATGGACAAAGTGAACCTTAGCCCAAACTACCACGCGCGCCGCCGTCTGTCCGGCTGAGCCGGGCGTGGGTGTGGGTCGGGTCAATTCTAATATTAATATTTTGGAGAAAATTTATTTGAACTTTTTCCAAAAAACTTATCAAAATTAATTCATTTATGAATTTAATTTTTTTGTCCATTTGTTACTTCTTCAGTCCAATTTTTTAAACAAATCAAACTGTTCAAACAGTTTTTTGGATCTGTTGACACCTAGACAGATTCAAATTGCAGTTCACAAGTTCAACTGAGACCAAATCTGTTCAAAATTCTAAACTGCATCTGTTCGGCTGTTTTCATACCTGTTCAGATTTTCTGGACAGGTTTATTACTGCTGAGTTTCAAACAGATTGGAAAATAAAATTGCCAGCAGTTCTGGACAGTTTTATAACTGTTGCAGTTGCAGATCTGTTTGAATTTTGAATCATATCTATTCAAAACAGTTTCACACCTGTTCACTTTTTTTTAGCATCTATTCGGGTCAGTTTGGATTGCCTATAAATTCAGACCATTTCCAGCAGTCTTGGGGATCCAAAATCAGTCTGAAAATCATCTAGAAAATTTTTGTTCTTATCATTTTCTTGCTTTATTTGCATAAATTCTTCATATTAATTTTTAAGGAAATTAAAGAGAGTATAGAACACTAGGTTCTAGTTCGCTGGACAAATTTATTTGAAGTGCTACTACAAATTTGTGAAGATCATTGTATCTCGAGAGATAGACGTCACATAACCGTAAGCACCGTAACGGGGCAAATCTGTCTTAAGAGCAAAGTGTCACACACTCGACTTGGTCTTTTATTTTTCATTCGGTTCAATAAAATAAATTCTATAAGTTATTTATTTTATTTTGTTTGGTTTAGTTTCAATTTATTTTATTTACACACAAGATTGTTCCAACAGTAATAAACTGAAGCACCTAAGAATTCCATGACTAAACCTTGGGATGATATAGGGAAGTAAAAAACAATTTTGTTTTCCCTCATGGAAAAACAATTTTCCCTACCATTTCCCTCACAGAAAACAAACCCAGCCATACCCAACACAGCCAAAAACAAAAATAGCCATAATCAACAGCCGAGTTCAAAGGGTTATAAGGGAAGAAGGAAGAGAGAAACAACATAATCAATATAATCAACAGCGACTGAAAAAAAAAATACTAAAATTACCAACCGAGTGCGAGTTCGAAGGGAGCAGCGTCGGTACTGAAACAACATAATCAACAGACTGGCAGTGAGTGTCTTCAAATAAAGTTAACAGAAGAAGAAGACACATCAATGTAATTTACACCATTTCTCAAAAAAATGTAATTTACATCAAGCAAGAAAATAAGACTTGTTTGCACTCTAGTTCTGCTTACAATACATTGATCAAATCTGACTTAGTATGGTATAATCACTGAAAATGTAAAGAAATTAAACAAAAATCAAATTCAGTTCCACACAAACAAACCTTTATTTCATGGTTATGTCAAAGCACAACAGAAACGTACATACAATTCAACAAATAACATCCTTGCCATCTTTAAGTATGAACATTACATTACATTACATATATGATACTACATAAATCTTCAAATCACTATGAACAATTCCCCATCTTCATGGTCAGAAATAACAGGAAACTTAGAAACCATGAAAATGGCCAGACCCAAATCGTTATATCTTTACAATTACAAAGAATATGACAATCAGAGTCTCCTCTTACCTTTCTTTTTCATGTCCGCAGCTATCAAGTCCATTCATTTGTTTCCACTTTAGACTAACAATTAGTCAATAGCTACATATCTCTTCAATCCTTCAATCAGAAACTCTATAATCTCATTATGTTTCTTTTTATTCAAAAATTAAAAAATTAATGTACAGATAAACTAATTTCTTATTCAATGGGTTTAATTAATTGTAAATATTAAAACAGACACAGCCACAAAAACAAAAACAGAGAGAGAAGATGAGAGGCTTCAATCTTATCTTGCAAGGGTGGGTGTCGATGCTGAACAAAAAAAACAACAATGATTTCGTAAATTCTGATTCCAAAATAACAAAAATCAAAACAAACAATTTTACCTTGCCAGTTCGAAGGAAAGAATGAAGAGATGACTGAAGTGATGAACGGAGATGAGGAAAGAGGGAGGAGGATAGGAAATAGGGGGTTCGAGTTTGGGTCTCCGGCAATAGCGGTGGTCGTCGCAAGGAGAGGTGGTTTTTGTTGTTTGCTGATCTTCCTCTTCAGTGGTGAGCGGCGTCGAAAGAGAGAGGATTATACAGTTTTTTTGGCAATCGAAGGAGTATTGGATGATCGTAGACGATTGGCGATGGTTTGTGGGTAAACGGAATTTGACTGTAGATAGGAGGAATATGGGATGAGTAATGCTAGGATCATAAAAAAAATATCATGAAGATGATCATGAAAGATTCTCCGTCTTTAGATTACACATACAATAAAACATCACACACTAATCAAATGATGAAAAATTTTCATGATACATTTCATAATATTTTTTCATGATCCTTAATATTATTCATACCGGATGGATAATTCATTAGGCCATCTCCAATGGTGAACCAAATTCACCATCAAATTTGAATTTGGTGAAAAATTATCATTTTTATGGCTCCAACGGTTTCACCAAATGGATATCAAATTAAGAATTCACCAAAAGTTTCACCAAAATGAGAATGTGCTGGGTCTTTCACCAAAACACTATTCATTACTGTTGTATTTTCACTACTGGATGACCCATCGGATGACCAATTTTCCCAAAATTTTGTACAGATTTTACACTGGGAGGTCGACCCCCCGGATAACCCTCAAGCTTGAAAATTCAACTACAGAATTGTACAGATTTTGCTCTTTTCGATCGACCGGCCGGTCATCCACCCGAACGTCTAGTGCGTTTTGATGAAAGTTACAATATACTGTTTGAGTGATTGATATTAAATTGAGCCAAACGTCTTTTTTTTTACTCAAATTTAGTGAAAAATTTATTCAACCGTTGGAGATGCCCTTAATTCATGAAAAGTAAACTAGCTCTAATAATAAAGGATGATTAGGCAAAAAGAAAATCTTTATTTAGGCCTAGTTTGGCATCTCTGAAAAAATTTAAAAAGTCAAAAAGTCACTAAAAAAATTAAAAAGTTATCACTATTCACAAATTAAAAACATAAAAAAATTAATTTATTACATATTTTAATACAAAGATGTGACTGGTACTGAAAATTGATGAAAAGGCTGTCAAAGGGGGGAAAAAAAATAGGCACATATATTTATTAAATTGGAGGGTAATGTTGGGCCAGTGAGGGCCCACCACGGGTCCCGTTTTGATAATCCGAACCATTTGTGTAGAACTCGTCGAGTACTATATGCTTGTAAAAAATCATGTTAATCGGATATGGATAGCTACATGATTAAATCAGTTTTGTATAAAAAATAAATGGTATTATAGTTAACGGTTGACAAAAAAACTAACACGATCAGATAGCTATCAATATCCGATAAACGTAATTTTTTACAAGTATATAGTACTCGACGAGTTTTACATATTGACGTTTCTGATTAGCAAAACGGGACCAGTGGTGGGCCCACATGGGCCGAACAACACCGTCCAATTCAAGCCCGAAAAGGAGACAACCATTTTCCATCTCTAACCAGCCACCTACACTGCTTAGGTACTGTACGGGCTACTTAATAACTTCTCCTATACACTTATTTATATAATTTTTTAATACACATTTTTTCGTAAAAAGTCTAAAAGTTAACCCAAACATCCATCTTTTTTTCCTCAACTTTTTTGTCTAAAAAGACAAAAAATGCATTTATTTAGGACACTCCAAACAAATTATTATTTTTTTCTTCATCAGCATACAAATACAACTTCCACGATAGAAAATTTAGATTCTCCAAAATTATTTTGTAGTCTCGAAGTATGTGTATGTGATATTTCTAATCAATAAAGTCGTGCAAAAAAGAAAGAGATAAGGCTGATTGGTTACGTCAGCTCTACCCATCCTATCACTATTGCTTTTGTTCAAGAACACAACTAGGCCCTGTTTGTTTGGGGTTATAGAGAGAAGATTGTGATTGATAGCGAGGTGAGACCCACTATATATTATGTTTGTTTTGAGAAATAGAGAGGGGACTTCTTTTCCATTGGTATTAGGATAGGCCTTGGAAGGGAGATTGTGATGGAAGAGGTGAATGTGGTATTAGAAAAATAGTCCACTGAATTATTTTTTTATTTATTTTTTACATGTTGGGCATTTTTTTTTTTGAACATTAATGTTTAATTTTTTATATTTTTTGTTAAGTAAAAATCATTGTTTTATTTGTTTTACTTTTTTTCTAGAAATTTTTTATTTTTAATTTTATTTTTTACATGTTGGGCATTTTTTTTTTAACATTAATGTTTAATGATTTTATATATTTTTTTATTTGTTTTATTATCTTATAGAAAAATAATTTAACAATTTCTACACCAACAACTATTATTAAAACAAACACAATTTTACTTAATCCCCTCACCAACAATCCTCTCACTATTAATCCTCTCATTATAAATTCCCCCATTTTACCTTTGAAAACAAACAGAGCCTAGTGTATAAAGACTAGGACATTGAAAAAAGGTAGAGTTTCAGATATTCATATAGGTGATCACCCAATTTCTTAAGCTGTGAGGGGATTGGTCTTGAATTTAAATATTTATTTATTTTTTTAAAATTTTATGGAGAATTGAAATGTTGCTTTGCTTTTGGCATGATGGCAATGGAAAAAGTAATCAATATAAAAGAAAATGGACTATAATATAAGGTCCCCCAGAATCTCATTTGCTCTTATAACCATTTAAGTTTGTCTTCAAGGTCACAATGGACTTCAAGGTCAAGATTTTAAAACAACTTGATATGCTTTTAATCATGAACTGTATTAGCTCTTTGCGGCTTTTAAGTATGTGATTCTTTACTACTAGTTGGCATCGAAAAAGTTATTTAGGCCTCGTTTGAGAACAGGCTAATTTAGTAATTTTTTGCTATTTGACTAAAATATGAGCTAAAAAAATTAGTATGTTTGGGATGACTTTTTGACTTTTTATGAAAAGATGTGCAAAAAGTAGATAGAAAAGAGAATCTTTGACTTTTTGGTATGGGTTGTTGGCTTTTTGACTTTTTTAGTAACTTTTTGACTAAACCGGCCTATTGCCAAACAAGGCCTTATTTTTAAAAAAAATAAAATCTTGAAAAAGTAACCGAAATATAAAATAAATTTATTTAACACATTTTATTTTTGAAATACTTTTTCTAGGTGCATAATATTGTCCATTGGAGCAAATGATAGTGAAACTTCTAAGAGACTTTTTTCTCCTTTTCGCCTCCTACCTGTGCTTTTGTCGACCTCTCGAATTACATGCCAAGAAGATTGGACAACAATCTTTACCCCTTTTTTTCCTCAGAAATTTGGGTTAATGGAAATGAGATTGTGGTATTGCTCTTCTGATTACAGTGTGCTTTTATAAGACCATCTCCAACGGTTCACCAAAGTTGACATCAAATTTAAATTTTGATGAAAAAGTTACTGTTTGGTGCTCCAACAGTTGCACCAAATCGATATGAAATTGAGATTTCACCAAATAATTCATCAAACTGAGGACAACATACAGATTTCACCAAAACATTGTGTGTGACCGTTGGAGGGAGGAACCGGTCAACCAGCCGGTTGCCTGGCCGGTTGACCAACCGGTCGACCGGTGCACCATTTAAGCCACTGGTTCGTTTGAATCCTCAGCTGGTTGGTTTGAACTGGTTGTTTGAACTGTTGCCTCGCGTGACCGTTGGAGAGCAACCGGTCAACCACCCGGTTGATCGGCCGGTTGACCAACCGGTCGATCGGGTTGGGCAATTCGGCTACAGTGCACAACTAGCAAGAACAGGTTTGAACTGGTTGGTTTCAACTTGTTTGAGCTGGTTTATTTGGACATAGGTTAATTTGTGGATTATGAATAATTTGAAAGGTGATATAAATTTAAATTCCCTATATATTTGACATACATATTTCACAACTAGCCATTACAATAATTTACCGTTGGATGGACAGAGTATTTTGAAAATTTACCGTTGATGATGTGCTCTATAAAATAGATCTGATTTCTATATCAAGCTGACAGAGTATTTCATTTTCACAATAGCATTTATATGTTGTGAATTTTTTTTCTTTTGTGTCATTAGATATTTGTTTCCCTTGAAATTTTAATTAATATTGTCTGATTAAATTATCTGATTCTGAGTTTGAGCTTTATATCATTACAATATTTTTCAGTAAGTGTATTGTATTTTTTCTAAACTATGAAAGATTTTGAAATGTTTGAGGAATCACAAATGTTTGAGCACAACACTCATATTAATTTTATGTCGGAATCTTCACGAGAACAGAACACGTAGAACAGTGATAATCATTTTATTTCAGAAACTTCTCGTGTTTCTTGTGGTAAAGCATTCACAATTATAGAAGATGAAACTTTATGTAGATCTTGGTTAGCAATCTCTCAAGATCCCATTACTGGTAATAGTCAGACTATGGCTATATTTTGGGAACGAGTACTTGTTTATTTTAATTCACAATTGAGCAGTGAATCAAATCGAAATCGTATTTCTTTGACTCACCGTTGGTCTGCCTTGCAAAAGGCAATTAATAAATTCTGTGATTTTCTTGAACAAATTCAATTGAGGCAACAAAGTGGAACAACTGAGGCAGATATGGTAAAATTTATTTGTGTTATTAAATATCAATTTTCTTTTTTAAATGTATACTTGTTATTGAAATCTTTGTAATTTTTTTTTGTAGGTCACTGAAGCGAAGCGGATGTATCATGCAATACAGAAAAAACACTTCACATTTGATACATGTTGGGAGATTTTGCGCCAAAGTTGTAAGTGGGATGAATTTCGATAAAAAAGAAGCACGCAACATGCTGATCCATGTTCGAATCCACCAAGTGAATATGAGGCTTCTCAATCCAACCAGAATAATGCGGTGCACGAACAACTATCTAATACATCAACATGACCAATTGGTACTAAGGCAGCGAAAGAGAAGTTGAAGAATCAAACAACGCATGATAGTAGATTTGATGAAATGGCTGCCAACCAATCCAAAATTGTTGAAGTGTTATCAATTATCTCCGCTAGAACTATTCAGCGAGATGAACAAAAGGCGATAAACCGTGAGCAGTAGGCTGTAGAGCGTCGAAGAAGGGCCGAAGATAGGAAGGAACAACTAAAACTCCTATCTATGATGAATGAAAGAGAACAACGAAATGAAGATCATAAAATTATGTCAATGGACATGACAATTTTAAATCCTATGCAAAGGGCGTACTAAGAAGATCTTCAACGACAGATTTTATTTCGAACAACTAATAGATTGCCTTGAAAGGTTCTGTATTTGTGGGTTTCATCTATTGGTTTTGTTATTTAAAAATATTACGTTTAACTTGCTATTCATTTGCTATTCATACAGCACATTCTCTATTCATTTGCTATTCATTTGCTGTATTACAGTTATGTGTTGCCTTAAAATCAATAGGGAGTTCATTTTCATATTCTATGTTGACTTTCAACATATTCTCTATTCTGTATGAATTACAGTTCTGTATGAATAATCCTAAAAATCATCATATGCCAGTACCACAGAAAGTTTGATTAAAGTATTGAGAAAGTTAAAGTTGAACAACATCAGTAATTGAACATACAGTTCTGTTAATTTTTAAAATATTGAACAATTTTATGTTTTAAAATATTGAACATAAAGTTTGATTCAAACATGAATTTCATGCTCTTGAGAAAGTTAAACTTGAACAAATAAAACATAAAATTGAACAAATACAGCATACACACTAAAAGGAAAAAAAAAAAAAAAAAAAAAAAACAGGGCCGGTTGATCAACCGGTTGACCCGTGCCTTTCACTATGCAACATACTACTCTGTTCCTGCCTTTCTTGATTCAAATGGTTTCCCTTGCTCAGTTTGTGGATTCACACTTACACTACACTGAATATGCAGAGTTTGGGATTAGATTTTGGTTAAGCTGAATTTGAAGGTAGTGGTGGAGGGAATACACTGGCTGTGTTCTTAGAGGCAATCTGTGGACAGACAAGCAATCTGTGGGTAGAGGTATTCAGTGAAGGTTGTTAATTTTTTGATGGCAGGTTTGTATATAATTTTGAGCTGATATAGAGGCTCCATTCTTGAGGTAGGTGGTGAGGAAATTAATACTCAACAACCGTATGCAGTGTGTAAAATGAGGCATGGTAGATGGAATGCATTCAATGAATGGTAGGTGGTGTGTGTAAAATGAATGGTAGGTGGTTCAAATGTATGCAGTGTGTGCATAAATAATTGAAGACATTATGATTTGTAGGTGGAATGCATTTATCTACTGACTAAATGAATGTCTTATTATGTATTTTTTAACTATGTATGTTGAATACATTTTAAGTGAGGTAATAAATTGAATGGCAAGATCAATATCAGTACATCAATGCCACATCAATAAATTTGTATATGCAAAAAATAATGATTATGCAGTAATTTAAGAATTGACCTTGAATTAAGAATACTAATTTAAGACATTATTATTAAATTATGATTATGCAGATCAACATCAGTAAAAGAAGACATTATGATTATGCACTTCAACATCAGTAATTGAAGACATTATGATTATGCACATGAACATCAGTAATTTAATATATTATTATTAAATTATCATTTAAGACATGATTATGAAATGTGCATAAATGGATGTGGTATTATCATTTGTGGCACATCAACACAAAATTTAAGAAAATCATATTAATTTTATGTGAAATTATCATTTGTAACTGATTAAGTTATGTATATTATCATTTGTAATTGTCATGAACTGAACACTGCACAATTCTGAATATTAAAGATTGAATATTACAACAGCACATCATCATAACTTCTGAATTACTTAGTTAATATAGTGCATCATAATGAAGATTACAAACAAGAGAATCTTCCATTCCAAAACTATAAACAAAATTACATGTGTTGATGTAGCGAATTTAGTGTTCACCATAAAGATGCCACATATGTTCTACTAAATCATTACGGAGGGCATGATATGCATCCTTATCTCTAATACCTAAATGACGAGACAAAAATGATTGGAAGTCATTGGTAGGAGTAGAGAAAAGTTGCACTGGTGTGTTGGTTAATGAAATATCATAATTGAAATCAAGGTGCTCCTCCCTCTCATCTTCGACAATCATATTATGTAATATGATGCAACTCTTCATTATGTTGGCAAGCATTTTCGAATCCCAATAACGTATAGCACCACTTATAATTGCGAATCGAGATTGAAGGACTCCGAATGCCCGCTCTACATCTTTCCTGGCAGACTCTTGCATCATTGCAAAATGTTGTCTCTTTGCTCCTTAGGGAGAAGAAATTGTTTGAACCAATGTTGCCCATTGAGGGTATATACCATCAGCAAGGTAATAACCCATATCGTAACTATGTCCATTAATTGTGTAATGGATAGGGGGAGCTTTACCTTGCGCAAGATCGGAAAACAAATGCGATCGGTCCAACACATTCAAGTCATTGTGTGAGCCAGGCATTCCAAAAAATGCATGCCAAATCCATAAGTCATAAGATGCTACTGCTTCAAGAATAATGGTTGGCTTTTTTTGATGGCCTACATATTGACCTTGCCATGCCTTTGGACAATTTTTCCACTCCCAATGCATGCAATCTAAACTTCCCAACATGCCAGGAAACCCCCGAACCTCCCCAATAGCAAGTAATCTAGCAATGTCAGTTGGCGTCGGAGATCTCAGATATTCTTCTCCAAAAATTTCAATCACTGAATTACAAAATTGTTGCAAACTTTGAATTGCAGTACTTTCCCCAATACGAATGTAATCATCAACTGTATCTGCTGCGACACCATATGATAATATTCTCATCGCTGAAGTCATTTTTTGTAGGGGAGATAATCCAAGTACATAAGCTGCATCTTGTTTTTGAACAAAATATGAATTGTGTGCTTGGATTGCATTCAAAATGCGTAGATACAAAGGACGATGCATTCGAAAACGTCTCCGAAATATTGTAGGTGAATACACTGGATTTGCAGCAAAATAATCTGCAAACAATCTGTCATGACCCTGCCTTCTATCTCCGTGTATATATCTATGACCTACAACAGAACCACCTATTTTCTTTGAGCTATCACTTGACTTAAGAATCTGAAGCATACTAGTATTATTCTGCTCATAAGCTCCTAAAAGTGTGACAATATGTTCATCATCATCAGACTCATCATCAGAGGAAGATGAAGAAGAAGAGGATGAAAATGAAGTCAATATCATGGATTTGAATTTGAAGGTATTCATTATGCTCTGTTTTGTTTAAGTTATGATCTTATCAGTTGTGTGGAGTTGTCTGGCATATGGATAATGGATTTATATGAGAACATAATCCATATGCCAGACATATATGTAATGGAGGGAAACTGAAATAGGACAAAGAATTGGGAACAGAAATGGAGGGAAACAAAAAGAAAAAAAAAAAAAAATTGGCTGACCGGTTGACCGACCGGTCGACCAACCGGTCGCCTCTTTCCTCGGTTCACAAAGGTGGGTTCAAACAGTTCAAAAGGATTAAAAAAAAAAAAAAAATTTACACTTATCGGTCAACCCACCGGTTGACCAACTAGTTGCCCCACGGATTTGATGCACCGTTAGAGCTAGTGATATCAGATTTGGTGAAATGAGTCATTTTTTACTCAGATTTGGTGAAAAAAGAAGTTCACCGTTGGAGATGCTCTAAGTCAAGAAATAGAAATACTATATACTTAAAAAATCATTTAAAAAAAATACTCAAAATTTGAATGTGTGGTGTAGATTTAAATTTGATGTGATATGGGTCACATTTTTAATATGATCAACATTTCAAATTTAGACACTTTTTTTGGGTAACATTGCTGCCCAATAAATAGTATAGGGTCCACATGAAATGATTATTTGGCCTTTATTCCTCATGTGTTGTCTAGTAAAATGTGAAAGACAAAGCATAAAATCTCAGGTACCTTCTTAGTTTTTCACTAGAATCATTGTGGTACTATTGTGAACAATAATGCTTTATACAAACGATCAACTTTTATAAATTTTTACTACATGTCATATTATTTTAATGATTTCCATTTCAAATTTAAAGTTTATTTGCGAGTAGGAAATTTTTTAAAATTTTATTAATTTGTACAGCATTTTCCGGCCTGAAATATGATTCAATCATTCAACTCTACTTTTGAAAGTCTCGGCATACCAACATCTTCAGCTGTTGACTGTTAGAGGTTGGCACAACTACTGTTTGACGGAGAGAATATGAGAATATGATTTGTCTAAGCAAAGTATGCGAACGTGTTGTGGTTTTTGGGCTATAAAGCAAAAGGAGATGTTTAGAAGGCCATTAACTTCTCAACCAAGTCTATATGCTTATACTTTCTTTGGCCATGAACTTCCTAGCGAGTGAAAACCAGCCGTTGCATTCCTCATCTTCTCCAGATGAAGATTTAATAAAGCAGATTCTGCTCACCCACGACCCTGATGGTCGTCACCTTGATTCTGAGCTTTTGCTTCGTGCAATGGAGAACATCATGTCTTATGCTAAATCTGAAGTATTAATTCAACCCTCTTCCTCTGCCATGGCCTTGTAATTTTTTTAAATTAATCTATATATATATTGTCTTTAATGATTTATATGTCAATGATCTTGATAAATCATTTATTAATCTGATTGGCCAAGTATCTAAACCCAATGCCGATCGATTTATGCCGCAGCCATTCCATGAACTAGTCCTATTCGGCTTCTAAAGCTCGTGCACTGGTTGAGGCAAGGGCAGATTTATTAAGCTGATCAGCCAAGCATCTAGGCCCAATGCCAATCGGATCATTCTGCGAACTAGTCCTATTCGGCCTCTGAAGCTCATGCACTGGCTAGAGTAAGGGCAGATTTATTAAGTTGATCGGCCAAGCTTCTAGGCTCGATGCCGATCGGATCATTCTGCGAACTAGTCTTATTCAGCCTCTGAAGCTCATGCATTGGAACTGAACTACGAATTGAGCTCATGCACATCCGTCTGTTGAATTGACAGATGCGGATTGAGTTTTTCTAATCCACCTATCCAGCAAACAGATGATAGATTAGAGGTTTTCTAACTGCAACTGAACTGCGAACACCCTAGGTAATAATGCCAAAGCATGTAAAATTTAGGATCTTATCGTAAGAGGATTGCAATAAATTGCACTATTTGAAAATACTTCTTTCTAGTGTGGTCAATTAGTAATTATTGCAAAAGATATACAATCGCCCACAAAACCCTTTTCTTTGGCCCCAAGACTCGGCTATTTTATTCTTCGCCCTTCGGTTCTCGTTCTCGCAAATCTTCGTCTCTTCGATTCATCGATCTCTTCGACAATCTTCGCATCCTTAATCACCGTGAGTTTCAGATTCATTTGATTATATATGTGTATATCTAAATATATGTTCTTAATCTTCATTCCAAATTCAAGCTTCAAACAGCCCTAAGTCAGTGTTTTTTTTTTTACTGCAAATTTCTCTATAAACTTGATTTATTTTGTTTCAAGAACTTCATTTGCCCTAATGATGGTGTATTAACAATGCCATTATGTGATTTGTGATGCAAATTAGGTTAATTTGATCAATAAATTTGTTTATGTATTCCGTATGAGTAGGCTGGTGTGGTGCATATTCGAAAATGTCTAAGGCAGCTGTAGATGTTCCGATGAAGGGTGGGTTTAGCTTCGACCTTTGTAAAAGGAATGAAATGCTCATAAAGAAAGGCCTTCAATCTCCGTCTTTTCTCAAGACCGGCACTACTATCGTCGGACTTATTTTCCAGGTTTGATTTGATTCGAATTTCACTGTGGCGAGGTGTATAATCTGATAGATTTTAGTTGTCATAGCAGATTATTGGGAAATTGTGAAACTTGTTCCCATAACCTTTGAGTTGATTTTATAGTAATTAAATAATGTTTTGTTAATCGAAATCATCATTAGTTCTGTAAGGTGAACTGAATCTACTATATGAGGGATTCATGCCTTATAAGTGGGAATCATGGGCATCTACACCGCAGTTCATGTGATCCAGAATTTTTTTATTTATTTATAGAACTATATCATTCATGTGAAGTAGATATTTATTTACTCAGTATTGAAATTTTAGAACAATTTTATTGGACCATTACCAACTTTTAAAATCATTAGATTTGGCATGATAGTGATGTAATTAAATGCATATCACCAAATCGTGGAGTTGGTGGAAGTTGGAGAACAAAGTATACACTTTCAAAAAAAAAAAAAAAAAATTAAAAATATCATTAACTAGCCGTTGGTAGCTCGGCTATATATACCTCAACTTTTATAAAATTTCATGCACATTTTGAGTGTGAATCCAACCTTGGATAGAGGTTGTAGCCTTCATTCCTTACACAAGTGCTTCCAAGAGTTTACTCCATGGGAATCTTCCAAGTTCTTAACTTGTGAAAGGCATAAACATCATCCCATTAGTGTAGTTTATACACTATTGTTGACACACTACAAATCTCTCACCTACAAGACTTTGTTTGGGCTTAAGGGTATTGGTTTTCCTTTTTGAAGTCCATGTTCTAGCTTTTGTAAATCTAGTAAATGTTCGGTTTTTGATTTGGAGGTTGCAGTTTTTGGTGGGCATAAACCTGCTGTATTATTGTGGAAGAGGTTTAGAGTGTAACCTAGTGAAATCTTTGAAGCAGTATTTATAAAGGTTTTGGGTTGCCCTAGTCAAAACTTGTTTGAATAGTGGATTAATGCCGACATGGAGGCTGGAAGTGGATGTAGGCAAGTTGTCGGACCTGTCACAAGCCAAACCCGCCCTTAAAAGTTTGGATCATGACCGGCTAGTAACTTCTTGATTACTTACGGCCTTAGACAGATTACAGAGAATTTATAATAACGGAGCCTAAGCGGAAGTAAATAAAATAACAGAACGTCCATTAAGTAGTGCTTATATGCCAGGATTGTAAACATCATGTCATATACAGAAAGTTCACATACACAGCTCATACATACAAATACGAGTCATGCAGGTATATACAAGGAGTTAGCAATCCAAAAATTACATGTTAACAAGGTGTCCAAACAAAAGTTACCAAAGACTTGATAAAATTTGCCATCACAGAAAATCCCAAAAGACAAAAGGTTTGGGAGGCTTATCAAAGCAGGTCCACCAAAAAGACTCCTAAAGCTGACCTAGGGTTGACCTCCGAGTTGAACACCTACATAAATATATATAAATACAGAGTGGGCGAAGCTCAATGAATAATAGTAAAGTAAATTTAATGAAGGCATGTGATGTAAACCCAATATTTGTCCAAAGTGCAACATTCAGAGTATCCACCATAGTCACGTTAAGCATAACGTTATTCATAATCATATTTTCAGAACGGCCTCAGGCCCATTTATTGCGGAACGGCCTCGGACCCACATGTAATAGATCGACCTTAGGCCCAATCATATGATATCAGTTGTTCAGAATGACTTCAGGTCCAAACATATCTTATCATAAAGAAGATGGAACATCGACATGTCTCCATCTCTCACATAGAACAGAAGAGCCTTAGGCCTAATATAATGCGGAACGGCCTCAGGCCCAACATAGTAACAGCTGTTCTAAACGACCTTAAGTCCAAACATATCTTATCATAGAGAAGATGGAATATCGACATGTCTCCATTTCCACGGCCTTAGGCTCATAATTTATAAGCAATCCATATCAAACATAACGGCCTCAGACCCATCACTTATAACAGGAACAGAATGACTTTAGGTCCACATTTTATTTATAAGCAATCCATATCAAACCTAGGGTTGGCTTCGATTCCTCGGTGGTTGACAATGTAACCCAAGAATTTGCCAGAGCCGATACCAAACGCACATTTGGAAGCGTTCAGCTTCATTCCATACTTGCGTAGGATGCCGAATGTCTCTTCCAGATCGGCTATATGATTCTGCTCTTCCTTAGACTTGACCACCATATCATCAATGTACACTTCCATAGTGTGGCCGAGTTGCTCTTTGAACATGGTGGTGACTAGTCTCTGGTAAGTTGTCCCTGCATTCTTCAGCTCAAAAGGCATAACCTTATAGCAATAGGTTCCTCTTGGGGTGAGGAATGTAGTTTTGTCTTGGTTCTCTAGATGCATAGCGATTTGATGATAGCCTCTGTAGGCATCGAGGAAGCTCATACGCTGATGATGCGCCATAGCATCTACAAGTTGGTCTATCCTGGGGAGAGGAAAACAGTCTTTGGGGCAGGCTTTGTTTAAGTCCCTGAAATCGACGCAGACTCGCCAAGTCTCATTTTTCTTCTTCACAACCACAGTATTAGAGAGCCATTTAGGGTAGGTCACTTCCCTGATTGCTCCGGCATCAAGCAACCGGTCAACCTCTTCAATGACGGCGGCAGTGTGCTCTGCGGCCGATCGCTGGCTTTTCTGAATGATCGGCTTGCATTTAGGGTCAACATTCAAACGGTGCTGCGAAACAGATGGGTCTACACCCGACATCTCATATGGAGTCCACGCAAATACATCAAGTCCCATTTTTTCTTTTCTTTTTTTAAATTTTCTAACCAAACCCTGTCTTACAAGTCTAGCTTTGCTGAGACTTTTGGACATTAACCTTCTTGTTGGATCTTGGATGTGGATAAATGATGTAATTGATTGGATAATTATTTGAAAGGACCAAAAGTTTTTAATTTTTTTTAATATGGATGACCTTGGTTTGACGTTTGAAACCCCCCACACCCCCCCCAAAAAAAAAAAAAACTTCAACCTTGACAATAATGATGATGGGTGATGACAATGATTTGACGTTTGAAACCCCCCACACCCCCCCCCCCTCAAAAAAAAAAAAAAAAAAAACTTCAACCTTGACAATAATGATGATGGGTGATGACAATGATTTGACGTTTGAAACCCCCGACACCCCCCCCTCAAAAAAAAAAAAAAAAAAACTTCAACCTTGACAATAATGATGATGGGTGATGACAATGATTTGACGTTTGAAACCCCCCACACCCCCCCCGGTATCCGGATCCTCGGCCGCCCTACCCGGCAGCCCCCCAAAACGACGTCGTTTTGGGGGTTTTTTGTTTTTTGTTTTTCTTTTCTTCTTCTTCGTTCTTGCTTTCTCTCTCTTTGAACAGAAACCAGAGGGGAGGGGAGGGGAGAGGGAGAAGAGGGAGGAAGGAGGAGGGAGGAGGCTGCGAGCTCGCCGTCGCAGCTCGTCGCCTCGCCGCCGGCCGTCGTAGCCGTCCGATCGTCGCCCGATCCAGCTCGTCGCAGCAGCTGCACCGCTGTCGCCTCCGCCTCCTTCTCCTCCTCCCCCACTGGTTATGACCCCCTCCAGTCCGGCCCTTCCCTTCCTCCTCCTCCTTCCTCCCTCCTCCTTCCTCCCTATTCCTCTGCTTCCTCCCTCTCTTCCTCTGCGTTTTTTTTTTTTTGAAAAATTGCCCCCAAAACGACGTCGTTTTGGGGGCTGCTGGAAACGGCTGCCGGGTAGGGCGGCCGAGAATCCGGACTCCCCCCCCCCCCCCCAAAGAAAAAAAAACAAAAAACTTCAACCTTGACAATAATGATGATGGGTGATGACAATGACATACAACGACCTTATGGATAATATTCTTCCACGCTACTTGAAATTATAATGTTAAATGCTCCCATATGCACCGTATATGATTCTATATAAAATAATATAAATTTTTATTACTTTACATAAATAATATTATAAAAATATGTAAATAAAATATAAATTCACATAATCACATAATTTTTTATATATTTATAATAATTTATATTTAATTTACATAAATATGCATTGCATACCGAAAAAATTTCCTTGTATAATATATTACGAATAATTTAAAGGCAAAATTTTATTTTATTCTTTTGTAGTTTGAGGTCGAGTATCTTGTTTTTATAGTTTGAATATAATTAGAAAGTTTCCTATGTAATTTTAAATTAAAATGTTACCGTTAGGTCTTTTAATCCAAACTAATGGAATATATATCCCACACTATTTTTTAGGATGAATTTAATTTTTTGAAAAAATAAAGTAAAATTAATATAATAAAAATTAAATTAATAAGTTAATTAAAATATAAAACAGTTAAGAAATTTATTGCAAAAAATGACGTGGCCCGAATTTAGAGTTTGTACAAGAAGGATGCATACTTAAAATAAATCTCAAGTGCATAATATTTTTTAGTGAAAAGAAGTGGACTAAACCAACTATAAAAATCTAGAAAAACGGTAAAGAAATTTATCGCAAAAAATGATTATACAGCAAGATCCAGACATAAAATGAATTTCAAATGTATAATATTTTCTTTTCAAGATATGTTTTTGAATAAATTTTCTAAATCGTTAGCATTGCTGTATATGTGAAAAGAAGGAGACCAAACAAACAACCATCTTATAATTTTGGATAAATTATAAATATACATTCTTAGATTTACTTAAAATATAAATTATCTCATTTGATTTTGAAAATTATAAATATTCTATTTTGAAAATTTGTCATTTAACAAAAAATAAAATTTATAACTATTCTCTTATATAATAATGAAATTATTAGAACTGTTAATTAAAATATATTATTGACATCGTAATAAAAAGTAATTAAAAATTTTAAGAGACATTATGTACCTTTCAAAACTACAAAGAGACAAATCAATATTTTTTAGGCAAATTTGAGAAAGTGTAATTATAATTAACTCCATAACTTTGTGTAATATAGTTGATTGAGGAGTGTTTGGATTGTTGAATTTCTCAGGCAGTGGTATCAAGCCTTGGGGATAACAATGTAATGGTGATATTGGACAATCACATCAGCAAGCCTGGTTGGTGTTGCAACAAATTCGACGGCAGTGAATTCTTTAGAGACCAGTACTTCAATCCTGACCTTTGGATTAAAGGTCTAACCATGATGGCCTCTTTGTTTAAGGGCACCCCCAATGTTGTTGGGATGAGCTTGAGGAATGAACTTCGTGGCCCCAAAGAAAATGTCAATGATTAGTACAGGTAATAAATAGTAAATTACAAATACACTCACTCACTCAGTGGTTTAAAATATAGATTATCTCATATATTTTTTAAAATTATATTTTATTTTTTTAAGGGTAAATTATACTAACGGTCCCTATAGTTTGGGGCTTATATCACTTTGGTCCTGACTTTTTAATTGTGACACATTTGACCCTGAATTTTGAACCTTGTTTCAAATAAGGACAATTGAAGATACTATTGCTTAATTTCAAAGGCAAAATAGTCAATTTGATAAAATATAAAACTAATTTGATAAAAATAAATGTCAAAAAAATATTTTTGAATTTTTAAAAATTATTTCTACCCACTAAGATAAAATTATGTAAACTTGATAAATCTTTTAGACATTTATTTATTTATTTTACCAAATTTATTTTTATTATATGTTTGGATGATGGGTGGTTATTTTTATTTTTATTTTCATTAAATTAATTTTTATTTTTCTAAAAGCCAAATATGGAGACAATTTTGATATTATTATTAAACCAATCCATTAAAACAAAAAATTCAAAACTAAAAACATTTTATATATCAATTACACATTACATCCTAACAAGCACCCATTACATGATCATCATCCAAATACATATTAAAAATTAATTTAGTAAAAAAAATATTTAAAAGATTTATCAATTTTACATAATTTTATCTTTAGTGGGTAGAAATAATTTTTAAAAAATAAAAAATATATTTTTTGACATTTATTTTTGTCAAATTAGTTTATATTTTATCAAATTAACTATTTTGCCCTTGAAATTAAGTAATGGTATCTTCAATTGTCCTGATTTGGAACAAGATTCAAAATTCAGGGTCAAATGTGTCACAATTGAAAAGTCAGGGACCAAAGTGACAAGAGCTCCAAACTATAGGGACTGTTAGTGTAATTCGCCATTTTTTTAAATTTCTATTCGCATATGAGAAATGGTCTTTTTTATTGATAAATCTTAAAATTTATTAATAATTTTTAATTATATCATGAATATATTTTGATTAATAATTAATATAATTTTATTGTATTATAGAAGAGTAGTTATGAATTTTATTTTTTTTATTAATTTTGTTAAATAAAAAATTTAAAAAAAAAATATTTATAGTTTTTAAAATTACAGGAAACAAATTGTATTTTAAACAAATTTCAGAGGGTGTATTTATAATTTATCCTAAATAAGAATATTCTATTACTCCAAAAAAAGGCAAAATTACATTTTAAAAAAAAAAAAGAAAAAAATTTAGGGTTTGAACCTTACAATAAAATAAATTTTGAATTTTTAGTTTTGTCAATTTAAATCTTAATCTTTTAATTTATTTTCAATCTAACTATTTTCGTCAAGTAAAATCGATAAAAAGAATATTTTACTCATACACTTAATATAGGTATATATAAAATATTTAAAATATCATTTTCGTTGAGCTTAATGACTAAATTATTATTTTTTTCATAGATTTTACTTAATGAAAATAGACAACTAATTTAGATTGAAAACAAATAAAAAATTAGGATTTAATTTGGCAAAATTTAAAAATAAATGTTTATTTTGTTATAGGGTCAAATCCTTAATTTATTATTATTATTATTTATTTTATTTTTTATTTTTTTGTAATTTCTCAAAAAAAAATTCAAAAAACTATTAACTAGTTTCCAAGTATCATAGGGCAATTATCTATGTGGTGTTCTAGGTAAATAAAGAATGACGAAATACAATAAGTCAGTCTCATTGGATTCTCAATTACTTAACATTATCAGATTGTGAATTTTTTCCCTCTGTCATTGGCATAGAGCACTACGTGGACAATGCCATACCTGAAAACTCTATCAATTGAACCAAAAAGTACTTGTCACCGAATGAATCATCAACACTGCGTACTCAAAAAATATCTAAAAATAGTTGAGAATTTAAAATGGATTGATTATATTAATTCTAGGTGCAACGTTTAAATAAAGTTAAAAAATTATATTATAAATTAAAATTTTAAATAATTTTTTAAATATTATGAATTTTGAAATTATTTTCACTTCTCGATCTACACAATAAAGAAGTATGTATGTAAAACCTATGGTTATTTTTGGGATATAGTAATTCAGTTTTGATTTGTAACTCGAAAGAGTGTAGCCCGATAGTGACTCGACACCAAAACGACGTTGTTTTAGTGTTTTTTTTTTTTCCCCTTTCTTCGCATTTTTTTGAAGATGAAGAAGAAGAAGAAAAAGAAGAAGAGAAGAAGAAGGAGCTAGGTCTGCTGCGCTGCTGGGTTCATCAACATCAAAAAAAAAAAAAATTGTTGATCAACATGAACAAATTTTTTTCTGAACAAATTTTTTTTTGTTCATCAACATCAACAAGATCTGGGTCTGCAGATCCAGATCAACATCATCAACATCTTCATCAACAAATTTTTTTTTTTTTTTTTTTCCTTTCATCTTCAGATTTTAAACATCATCATCATCTTCAACATCATCATCATCATCTTCATTAACAAAAAAAAAAAAAATTCTCTTTCATCCTTAAATCCAGATCTACTGGAAAAGGGACCGCCATCACCGATTGATCACCGACCGCCATCACCGAGAGAGAGACCGCCATCACTGACGATCTTCCTTCTCCTCTTCTCTCTTCTCTCTTCTCTTTTCTCTCTCTCTCTCCCCTCGTCTCTTCCCTCTGTATTTGAACGCACTGAGAAAGAAAGAAAGAAAAGGAAAAAAAAAAAAACCAAAACGACGTCGTTTTGGATATTCGGGCCAATTTCGAGCCAACAATTTCGAGCAACGGATCATTTTTCATAGTAATTTTGTGTGAGAAATAGTAAAATGTATTTGGTGATGCATAGTATTCGTTACATTATTATTTTTGTCTTTTTTCATTAACTGTTCATGAATTTTGTTCAAGGGTTAATTACATCAAGACCCCTTCCTTCCACTATTTGTTAATATCATTTTGGCCCCACAATTATAAATCCATGCATTTTGACTCTCTTAATTATAAAATTGTATCACTTTCACTTTTTTAGACCATATTTAAAAGGGGTGTATTAGTACGGTGTTTATAATTGAGGAGGCTAATATGTACAGATTTATAAATGAAAAGGTTAACAATTGAGGGAGTCTGGGTGTAATTAACTCTTTTGTTTAAACTCATTACTAATGGGCTTGGTCTAAACTGTACTGAGGTTTTGTTTAGAATGTGCTAAAAATATTTGGGTCACAATCATCTTATTTGGATTATATTACTTCTCTACCACATCATTTCAAACCTAACTCATATTTTATGTTTTTAAATAAAAAGTCTTAATATACTAATCTACTACTTTCCAAACAACTCCCGAATGTACCTTGGGCTGACTTTGACTTAGCACCACAAATGATGTTGTGGCCTTAGGCCTAAAGTTGAAATTGGTCCCCAACAAGTTAGTTTAGTTCACTATAACAATCACAATAATATGGTAGTACAAAAAATAATCTTGATTATACACAATGGATTCGTTTGGAATATAGGTTGACTTTTTAGTTTTTTGATTTTTTAACTATTTTAGCCTGTGACTAAAAAGTTTCATTTGGGATGAACTTTTTAATTTTTTTGACTTTTGTGAAAGAAAAAAAATGAAATGACTATAGTTTTGATGTGACATTTTGTCTTATTGACTTTTTAGCCTATTTTGTCTTTTTATGACTATTTTAGTCCCGTAACTTTATGCCAAACGAATGTGATGCTTAATTTAGGTACATGTAGAAAGGAGCGGAAGTAGTTCATGCAGTAAACCCTGATGTTCTCGTCATTCTCTCTGGATTGAGTTTCGACAAAGATTTATCCTTCCTCCTCAACTGCCCAATGAACCTAACGTTCACCGGAAAGCTAGTATTTGAGGTGCATTGGTATGGGTTTTCTAATGGGTCGGCATGGAAAACGGGCAACCCAAACCAGGTTTGTGGGCAAGTGGTAGATCAAATGATGAGGAAGGCAGGGTTTGTGTTGGACCAAGGGTACCCCTTGTTTATGAGTGAATTTGGGATGGACCTAAGGGGTACAAATGACAACGACAATAGGTACCTAAATTGTTTCCTGGGTGTGGCTGCTGAACTTGACTTGGATTGGGCTTTGTGGACACTTGCTGGGAGTTATTATTTGAGAGAAGGGGTGATTGGGTTAGAGGAGTTTTATGGGGTGTTCAATTGGAATTGGTGTGAGGCTAGGAATTCAAGCTTCTTGGAAAGGATCTCTGCCATTCAATCACCCTTTCAAGGTATTGAATTCATAAAATTCAATTTTATGCCTTTTTTTTTGTGTGAAAATTATTCAATATTCACTATCGTAATACGTCGACCTAACTTAATTCACTTTTGTCAGTTGGATGGGAGACAAGGTCATCTCATTTGTCTCTTATCTCGTTGGTCCTCCAGCACTTTTTTCATCTAGCCATCATCATCCATCAATTGATCTAAAGGTCACAATTCAATTTTACAACTAGTCATTACCATAGCTTATCCAAATATCACAATTTAATTTAACAGCGAGTCATTACACTAGACTTGGCCTTTGAATCAATTGTTAAATAATGATTGAATAAAAAAATTGTTGGACCTTTCCCTACATTCATGACTAGTGCTCTTATTAATTTGAAAGTGTCATATTAACCTATTGAGTTGGTATTTCTGAAGTACTTCAAAAAAGACAATAAAATTTGTACTAGGAAGACAAAATATAAGAAAAGACAAAATACGAACATAATCGGAATGGACAAGGATAACTGAAGATAATGCCCCTCCCAAAAAGTTTTGAAAATCTCCATATTATAGTAGTATTAATTAAGAATATTTTCAAATTATATAATTTAGGCCCTGAGTATATATATATTTTTAAATAAATAAAAAAAAACTTGACGGTTACAATTTTATTTGGAAAATATTAGAATATTAGTGGTGCCGATGTATTTTTAGTTTTCACATCTATATTCTCCCCCAAGTTGGAATTATGCATCCAGTCTAAACATATACCAATTTTAGTTTGAGAGTTCAGTCTTAACTTGTATGCCTATAAAGTTTTGATGTGTGCCTTAAAAACACACGTTAACAATCATCTATATATAAATGGTTTTGTTTATGCTTTGTTTGGCATGCAGGGCCAGCCCAACAAGGAGCCAAACAACACAAAGTAATCTTCCACCCACTAACTGGTCAGTGTATCCACAGAAAATCACTATTGGAGCCATTGAAGGTAGGTCCATGCACAGACTCTAATGCTTGGTCCTACAACACACAACAAAAGACACTAACCATAAAAGTAACCTATTTTTGCTTACAAGCAGATGGGCTAAACAAACCAGCAAAACTTGGTGTGATTTGCAGTAACTCAACTTCAAAATGGGAGCCCGTCTCAGACTCTAAAATGCACCTCTCATCCAAGCTCGCCACCGATGGCGCCGCCGTTTGCTTGGATGTGGACCCCAGTAGCAATATTATCGTCACGAATAATTGTAAATGCTTAAATAGGGATAATATGTGCGACCCGGGAAGTCAGTGGTTCAAAATTGTTAATAGTACTAGAAGTTCGAGTGTGACCACACCTTTCTTTGGATTCAACTCGGTGTTCGATTTATTGAGAAACAACATGCTTGGGAGTTTGGTGGATTCAGCCTGAGAAAGAGAAGATAGTGATGCATTTAGACATTGAAGAAATTTGTGAAAAGAACAGTACGTACAAGAAATCATTTATTGAAGAAGTTTAATCAAGTTTCATATTGTTGAAGCAATAAATCATGGGCAAATTACATCAATAGTCCCTATATTTTGATTTTTGTGTCCTTTTAGTTCTTAAAATTCTAGTTGGCTTGATTCTGACTATGAATTTATAATATTGTCTCAATTTTGTCTAATTGATTACAATTGTTAGCATTTTTTTTTTTATAGAAAATACGAAAATAAGTTGCATGTGTCATACTTTTAGGTGGCAAAATTAATGATTTTATCAATTAGATCAAATTGATACAAAATCTAAAATTAAGGGTCAAAATTAAAACAATTAAAAGTATAGGAATCAAAATGACATAAGAGACAAAACATAGAGACTATCGATGTAATTTTCCCATAAATCATTTTATTGGAGTATTTTTTAACTCTTCTCATATTTGCTTCACAATCTTTTCATTAAGTTACTCAAATATGACTGCATTTTTAGCTTGTTAAAAATATATTTAAGAAACAAATCAAGCTTTTATATATTTTAAAGGGTAAATTACAGCGGTAATCCCTGTACTTTACATTTTTTCATTTTGGTCCCTATTGTTTTACTTTACTCAATTTTACCCCTTAATTTTACAAATTGTGTCATATTAGTCCAATAAATAACGGCGATTAAGTTTGATGGACGGGAAATCAAATGATGTTTCAATTTGGTCCCTGTAATGTGTCAATTTAGTCACTGTTGTTTTGATTTTCATATAAACTATAGGGACCAAATTGACACATCCTATAAACTACCAGAACTAAATTGAAACATCATTTGATTTTTCGTCTATCAAACTTAACCGCCGTTATTTATTGGACTAATATGACACAATCCATAAAATTAAGGGACAAAATTGATCAAATTAAAACAAAGGGGACCAAAATGAAAAAACCGAGTAAACTACAGGAACTATTTACATAATTTATCCTATTTTAAAATTTGTTAAATTTTCAAACTAAATTTGAACTACTCTTATTTGGCTCAACTCACTTTTATGCACTATAAAAAATCAAATTACTAAAGTTTGGCTCGTTAAAACTCCTTTGAGATTGCCTCGAAAGATAAACAAAGCAAACTTAAATAAATTTCATGGCAAATTTCATTTTATTCCCTTGTAATTTGGGCCATGTGCGATTTATTCCCATGACGTTTAGAAATTATTACATAATTCCCATGTGATTTGTAAATTAAAATGCATACTAACTTCTGTTAAACTTACTACTCTACTTGACTATGCAAACACAGTCTTAGAGCATCTTCAACCTGGATGCCAAATCTTACATGGCACACCAACAATCAAATTTGACCTTAAATTTTTGCTCCATCCATATGTCAACATGACATGCTCCTTAGCTCATGTCAAATTTTTAATTATAGTATTTTTTTTTAAATAAAATAATATTTTCATTTATCTTTTAATTATAAAATAATAAAATTTGGCATACAGGTTGAAGTGTTTTAAGAGATGTCAAATTCACAAATGCCAACTTACCGTTCAAGTTTTTAATTTTATTTAACATACCAAAATTTAATATATAAGTTGGAGATGTTCCTAGAGATCAAATACAACAGTGGCTCAAAACAAACTTGAGAAAAATCTCTTTTTAAATGTCTTTTTAATTTTAAAATAAAAACATATTAACGCCACTCATGAATCGACATCTCCGAATATGGCTAGCTCAGCTAGGAATCCATCATCTAACTTTCTTTGTGTCAAAAGTAGACAAACAATAAAAAAATCAAATTAAATAAAAAGACAAAAGAAACAACCAAACAAGCCCTTCATATATAGAAGCAATACATTACATCCAATGCAAAGTACTCAACATGGGAAGGGTCCCTTTTTTCTTGTCTCTCCTACCCTTTCTCTCTCTTACAGTCATCTTCCTCAGCACCACCATAACACCACCAAACCCCGCGGCGGCGCTTCCACTCTCCACCGATTCACGGTGGATCATCAATGAAACAGGGCGGCGCGTGAAGCTCTCATGTGTGAGTTGGCCTTCGCATCTCGAGGCCGTGGTGGCAGAGGGACTTAGCAAACAACCCATTGATTCAATCTCAAAGAAGATTGTGTCAATGGGATTCAACTGTGTTAGGCTCACTTGGCCTCTTTTCTTGGCAACCAATGATTCATTGGCTAGCACAACTGTTAGACACTCTTTTATGAACCTTGGGTTGATTGATTCCATTGCTGGTTTTCAAGCCAACAACCCTTCTATCATTCACGGCGATGGCCGAACGAGGAGAGAGAGAAAGCAAGACGAAGAAGAAAGAAGAAAAAAAAAAAAAAAAAAAAAAATCCCCCAAAACGACGTCGTTTTGGGGGGCTGCCGGGTAGGGCTGCCGGGTTGGGCGGCCGAGGATCCTGATTCATTATCTACATGTGGGAAGTTGGGGTGGGAATCAAATGAGAGAGAGAGAGCATGAAAGATGACTTTGTTGCCTGTTAGGTATTGACCCACGACCCACTATTGTACCATGAATAGCAATAAAATAATATATTTTAGTAATATTATTCCAACGATACAAAAGTAATTTATTTATTTTGGTTTCATATTTTTGAAATCTGTTTTCAATTTTTATTTTTTATTTTTTTTTTGTGAAAAATAGAAATTAGTTTGACGAAATTAAATAATTAAAAGATATTCTCAAAAATTTTAAAAATTATTTTTACCTGTCAAAAAAATAATAAATCTATGTGAAAATGATGAGTATTTTTTATATTATATTAATTTTTTATTTTTTTAGAAAATTGATTCTAAATATCAAACCAAGCAAATCCTCCAGAAGTTCTGTCAAAAGGGAAATGTATTAGGTAGTTGTTAGACCATCTCCAATGGTTCATCAAACCTGGCATCAAATTTGAAATTTGGTGAAAAAGACACTTTTTGAAGTTCCAACGGTTTCACCAAACTGGTATCAAATTGAGAATTGAATAAAAAAATCATCAAACTGAGAACAGGGTACAGATTTCAGCAAATTACTGTTTGTGACCGTTGGAGGAGAGGAACCGATCAACCAGCCGGTTGCCCGGCCGGTTGACCAACCGGTCGACCACTAAAAGGTTCAAACAGTTCAAATGGGTAGGTTCAAACAATTCAAAATATATATATATATTATTTTGCCTTACCGGTTGACCAGCAGGTCGACCGGCCGGTCGACCAATCGGTCAACCATTAAAAGGTTCAAACAGTTCAAATAGGTAGGTTCAAACAATTCAAAAATATATATATATATATATATATATTTTGCCTTACCGATCGACCAGCCGGTAGACCGGCCGGTCGACCAACCGGTTGTCCCTGGAGCAGATTTGATGAAAATCAACCATTAGAACATTCTGTATCAGATTGAGAAAATAGTCATTTTTTTACTTAGATTTGGAGAAAAATTAGGTGAACCGTTGGAGATGCTCTTATGTGACCTTATCAATTGATGTTTCTAACAAATAAATAATTACAAAATACACCGTGAGTTATTTAGTGTCTGTTTGGTAACCATTCTGTTTTTAATTTTTAGTTTATATTTACAAAAAAATTAAAAATTGTCATAAAATCTTGTTTGATAATTTTTTTGATTTATAAATAGTTGTCCCGGTTTATAAATTTGATGAAAAAATGTAAACTCAAAAAATAAGTTTACGTTTTCAGTTTTCATTTTTCAATTTTTTTTTTCAATTAATTTTTTTTTTCAAATAAAATTTTGGGGGATGCACCAATAAATCCCAAATCAATAACTTATACACTGTTTAGTCCTAAAAGTTTTCTTATAGACTGAAAGGTCCCATTACAATGTTTCAAACATCAGATTAATGTTTCGAACATCAGATTAATGTTTCGAACATTAGATTGATGTGCAAATAGGACTAAATGGAGCATAAGAAAACTTTTAGGACTAAATAGTTCAACTTTTCAGAAACTATGACTTATGGGTAAATTTTCCTAAATTTTTTTTCAATTAATTATTTTTTCAATTAATCTTTTTTTTCAATTAATTTTTTTTCCCAATTAATTTTTTTTTCAATTATTTTTTTTATTAATTTTTTTTCAATTATAATGTGTGTGATCCCATTGTCATAAATAATAAAAATAAATATAAATATTTTAGGCCTGAACAAACATATTTTTTAATTTATGTTTTTAAAATTTTTTAAACATTTTATTCAAACCAAACGCATTTATAATTTATGTTTTTCTAAAAATAAACAAAAACCAGTTTATAAAATTTTTGTAAACATAAACCAAAAACGTAAACGTTACCAGACGCTACCTTAATACTCCTAAAAGATCTTAACAAGCTATTGATTAGGAATATCAAATAATTAATATTATATATAATATTTTGAGACTATTAAATAATTATATAAAAAAATATGGTGAGTGATAAGGTCCAATTAAAAAAAGGTAATAAATATGCATGGAAAAATGCTATTTATTATGAATTTTTATCTTGAAAATTACTTTAACGCTCAGTTTGGTTTATCGATTTGGTTAGAAATTTGAAAATGAAAAAGAAAAAAATAAATGAAATGTAACTATATTTCATTCATATTTCATCTATCTCTATCTCTATCTTTCTTTCTTTCTTTAAATTTTTATCCAAATCAATAAACCAAACACAATTATAAAGTGATATATACGGTGTAGATTTAAAATTCATGATTGTGATTTATAAATTTATTTTTCTATATAATTCAGTATTGCATGGTTGAATACATGCTTGATGTGAAATTTCCAACTTTTGGACATTAACCTTCTTGTTGGATGTGGTTGTGATTAAATCATACATGTCATTGGATAATTAATTGAAAGCACAAATAGTTCATAAATTTATTAATAGAAGGGACTTATAAAAGTATAATATATGCTACGTTTGGAATGATCTAAATAAGTATATTTTTTGACTTTTTATGAAATATGAGTTGGGTTTGGGTTGGGTTTGAAGTGATATGTTAGAGAGGTGATGTGATTTAAATAAGATGATGTGACTTAAATAGGATAGTGATTTTTTGACTTTTTATCTTTTTCAAGACATGCCAAACTTGACCTAAATATCAGTACCGATAGAAGAATATTCAAATTGATGTAAGTTGTGGAAATTGGCATTGTCATGATGGATAACCTTTAAGTTTGGACAAAAATTATGGTGAGTCATGACAATTGACATTTAAATTATAATATAGTAGTAATCACTATACTTCCACGCTACTAGACTGTTTTTGTTATCTTATTTTATTTTACAATTATGTGTTTGAAGTAGTTTACGCGCATTTTAATTAATTTTAAGAGATCAATCTCACTATCTATTTAGGTGAATTTCATTTAAAGTCAGGGTGAACGTCTTGTATGGACATGACCTCAAAAAGCTTATTACTAAACTACCAATAATTCTTAATAGTTTGACTTAATTCCCATCAAGTCTTATTGAAAATAAGTCATAATAAAATCATACCTAAAAATATTTTTTTTGGCAATTTTTTGCATGTCACTAAAAATTAATAATTAGTGACTTTTTTTGTCACGATTTTTTATAAATTGTCACTAAAACTTACAATTAGTGACATTTTTCTGTGACAAATATTACAAATTGTTGCTGAAAGTTAAAAATTAGTAACTTTTTTTTAATCTGACGCTAAAATTTATAATTAATGACATTTTTTGTGACAATTTTTAAACTGTCGCTGAAAATTAATAATTATTGACTTTTTTTAATAGTGTTTGATAAAAAATATTATTAATTATCATAGGACTTATTAGATAATAACTCCACCTATTAGGACTTATACATAAGTCTCCTATTTTATTATTGTATATTGTGAATAATTTTAAGAGTAGATGACACTAGTCACTTTTAATGTTTAGAAAATACAAATAAATTTTATAAATTCAATATAATTATATTAATTTTTTAAAACTTTTAATTCATATACTTACACCTATTTTAGAAACATCAAATTTAGCTAAAAAATAATTACAAATTATAAAAAAGTCAACTCTTCTTCCTATTTTTTTGCACGTCTTTTTATTAAAAGTCAAAAAGTCATTAAAAAAAAAGTCAATTTCCAATACAATCCTTAGGCCTTGTTTGGGAAGTGGCTAATATAGTCAAAAAATCACTATAAATTGTTATATTACTCTGTTTACTTTTCTTCACATTTTCGTAAGAAGTCAAAAAATCAACTAAAATAACAAATGCCCAAACGAGCCGTTAGTTTCATTTTCATTAGAATTTCGTTAGTCATATAAATACAAAAATAATATTGCCATCTCTTTTACACTTAAATATATATTTTATTTTATTTATCTCTGCATCGTTACATCATTTGCATTAGTTTCAATTTATTTAACCTTATTAAAAGAGAATTCAATATAATTATGTTAAAACCATAGAACTTACTGTATTGTTTTTAAACCTCAAAGGGGAGTAGTATAATTTATCTTAATTTTATTTGTGTTAATGCTATATTTTAACATATTATTTTGTCCAAATGTTGTATTTTGACGTACTTTTAAGTATCTAGAAATTAGGGCAAGAAAATAACCCAAAATGTAAGGAAATGGTTGGGGTTTGAAGGGTGAAATGTGAGATTCATGTATAGATTAAATTTATATTACGTTTATATTTTTGGATAAGATTTTTAAATTTATAATAATATTATTATGAAATATTTTTTATTAAAGAGTATGAATTGTGAATATATTAGGCCGTGGTGTCAAACCTTGGGAAGAATAATGTAATGGTGATATTAGACAATCACATAAGCAAGCCTGGTTGGTGTTGCAGCAAATTCGACGGTAGTGGATTCTTTGGTGACTAGTACTTCAATCCTGACCTTTGGATCAAAGGCCTGACTATGATGGCCACTTTGTTTAAGGGCACCACAAATGTTGTTTGGATGAGCTTGAGGAATGAACTTCGTGGCCCCAAATAGAATGTCAATGATTGGTACAGGTAATAAATAATATTATTCTATTATTACAAAAAAAATAAATTAAAAAACTACTGATTAATCTCCTGAGTATCACATGACATTATTTATATGGTATTTCAAAAAAATAAATAATCATGAAATATATAGGTTATTTCTCAAGTCATATTCATAATTTTTTTGCTATGTCACTAGTATAGAGTACTATGTGGAGAATGCCATATCTATATGATATTATAAAACTATCGAATAATTATTTTAAAAAATCTATCAATTGAACAAAATTGTACTTGTTACCGGATAAATCATCAACATTACATTACATGTTCAAAAAAAATATTTTAAAAAAATTGAGAATTTAAAATGGGTAGATCATATTAATTCTAGGTGTAGTGTAAGTCTAGAACACAAAATCAACCATAAAAAATAATTTTGATCATACACAATGCTTAATTTAACTTGTAAATAATCTATATCAAACATGCTAGGTACATGCAAAAAGGAGCAGAAGCAGTTCATGCAATAAACCCAGATGTTCTTGTCATTCTCTCTGCATTGACTTTCGACAAAGATTTATCCTTTCTCATCAAACGTCCGGTAAGCCTATCGTTCACCGTCACCGGAAAGCTAGTATTCGAGGTGCATTGGTATGGGTGTTTCCGATGGATTGCCATGGAAAAGGGGCAACCCAAACCACGTTTGTGGGCGAGCCATGCATCAATTTATGAGGAAGGCGGGGTTTGTGTTGGAGCAAGGGTACCCCTTGTTTTTGAGTGAGTTTGGGGTAGACCTAAGGGGTACAGATGTCATTGACAATAGGTACCTAAATTGGTTCTTGGGTGTGGCAGCTGAACTTGACTTTGACTGGGCTTTGTGGACTCTTGCTGGGAGTTACTATTTGAAAGAAGGGATGAGTGGGTTCGACGAGGTTTATGGGTTGTTCAATTGGAATTGGTCTGAGGCTAGGAATTCAAGCTTCTTGGACAGGATCTCTGACATCCAATTACCCTTTCAAGGTATTGAATTCATGACTTTTTTTAGAAATATATATATTATTTTTGGAGCACCACAGTGTTATATGTATGCAGTGTTCTTGATTGATAGAATATGAGATAGATAGACTGACTTTGTCTTCACCTAGTTGACCAAGGTAGATTGAGTTGGCTCCACACAAAATGCTCTTATTAATTTGTGAGTATCACATCAGCATATTAAGTTGGTATTTCAAAAATACTTCATAAAAAATAACAAATTTCGTGAGTCTAAGAAGCCTTCACTTATTTGACAAACTCAACAAACTCATTTCCAGCTAAAAAAAACTTACTTAAGTCACTCTAAGTCCAAGAAGTCAAAAAGCTAGAAATATGACAAACAATTTTTTCTAGAAACTAATTTTTTAAATAATTCGTGAAGGAAGCCTAGTGTATAATTTCATTTATTATTTTTCCCCAAGAAAGATTTATGCGCATCCCTTACAAACATATACCAACTTTAATTTGAGAGCTTGGAATTGAATATCATCTACATATTTATTTTTTGTTAACCTGTATCCTTCGAGTACATATTAAGAAACTTAAATGATTATATATTATATATATAAGTGAGTACAATAAAAAATTGTACACTTTTTTTTTAAATCTCTTTACATGTAAATCGAATACTTGAGCTTTTTTAAGTGAATAAATATTGGAGTTGGTATTAACACAAAATGTCGCATTTTGTACTTTCTGAAAATGCCCTTCTGTAACTGCAAGGGAAAACTTTAACTGTTAAATTCAATCATATTACAGATTTGTAACTGTCTATATATAAATGGTTTTGTTTATGCTCTGTTTGGCATGCAGGACCAATACAACAACCAGGCCAACCAGGAGCCAAACAACTCAAAGTCATATTCCACCCACTAACTGGTCAATGTCTCCAAAGAAAATCACTGTTGGAGCCATTGAATCTAGATCCATGCACAGACTCTGAGGCTTGGATCTACAACACACAGCAAAAGACAATAACCATAAAAGGAACTTATTTCTGTTTACAAGCAGATGGGCTAAACAAACCAGTCAAGCTTGGTGTGATTTGCAGTGGCTCAACTTCAAAATGGGAGCCCATCTCAGACTCTAATATGCACCTCTCATCCAAGCTTGCCTGCCACGGCGCCCATGTGTGCTTGGATGTGGACCCCAATAGCAATACTATCGTCACGAATACTTGTAAATGCTTAAAAATACGTCACAAGTGCGACCCAGCAAGTCAGTGGTTCAAAATTGTTAATAGTACTAGAAGTTTGAATGTGACCACACCTTTCCCTCGATTCAACTCAGTGTTGGATTTCTTCAAAAAGAACATGCTTGGGAGTCTCGTAGTTTTAGCATGAGATAGAAAAGATAGTGATGTATTTATATATATGGAAGAAATATGTGAAAAGAACAAGAGTATTGTTATTCAGTTTCAAAAGTTACTTACTTTTTAGACTCAGTGATGTGTCAAGAAGATAATTGGTTGACACATCACTAAGTCTAAAAAGTAGACTTGTATATCATTTTTTTAAGAACAAACATATAAGAAACCATTTAGGCTGTATTTAAATCATGAATTAGACTACAGATTTGAGAAGACAAAGAAAAAATATTTGAAATATGAATGAAATATAATAATATTTTACTTAACTTATCACCTTTTTTTTTTCTTTTTTCTTTTTTCGAAATCGTTACGCAAATTCATCATCTAAATACAGCCTTATTAAAGAAGTTTAATGAAGTTCCATGTACTGTTTTAGTTTGTTTAAGCAATAAAATCATTTTATTGTAGTCTTTCTTTGGTCTTCTAATATTTGCTTCGCAATGAGTTTCAACTAGAGTTGCAAATATTTGCTTCGCAATGAGTTTCAACTAGAGTTGCAAGACAAATCAAACTACTTGAGCTCACTCTTATTTGGCTTGTTAAAAACATGTTTGAGTTTCAATACATTTTAAAACTTGTTAAGTTTTTAAACTAAACTTAAACAATCTTTACTTGACTTGACTCAGTTATATGCAATATAAAAAATAAAACTAATCAACCTTGGCTCATTAAAACTCTTTTGAGATTAGCTCAAAAGATAAACAAGCAAAACTTACACACATTTTCAAACTCCTTCAGTTTACGAGCCAAATTTAAATAACTTATTATTCTAATTGACTCTACTCATTTAGATGCTGGGATTCAGAAATTTAATCTTAAAACAGGGAATGGTATTTCATAAGAGATTTTGATTGAAGCTTCTCTATCCTCGTATAGGGGAAAAAAATGATGTTTCCAAATATCACTAGACCTTGTTCTGCATTTTCATCATTTTCAGCAGCTTCCACATAACCACAAAAGAGACCAGATAATTTAAACAGTGTTTGTTCTGTGCATGAAATAGAGAAAAACCAAAAAAAAAAAAAAAAAAAAAAAAAAAAAAAAAAAAAAACAACAACAACAACAACAACAGTGGCTCAAAATGATCCTTCTCAGAAATTGCCACTCCTAAATCTCCAGTATTCATATGAGATTCCATACCACCACAAAGATCGCATATAACATAATGACGGAACTAAACAAATGTTAATTGCAGGAAGGAAACAACTTAGTTTTAAATTTTTAATGTCACACCTGATACAATATGAGTAAACAGTGTCATAAATGGCAAGAATTCAATACAAAATACCGAGCATGGTTCAACCACAGTAACTCATTCTTCCATCGCATCTCCTGCTTCAGTTACCTCCACCATCTGTTTCAACGGTGTAATCCTTGTCAACAAAACCTCTGCAATCACAACCAAATGTTACCGTG
The DNA here is from genome assembly GCA_036172215.1 of Camellia granthamiana. Classification (NCBI taxonomy): domain Eukaryota; kingdom Viridiplantae; phylum Streptophyta; class Magnoliopsida; order Ericales; family Theaceae; genus Camellia; species Camellia granthamiana. The sequence continues at coordinate 125,404,406 of CM069905.1, forward strand.
AGGTTACAAATATTTCCCTACAATCCAAGAAATATATAGACTTGGCCATAGCATCAGACTTAAGTTTTCGGCATGAATTGTTGCCCATACATATATATATATACATTTATCCATTGACCATCAAATATTAATTATCCATATTAGAATAAGCAGAAGACAAAAATCACCAGTCTCATAATATTCTAGCATTATAGTTTAAGAAGTGAGTCCAGTACAAGGTCAGTTGGCAGATAAATGCTAAAATGCTCAATAAATAATGTTATCGTAATAACAATCTCAAAATCAAACAAGATAAGCCTTCCTTTTTCTTTTTCTTTTTTTATTTTTCTTTTTAATTTAAGTATAAAAAATAATAGTACAAAGCCCTGAAACAACAAAAAGAAGACAGTTCTAAGAGTTATATGAAGCAAAATTGTAAATACCAACATGAAGGTAATGTTTAGGACAGAATTACTGACCAGTCTTCTTTGGGAATGAATAGCCTCTTTCGTTGATGTAAGTGCGAGGATTGGGCAACTGGTGGTTTCTCAGATACTCTGTTTGCCCCTGTACAAGCAAACATTGACAAAAGGAGTTTAGAAAGCCATGCCACGTGAAAAGTATCAAGACTACATACGGAAAAAGTGAAACCTTTTATTCTTTTCAAGGAATGTCAGTGTGAATCAACAAACCTTGGTTATTACGCAAACATCAACATTGCTTCCACTTCCCAAGTCATTGAATATGCCAGAGCAAATAGCCTCGGTCACCAACTTCACTCCTTCATCCCTCTACAAATATGTATTTTTAGAATTCTCAAAAGCATATTGATGGATCATGGCCTTACACGGAATTGGGTAAAACTCAACCCAAAAAACTAACTATTGATGTGAGGGTAACCTCATGTTTTATACTACATATTACTTTAGTAGCCAAGCGATGTGGGATTTCACTTCACATATGGAGGTAACATTCTCCACGACTGGTTTTAAGAACTAAAGGCATGCTTGGTTTGCAAAAATGGAACATAATAGGAATGAGATGCAATCATGCCACAAAGCATGGAATAAACTTTTTTGATGCGTACACCTTTTTCGTACAAAGATTGCACCCTTTGGGCACTTTATAATGAATTTACTTATCAAAAATAAATAAACAAAACTTGACAGGAAAAGTAAGGCAGCCATTTATTTGTTTGGTATAAATCTTTGTATTAAAAAATTGCAAATTTAAAAAATGAGGTTCTACAAATAATACATATTACCTATTTTCTTTTTCTTTGTTTTAATTTTCAATATTAATTCTTTCTTGTAAGTTGTATTAAAAGTTTCCATTACATACTTAATGTTATGTTGATCATATGTAGGCTCCTTGTTTTAGAAAATTTTCAAGATACACTAGCGTGAACCCCGTTTGCAAGAATATTGAACATAAGTTACGCAACTCCTATTAGGACAATTGTTACATGTGTTGTTTTAGGATGTATCTAACCACAAAGTGTTCAAACGTAAGAAATTGCACTTTCAAATTAGAATCCGTGCAAGAAATGCTAGTGCTATTTAGAGATAAACACATAACTTTACAAAACATATAATGTGATATAACCTTTTCTTTTTTCTTTTTTTTGTGTGGTAAATATGATATAACTGTACCTTGTAAAGTCAATTACTTTTTACTACTTTATTTTAAATCTTTTAATGCAGTACGATTTTATTATATTTCATATTATGTGTTTGTATAAACCATTAAGACATCTTAGGGTGCAGTGTTATCATATTTTCAGACTCCTTTCCATGGGAATGAAACCCTAATCCCACCTTAAGTTGGGAACAATATTTCCTTAATTCTGGAGTGTTCATCTAGATTTGCATTTCCATTATCAACATAGCATACCAAATGCTTTAATGGGATTCCAAAAAAGTTTGCATGCTTGAATCTCATTCCTATACCTATGATACAATGGGACCTAAAGTCATGTTTGGTTCATGAATTTGATGAGGAAGGAGAAAAAGAAAATGCAATGAAAACCATTACTCCTTATTTGGTTACAATAGAAAACAAGGAAAAGAAATGCAACTAATGTATGAGAGAAATTTTTAGCTCTAATATAATTTCTCATCCTTTTTCATGATTTATTCTCATTTCATCAATATATATATATATACTCCCTATTTTTTTAAGTAGGAATGAAACACGAAAGAAAACAATATTCCAAAGTAACACAAATTAATCCAAGTTGACTGTATTATATAGACCAATGATAATCTAATAACTCTAAGACACATGATAAAATTTAACTCTAATATAATTTCTCATCCTTTTTCATGATTTATTCTCATTTCATCAAAACAAAATATATGTATATATATACTCCCTATTTTTTTAAGTAGGAATGAAAACACGAAGGAAAAAAATATTCCAAAGTAACACAAGTTAATTATATTTAATATTATGTGTTTGTATAAACCATTAAGACATCTTAGGGTGCAGTGTTATCATATTTTCAGACTCCTTTCCACGGGAATGAAACCCTAACCCCACCTTAAGTTGGGAACAGTATTTCCTTAATTCTGAAGTGTTCATCTAGATTTGCATTTCCATTATCAACATAGCATACCAAATGCTTTAATGGGATTCCAAGAAAGTTTGCATTCTTGAATCTCATTCCTATACCTATGATACAATGGGACCTAAAGTCGTGTTTGGTTCATGAATTTGATGAGGAAGGAGAAAAGGAAAATGCAATGAAAACCATTACTCCTTATTTGGTTACAATAGAAAACAAGGAAAAGAAATGCAACTAATGTATGAGAGAAATTTTTAGCTCTAATATAATTTCTCATCCTTTTTCATGATTTATTCTCATTTCATCAATATATATATACTCCCTATTTTTTTAAATAGGAATGAAAACATGAAAGAAAACAATATTCCAAAGTAACACAAATTAATCCAAGTTGACTGCATTATAGAAACCAATGATAATCTAATAACTCTAAGACCCATGATAAAATTTGACTCTAATATAATTTCTCATTCTTTTTCATGATTTATTCTCATTTCATCAAAAAAATATATATGTATATATATACTCCCTATTTTTTTAAGTAGGAATGAAAACACGAAGGAAAACAATATTCCAAAGTAACACAAATTAATCCAAGTTGACTGTATTATATAGACCAATGATAATCTAAGAATTCTAAGAAACATGATAAAATTTAAAATCAATTTAACTTGTACATTCTAAACACTTCTACCAATCAGAATACACCAACTTACAGTTAGCCCTTCATGGTATTTTGATTCAAAAACAGACATTGCAGCAAGGGAACCAGAACCCATAGTAGCAAATGGCAGAGTGTCTGTTGATCCATGTGGGTAGATCTGTGCAATGATTCAATAAACAGTTAGTACCTTAGTATGACACAAAACACGATACCCTTCAGATGCCTATTAGTAAAAATCACTTACAGTGTGCAAATGTGGTCCAGTCACATCAACTCCACCAAGCACCAAAGCAGCTGAGACATGACCTTGGTAGCTGGTTCAGTCAAAACAATCAAACCTTGAATTCTAATATGCTAACAGAAAGTACTCACATATCTAAGAACACCAACCTTGAACTATGTATCCTTACCTAAAAAGATGAGACTTCAAAAGGGTAAGGGCTGTCACAACCCTTGATTCCTGACCAGTATGATACCTGTGTAGCTGCAACTGGGAACTGACCATGTCTAGAAAGACAATATTGTCAAAACTTAGCTTATAAAAGGCTGTCTATTGTTGTAATAGCATAACCCTAACTACCAATATTCTGACATAGAACATAAAAATTGAAATTACCTGTCACAGCCTCTGTATCAGCAGCAGTCCCTGCTCCACAGCAATAAATGTTAGGTGCCATAAAGTGGATTTTCTCACAATTCTTATCAGCAACAATGGGCCCTTCGGTAGCTCTTGTATCCGCTCCAAGGATGACCCCATCCTGAATGTGAAATGAAAATATCATTATAGATGGAGAGTATAAGAAGCATCTACACAAACAAACCAGTCCGAAGAATCTATGAAATAAAGAAGAGTGGCATACAAAACACAATGTTAGTAAGCAAATGTGAAAGTGTCCTAGTGTGTATATGACAACCTAAATTTTTTGCGTAATGTCAACCTAAATTTTTTGTGAGGGGGAGAATATGACAACCTAACATTTTTGTGAACCTAAATTACTTTTATTGCGTTGAATTGAACCTATGTCATTTTTTGTGTAATGTCAACTTTGAACAACTTAAGCACTTGGTTGTATACTTTGTTACAATTTAAAAGTCCTAACCTCGGTCAATTCAAACTATGAATAACTGTTAAACCCATCAAACTCCCTTTCAATTTGTTAGGTTGCACAAAAATCATTCTCTCAATTTTGATGAAGCAAAACCTAATTATTGGAGAAGTACTCTCTATTCTCTCGTGATTTAACTTTTTAATAAGAGTACAATTTGTCAATCATGCATTTCTAAATTTGTCCAGCTCAATACAAAACATGAAACACATTCATCTCACAAGGCAATACAAATTATATATCAAATTAAGTCTCAAAATAAAAGAGATGAACACAATATTTTATAATGGTCCTGTAACAACCCGACTCTCTTATATGCTTTAATTCTCTCATTATATGTGTGATTATATGTGTGCTTAATGTGAAATTCCATATTTAAATGTGTGAATTACATGTTTCTAAACTTGTATCTATCGGTTATGAGAAAATTTGTTGAAATTCCAACCTTTGGACTAGAAATTGAAAGCCTTAGAGGCGCGATAAACCGAAATTGACTTTACAGTTATGATTAGCGATTTTTAGGACACAATATGAAGTTTTGTAAAAATTTGATTCGTAATGAATTAATTGGATTCATTTGGCTAAATTCTTAATTGAGCCCAATTAGATTCAATAATCTTAAGTGACATAGGATATGTGTAAGAGCCTTATGAGACTTAAGACTCAACACAACTCAAAATATCTCCTGAAGAGAGAGCTTCTAGAGGAAGGAAGAAGAGAAAAGAAAGAGAGCAAAGGAGAACTCAACCTAGAGCTTGAGATTGAGGAATTGAAAGGGGAAAATCAAGATTATAGCTCAAGGCAAGTGTAAATCAACTAGAATACTCTAAATCTTGCTTCAGTTGGTTAAAATCAAGACTCAAAATGAAGCTTTGACACTCATAAAAGTTAGGGTTTATGGATTATGATCTTGATTGAACACATTTCATGAAAATGAACATGTAATCTTTGGGTTGTGTGATTAAAGAGTTAATTCCTTTATTTTTAGTTTGATTTGGGTTGGATAGTGAGAAATTGTGATTTAATCTTGAGTCTTTGCATGCTTTGAACTCATGTAAGCATATACAAGTATAACAAGAAACAATGAAGGAAATTAAGGACATATGGAAATTAGTGTTCTATATATCAAATTAAAGTAAGTTATGATCGCTTTGAGCTTGAGTTTCATGCTTATTATGTTTATATGTCATGTGTTTGAAGTGAAAGTGCTTGAATTGGGCCTTAGAAATGCATTTGGAAGGCTTGAATTTGTTAGATTTTCGGACTGCACAAACAGAGCCCAAAACCGCACGTGTGGAAAACAGAGCAAGCAAGTAGAACATTCTGAAATAAAAGCACATGCGGGCCACACGTGTGGCACACTTTTCCTCACGTGCGGTGGGGCTTCCACACGTGAGAAACAGGGAGGAAAATTAATGCATTTTGTTTATCTTTTCGACCCTCTAAATCTATTAATGTGTGTATGTAAGCCCTCCCGAAATGCTTAAAGATGAATAGAAATTGAATGAAACGGAAAAATGAGTAAAGAGAAGAAGCTAAGAAAAGAATGAATTGCTTATCAAGTTGCGTGTGTGTAATGCGTAGGTCACTCGCCGGAAGGGGCCGTTACACGACCGAATCACAATGAGTAATAGTATTGTAAAAATCTATTCTTATTTAATTCTCTATTTTATTTTGATATGAATGATGTGGCTATTTGCTATTTTGGAAAGATTGAATGATATATATATATATATGACATTGGATTATGATATAAATGCGCTACGAATGTTATAGAATGCCGTGTTACGAATGGTAAAGGATGCTTGACGAATGTTAACGAACAAAAGAAATGTGAACCTAAAGTCATTCTGTTCCTGTTATAAGTGATGGGTCCGAGGCTGTTATGGGCCTAAGGCTGTAGGGAATGGAGACATGTCGATATTCCATCTTCTCTATGATAAGATATGTCTGGACCTAAGGTTGTTCAGAATAGCTGTTACTATGTTGGGTCAGAGACCGTTCTGCATTATGTTGGGCTCAAGGCCGTTCTGTTCTATGTGAGAGATGAAGACATGTCGATGTTCCATCTTCTTTATGATAAGATATGTTTGAACCTGAAGTCGTTCTGAACAACTGATATCATGTGATTGGGCCTGAGGCCGTTTTGTTACATGTGAGCCCGAGACTGTTCCGCAATAAATGGGCCTGAGGCCATTCTGAAAATGTGATTATGAATAACGTTATGCTTAGCGTGACTATGATAGATACTCTGAATATTGCACTTTGGACAAATATTGGGTTTACATCATATGCCTTCATTTAATTTACTTTACTATTATTCACTAAGCTTCACCTACTCGGTATTTATATATATTTATGTAGGTGTTCAACTCGGATGTCAGTCCTAGGTCAGCTTCAAGAGTCTTTTTGGTGGACCTGTTTTGATAAGCCTCCAAAAAGGAGCCTTTTGTCTTTTGGGATTTTTCTGTGATGGCAAATTTTGTTAAAGTCTTTGGTAACTTTTGTTTGGACACCTTGTTAACATGTAATTTTTGGATTGCTAACTCCTTGTATATACCTGCATGACTCGTACTTGAATGTATGAATTGTGTATGTGAACTTTCTCTATATGACATGATGTTTAAAATACTGACATATAAGCACTGCTCAATGGACGTTCTGTTATTTTATTTACTTCCGCTTAGGCCCCATTATTATAAATTCTCTATAATCTGTCTGAGGCCGTAAGTAATCAAGAGGTCACTGGCCGGTCATGATCCAAACTTTTAGGAACGGGTTTGGGTCGTGACAGGTCCAGCTACTTGCCTACATCCACTCCCAGCCTCCATGTCGGCATTAATCCACTATTCAAACAGGTTTTCACTAGGGCAACCCAAAACCTTTGCAAATACTCCTTCAAAGATTTTCACTAGGTTACACTCTAAACCTCTTCTACAATGCTATAGTGGGTTTACGCCCACCAAAAACTACAACCTCCAAATCAAAAACCGAAAAATCACTAGATTTACAAAAGCTAGAACATGGACTTCAAGAAGGAAAACCAATACCCTTAAGCCCAAACAAAGCCTTATAGGTGAGAGGTTTGTGGTGTGTCAACAATAGTGTATAAACTACACTAATGGGATGATGTTTATGCCTTTCACAAGTTAAGAACTTGGAAGATTCCCTTGGAGTAAACTCTTGGAAGCACTTGTGTAAGGAATGGAGGCTACAAGCTCTATCCAAGGTCGGATTCACACTCAAAATGTGCATGAAATTTTATAAAAGTTGAGGAATATATAGCCAAGCTACCAACGGCTAGTTAACGATATTTCTAAATTTTTTTAATTTTTTTTGAAAGTGTATACTTTGTTCTCCAACTTCCACCAACTCCACGATTTGGTGATATGCATTTAATTGCATCACTATCGTGCCAAATCTAATGATTTTAAAAGTTGGTAATGGTCTAATAAAATTGTTCTAAAATTTCAATACTGAGTAAATAAATATCTACTTCACATGAATGATAAAGTTCTATAAATAAATAAAAAATACTAGATCACATGAACTGTGGTGTAGATGCCCATGATTCGCACTTATAAGGCATGAATCCCTCATATAGTAGACTCAGTTCCCCTCACAGAACTAACGATGATTTCAATTAACAAAACATCATTTATTATTTAATTACTATAAAATCAACTCAAAGGTTATGGGAACAAGTTTCACAATTTCCCAATAATCTGCTATGACAACTTAAATCTATCAGATTATACACCTCGCCACAGTGAAATTTGAATCAAATCAAACCTGGAAAATAAGTCCGACGATAGTAGTGCCGGTCTTGAGAAAAGACGGAGATTGAAGGCCTTTCTTTATGAGCATTTCATTCCTTCTACAAAGGTCGAACCTAAACCCACCCTTCATCGGAACATCTACAGCTGCCTTAGACATTTTTGAATATGCACCACACCAGCCTACTCATACGGAATACATAAACAAATTTATTGATCAGATTAACCTAATTTGCATCACAAATCGCGTAATTGCACTGTTAATACACCATCATTAGGGCAAATGAAGTTCTTGAAAGAAAATAAAACAAGTTCATAGAGAAATTTGCAGTAAAAAAAAAAACACCGACTTAGGGAGGTTTGAAGCTTGAATTTGGTATGAAGATTAAGAACATATATTTATTAGGGGTGTTCGCGGATCGGTTTTGTGCGGTTTGCGGTTCGGTTTTGACCTGCCCGCACCTTTGCAGTTTGGGGAAAAGTCAAACCGCAACCGCCCACAGTGCGGTTTGCGGTTTGTGCGGATAGGGTTTGCGGATGTGCGGGCGGTTGCAGGCGGTTTGCGGTTTGGATTTTTCCCTTTAAAAATTAATTCATTAAAACTTACAAATCATTCAAAATCAATTTTCTAAAATACTTCAAAATCAATTCCTAAAATTACAAATTCAATTTCAATAATTCCAAATAGAAATGCAATCACCATTGAAACAAATCACCATTGAAATCACAGATTTAAAAATGAATAGATTTAATTCCAATCACCATTGAAACAAATCTTAGTCACACAAACAGAATCTTAGTCACACAATAACAGATTTAATTCCAATCTCAGAGATCTATTGCTACCAAAAAATAAAAAAAATAAAAAATCTGATTGCATAAACAGATCTGATTGCCTAACATAATTTACATTTCAAAAAAATCTGATCGCATAAACATAATGTGATTGCATAATTTACATTACAAAGACGGATTGGTTTGGAATTCAAGCCTGACAACCCTCTTGCAAATTCAAGTAATCACTGACACTTCTTTGGATCACCAAAGAAAATAAATGATTGTGATATGCGAGAAAAAGAATAGAAATTGTATTTTTTAATTAAGATTAATTATACTTTATTCCATTGTGATTTAGTCCAAAAATACAGTATCTTATGATTTAAATATATATATATATAATCATATAATTTAAAAATATACACATAATTCCTTGCTTTCTGGAATATAATGTAAAAATAACCAATTCTATTACATTTAACAGCGACAGCAAAGCACGCACCAAATTAAGTGTGTGACAAGTCTCAAACATGTTTGGCCAAAATAACTAGGAACTTTTATTTTTGCCCTTCTAATTTTTCCTTCTTTATTTTACTGTTTCTTTTTTTCTTTTCAATCCTCTTCTTCCTCCACCTTTTCACTGTTAACAGCAATGATCGAACCATTCTCTTCTTCCCTTTTCTTTTCACCACTGCACATAATCTCCTCCTCCTCATCTCCCTATCTTTTTTCCTTGCTTCAACAACCCAAGGTCACCATGGGACCACCTCACACTACAGCACACAAATATACACACACACTAAAATGGGTTATTAATTGGAATAATTTATGTTTTATAGATATCATAATAAGTGATACCTCTGATGAGAATGAGCTGAGACATGAACCATTCCCAAATACCTCCCAATGTATCATATACCTTAGACAGTTGTTTTCGATGGAGATAGTTTCGGATGATTTGAGCTCCGATTGAGTCAGCAATGGAATGTTTGTAATAGCTTGTGAATGGATTGGTAGCTTTTGCTACTATTTCTCAAGAAAATTTTTTTTTTTTTTGAACAGATTATTTCTCAAGAAATTGAAATTTATTCTCTCTACTGTGCTGTGGGCTTTAAGAAACAGATTTTTTGGGAGCAAATAAATATAGAAAAATACTTTGGAGCTTTAATTATTGAGCTGTAAAACCAATAATGGGTCCCTACACACTATTAGAGTATCAAAATTAGTGTTATAAATCATTGCTGATAAATATATGTTTTTATATTATTATATATATATCGAGGTCTGTGGATTTGGTCCGAGCTGCAAAAGTTACATTTTCGAAAGGAAAAAAATTGACGTCGGAGGGTGGGTGGTCTGCCATCGTATAAGAAAGAAAGGAGAGAAGAAGAATACGGTAAAAACAGAGAAAAGTGGAAGACAATGGAGTCTCATTCATTTATTTTATTTATTTATTTATTTTTAAACTATAAAATGGAGTCGGGTTGATAATGGCACTAAGAAAAAAATTAAACAAAAGGATAAGTGTTATATAGGCTTTTTGCAGAAAATATAAACGGAGTTGGACTTTGCAGTTTACTCCATACTATAAGGGAGTTATGTGTATATTTTTTAAGAGTTAATTATCTAAAAAAAAAATCCTATGTATAAATGTTATGATAACTCATATCTTATTTAAGATTTTTTGAATAAGTGAGTTCTATTTAGTAAAACTGAGAATATTATCAATTTTTCTATATTTTAAAACGAAGAACATTATCAATTTTGAATAGTAATATTTCAGATAATTGTTTCACTAACTGGGAAAAAAAATAGATCATGAGATTAAACGTTTTTGCCCATCTACTTATTACTATCCAATAAAATCAAAAACATTATCAATTTTTTTTCAATTTTAAAACTGAGAACATTATCAGTTTTTTCAATCTTTTTTTTTCAGTTTTGCATATTAATGTTCCATCATCATGCTCCTTTATAGACACAATTTTCAGTTTGCACAAAAAATAATTCACTTTTTTTTCTATTTTATACATATATATATATATATTTCCAATTTGAAAGTTTTGAAAAATCAAAATAAATGTCAAATCATCATGTTCCGTTATAGATAATCATAATGATGAACAATTATTGTTTGAAGGGCAATTCTGACTATTAAAAATTTTAATGAGATTTGAAGGTCAAAAAAATCTTAATTAAAACTTAATGAAGTATAAATTCATAAATTAAGATTTGTGTGTAAATGTCTCAATTCTTAATCACAAGAGGTAACGTGTTTTTGAGTTAAACCATAAGGATAAGGAGTAAAATGTAATTAACATTTTTAATTATCATGTTTTGGATGACTAAAAATAAATAAATAATATAAGAGTGGACTATGAGTTATGAGTGAGATTTTTTTTCTTTCTTTGTATTTTATATCTAATCAATTTATTTCTTACCAAATCATCCCATACAAACTAGGGTTGTCGGCGGTTCGGTTTGGGACGGTTTGCGGTTCGGTTTGGACCTGCCCGCATCTTTGCGGTTTGGAAAAAAGTCAACCTGCAACCGCCCGCAATGCGGTTTGTGCAGATAGGATTCGCGGGACGTGCGGGCGGTTTGCGGATTGAACTTTTTTTTCAAAAATTTATTTTTTTCAATTTTACAGATTTAATTCAAAAAATTAAATTAAATACAGATTCAATTTCACAGATTCAAGTTAACAGATTGAATCAAATTAAATCAAAAATTAATTCCAAAAAACAGATTTACTTTTAATAACAGATTGAATTCCAAAAAAAAACATCTGAATTCCCAAAAAAATAGATTCCATACAGATTCAAAACAGATTCCAAAAAAATAACTGATTGAATTCCCAAAAAAAAAAGCTGATTCAATACAGATTCAACACATTTTAATTTAAATTTTAATAACAGATTCATCACACAGATTGAATTCAATACAGATTCATCACAGATTTAATTCATTCCAAAAAACACAGATCTGTTGCAACAAACAAAAAAATAAATAAATAAATAAACAGAGACAGATCTATGAACTGCTACTCCAAACACAGACAGATCAAAGATCGGGGGAGAGTGAGAGAGAGAGAGACAGAGAGAGAGGCTTACTTTACTTGTGAGGTCGATCGGTGTAGATGCAAAACCAGAGAGTGAGAGACTGTGAGATGAGAGAGTGAGGAGGGAAACAGATCAGAGACACAAAGATCTGATATGTTGGAAAAAAAACCAAAGATCGGGGAGAGAGAGAGACAGAGACTGAGATTCAGAGAGGAGCTTACCTGTGAGGTGTGCGATGAGGTCGGATCGGTTTGAGAGGTCGATCGGTTGATCGGTCGATTAGTCCCATCTTGCGACGAGAGAGAGAGAGTCGATCAGTGGGTGTAGGCTGTGGAGATGAAAATCGCGAGAGTGAGAGTGGAGAGTGAGAGTGAGAGAGTGAGCGTGAGAATGAGAGAGAATGAGATAGATAGCGTGAGAGATACAAAAGATTGATTAGGGTTTTCTTGAAGGAAAAAAAAAAAGGGGAAGTGAGCGTGAGAATGAGAGAGAATGAGATAGATAGAGTGAGAGATAGATAAGATTGATTAGGGTTTCTAAAGAATTTAAAAAATTATTTTTTTAAAGAATTTAATAAACAGTTTTTTGAATACATGCATTCTGATATTCGATCAATTTAATTTTTTACAAGTATGATATACTGAATAAATTTTAAAATATGAACGGTTCGGATTATCCAAATTGGGCCTAAAAGTGAGCTCGACGGCACTGCAAGAAGGGAGTGCGAGGGGAGGGGAGGATCCTAATTCACTCAATGCATGAGGCTCCTGCTAAAATAGGATCTAGAGAGGGCAATATGTATATAGCCTTACCGATGTGTATGGTATTTGATGATTTATATGTCAATGGTCTTGCACACTAACATAAATCGTATAGTAGTGGTTAATCAGACATTATAAAATTTAGTTTTTAGTAACCTCTGTTGATGATCTGGAAAACTAAAAAAGGTCCAGGTGACTCAGTGCATGAGGGTCTCGCTAACATGGGCTTTGGAGTGGGCATACATTGCCTTTCCTCCATTTCTGGTGAGGTTGTTTCAGTGTATTGAACTGCATCACCAGAAATGCCAACGGCAAGACATATGTGAGGGTCCAAGAGTTACTGTTCCATTCAAGGGTTCAGTGCCTTAATAAAGTATATTGCACCGTGATACGGATCATGAACTTCAGAGACACGAGAGTAGATTGAAGAACTACTGACATTAACAAAGAAAACGAGAATAAGTCTATGGTTTTTTCATTTGATTCAAAGAAAGGAGGATTAACAGTTTCTGAATTTGTAATGGTTTGCCTGTTTAATCAGTCTGAATTGGTAGGTCACAATTAATCAAAGTTGTTAACCATCAAGGCTTACATTGCAGGCCCACTGTTACTAACTAACGTCACAAAACTTAGCATTCAAATATTCTACACACTACTAAGCACAATTGAATGGATAGCTTAAAGTCCACTTCGAATGTTTACTTAGCACCAAAGACCTTGCTTCAGGTTTCCGATGCACATGATGGTGCCATTGCAAAGAGTGGCATATGCAACGCTAAGGTGGTTGGATCAGAAGAAACACTGGGACACACCATCTATAAAGTCTCACACGGGGTAATTTCCTCCATCTCTCCCTCTCTTATGTATATGTATTGGAATTCTATGTACCCAGAAAAAATATTCAGAAAAGTGCCCAAAATTTGAATCTATGGCTCACACACAATAAATCTGATACACATTTAAAATTCTGGACATATTTTTGGAGTATTTGCAGGGTACATAGTGTTGTTGGGATTTAGATCGTTCCATTACATGATTATAATGGAGATCTCCATTACAATGCATAAGGTTGCAACATGTCATTAAAAGTCAAATCAACAGTATGTAATTGTAATGTTATTTTTAATTTTTGATTCTCCTGAACTGTTTTTTGAATGAAATAAAGGTATCTTGATGTGACTCTTTCACAATCATTGATGATGTAATAGAGAGGATCAAGATCGGTATTTTTGTTGTATGTATATATAGAATTGGCTAAGGATTTTGTACCTCAAAATCTCTGTTTCCTTGTCTGAAAACACCCACAAATATTGTATCATACAAGAATCTCAAGATGCAGAAATCCTGAAACATGATCCAATAGTTATGAGTATTTTGGAATAGGAGAAAAGGAAAATTTGAAACAGAGGATTCTATGTCATATAGAATCATGGATGCATAATACCAATTTTGACTGCAAATACTCTTCAACTACTCCATGGGTGGGAATCCACACGAAAAGACAACGGTCTTGTTTGACATGCTAGGGCATTACAAATGGGATGCAAAAGCAGTTATAGTGCTATCAGCTTTTGCAACAAGTTATGGTGAATTTTGGCTCATAATGCAGCTTTACCCTTGCAATCCCTTGGCAGCATCTATTGCATTGCTAAAGCAGTTGCCCAAGGACTTGTGCTTGTTGAAGCATCTTTTTAAGGTCTTGAATGTGTTGATGAAAACGATTGTAGATTTGACAAAGTGCATCATTGAGTTCGAAGAATTGCCAATGAATCATGTGATCCTGGATTGTGAGGCAATTGGCACTACAAACTCTCAGATCTACATGGCTACTTACTGGATCATTAGAAGTGCCTTGATATGCTCTTCCCAAATCAAAGACTTGAGAGCCATGAAAAATGTGCAAGTGCATGTTCCTTCTCTTCAATCTGGTCACCACATGCTGAATACTGTTGTCTACTTTTATCGTTTCTATTGAATATTCAAGGGATCACAAGATAATTATGAATGTGATGAATTCAATTTATTTCCAATGAAGAATATTAATTTTTGTGACTGGTATTTTGTATGCTATAATGAAGTAATATGTTTTTTTTTTTTTTTTTTTTTTTTGCTTTTTTTACAGGCATTCAAATTCAGTAACCATTGCTTCATGGGAGCTCTCAAGCTTGGTGGGTAGGTTGAGCACCATAAGCAGTCACCTCAGGCGGCAGGTGGATGCTTGTTATAAGCTGATAGGTAAATGTTCTTCAAAACCTTTGGAAGCCTTTCAATGTTGAAATGAACTACTTGTTGGAAAATCTGGAACATGATAAGTATTGGACACTAACCCCGAATTTTGAAATAAGGGTATTTACTCACTTGTGATCTATAGCCTAATTTTGGGGTGAACCACAAAAATCTTGTGTGTGCATGTGATTTACAATCCTTGTTTATTTGTTCTTCTTTGTTTTTGTATCTCACCGATCTTGATTAGGTGTTCTTCGATTCCTAACACTATCAACTTTGAATTTCATATTTTCACCCTTGTGTGTCTTATAGAGACAAAGATGCATAACAAGCTCTTGGATCTCTCTAAAGAGAGCCACATTGATAACCAAGAGGTGCTTGAGATGTTGTTTGCTTTGAAGGATAGCTTGCCTCTGAAGGATTCTTCCTCTCAAGCAAAGGTAGGTTCTCTCTAGAAATTTCTAGTATCGTTCATAGTTGATTGTCCTGCTTTAGCTAAAACCCATTTTTGCTTTTAATGCACTGTCACTCCTGGCACGTCAAGTCGCACTTTTTCCTATATGACCAATCGTGAGTGGTCGGGATCAAAGTTGACATGGTGGTTGTGGCCCCAAAGGCTCATTTGCAATTTTTGTTGTATACAATAGAACTATATATTTGGGATGTCTAAAACAGAAACATTCTAATCCTTCATTATCCATTTACTTCACTAAATGAGCTTTGGATTTATTTGACAGCTTTGCGTTGTCTGAACTGAAAAGCAAGGTAGTGATACTCTTGGTTCTCAAGGCCAGAGCTCCTCTCTATAGAAGTGTTACTCTTGCTGGTGCAACAGATGTTTGATCATCCTCACCGGGTGAATTTACAAGGAAGCTATGAAATTGTATGGGTTCCCATTTCATCATCGGATACGTGGACTGATGTAGAAGAACAAAATTTTGATTTTTTATCAAACTCATTACCATGGTTTTCAATTCGGCGACCATGGTTTACTCAGTTCTCAATAGTGGTGAAATCCATTAAACAAGCATGGGATTTCAAAGAGAAGCCCTTAATGGTAGAATTGGATACACAAGGTATGGTTACAAACTTAAATGCAATTGACATGGCCTTGATCTGGGGTGCCATGGCCTTTCCCTTTTCTACTTCAAAAGAAAATGAGCTATGGGAAGAAGAAACTTGGAATCTCCAACTATTACTGACGGAATTGATCCTCTGGTAGCAAAGTGGGTATGCTTTCGATTCAACTTTTATATTGAGGCATCCTTAATTCAAACAAGGGTTAATTTCACTTTTTTCTACCATACTATGGCTTTCTTTTCTATTTCATCCTTAAACTATCAATTTAATATATTTATTCCCTAGAGTTTCTAATATTAGGTGATGTGGTCCAATTGGTGACAGTTGTCTAAATCAGTAACCGTTAAAGCCTAATTTGATAGGCAAAAAAGTCATTTCAAAATTTGACTAACTCAAACCATTTAACCATATACTCACTTTTCTTACTCACTATTTTGAAATGAGAGGTGGAAAAGAAGGTGAGTGTTTGGTTGTAGGATGCAAGTAGTCAAATAAAATGTGAGTAAGAAGATGTGTGTTTGGTTGTCTTAAGTTATCCAAATTGTAAAATTATTTTTTTGCTCATTAAGTTAGGTTTCTTTCCATTATTAATTTAAACGGACCATCTCCAATTGGATTCTATGAATTGATATAAGAAATTGTAATAGACGAAATCTATAGTTTAGTAATGAAATAGAAAAAATAGCAGCAGATTATGAAATAAAAGTAAAATCAACACTTCGAACAAAGATTTGATTTATTCAAGATTTTTTTTATAATTTTGTACCAATCACACATTAATTTAAGGTAGAAGAGGACCAAAACCTTTGCATTTATGGAAGCAACAACATAGATTGGATTAGAGAATTCAATGCTAAGATGAGGAACATGACAAGTGCAGGACTGCAGCTTAAGATGGTCTATGTTGGCAAGAAAAATTCAAGTGATGATCACATGAAAAACATTTTAGCCACCATGTATGAGGAAAAGCTGACAAGTTCTTTAACTTGCACGAAGATTTATTTCTTTTGGCTTCGGTTGGAGAGCATGAGAAGATCAAAACTCCAATTAGGACATACGGATGATCATAAAGATGAGATTCTAAAACAGTTGTCGGAGTTACTAGACACCAATGATGAGAGTGAAAAAGGTTGGGTACTATTGGGAAAAGAGTCTTCGACAGAGACTTTGAAGCTTCAAGGGAGAAAAATTATGGAATGCTTGGATCTTTTTCCAGTGTGGGAAGAAAATGTGACCATGTTAGGGTTAGTGGGTGCGATTACAACTGCAATTGAACCACTTCTTCTTGTTGAGCCTTGCAGTCACTCTAATATTATACAATTTGTTGAAGGATTGAAAGACACAATAATTTGTGATAAATGTAAGCGCCTCTTGGAGAAATTTGTGGTCTGCAAATGTGATGGAACTGAGTAGGGTGCCCTATCCGAGCCTTATGAGACTTAGACTCAAAACTTGTGGTCTACAAATATGTATAAGAGCCTTATGAGACTTAGACTTAACACAACTCAAAATATCTCCTGGAGAGAGAGCTTCTAGAGGAAGGAAGAAGAGAAAAGAGAGCAGAGAGCAGAGGAGAACTCAACCAACAGCTTGAGGTTGAGGAATTGAAAGGGGAAAATCAAGATTATAGCTCAAGGCAAGTATAAATCAACTAGAATACTCTAAATCTTGCTTCAATTAGTTAAAATCAAGACTTAAAATGAAGTTTTGACACTCATAAAAGTTAGAGTTTATGGATTATGATCTTGATTGAACACATCTCATAAAAATGAACATGTAATCTTTGGGTTGTGTGATTAAAGAGTTAATTCCTTTATTTTTAGTTTGATTTGGGTTGGATTGTGAGAATTTGTGATTTAATCTTGAGTCTTTGCATGCTTTGAACTCATGTAAGCATATATGTAAGCATATACAAGTATAACATGAAACGATGAAGGAAATTAAGGAAATATGGAAATTAGGGTTCTATAGCCCTGTTTGGTAGAGCTGTGGGAAAGTGCTTATAGCTTATGCCTAAACAGCTTATAGCTTATAACTATGAACATAAGCTGATTTCTGACTTATAAATTAAGCATCTCCTGCCCCACTCAAAGAATAAGCTGATTTCTGACTTCCAAAAAGCTATAAGTTATAAGCTATAAGCTAAACCAAACACATCAAAATAACTTAAATTAAGCTGAAAGCTGAAATAAGCAGCTTTTAAGCTGCACCAAACATGCACTATATATCAAATTAAAGTAAGTTATGATCTCTTTGAGCTTGAGTTTCATGCTTATTATGTTTATATGTCATGTGTTTGAAGTAAAAGTGCTTGAATTGGGCCTTAGAAATGCCTTTGGAAGGCTTGAATTAGTTGGATTTTCAGACTGCACAAACAGAGCCCAGAACCGCACGTGCGGGGCTCACAGCCGCATGTGCGGGATACACAACTGCACATGTGGGGCTCACAACCGCATGTGCGAAAAACAGGGCAAGCAAGTTGAACATTCTGAAATAAAAGCACATGCAGGCCGCACGTGCGGCACACATTTCCGTACGTGCAGGAAACAGGAAGGGAAATTGACGTATTTTGTTTATCTTTTCGACCCTCTGAATCTGTTAATATATGTATGTAAGCCCTCTCGAAATACTTAAAGATAAATAGAAATTGAATGAAACGGAAAAATGAGTAAAGAGAAGAAGCTAAGAAAAGAATGAATCACTTATCAAGTTGTGTGTGTGTAATGTGTAGATCACTCGCCAGAAGGGACCGTTGCACGACTGAATCACAGTGAGTAATTGTATTGTAAAGATCTGTTCTTATTTAATTTTCTATTTTATTTTGATATGAACAATGTGGCTAATTGCTATTTTGGAACGATTGAATGATATATATATATATGACATTGGATTATGATATAAATGCGCTACGAACGTTATAGAATGCCTTATTACGAATGGTAAAGGATGCTTAACGAATGTTAACGAACAAATCAAATGTGGACCTAAAGTCATTATGTTCCTGTTATAAGTGATGGGTCTGAGGTCGTTATGTTTGATATGGATTACTTATAAATTATGAGCCTAAGGTCGTGGAAATGGAGACATGTCGATATTCCATCTTCTCTATGATAAGATATGTTTGGACTCAAGGTCGTTTAGAACAGCTGTTACTATGCTGGGCCTAAGGCCGTTCCGCATTATATTAGGCCTAAGGCCGTTCTGTTCTATGTGAGAGATGGAGACATGTCGATGTTCCATCTTCTTTATGATAAGATATGTTTGGACCTGAAGTCATTCTGAACAACTGATATCATGTGATTGGGCCTAAGGTCGTTCTGTTACATATGGGTCCGAGGCCGTTCCGCAATAAATGGGCCTGAGGCTGTTCTGAAAATGTGATTATGAATAACGTTATGCTTAACGTGACTATGGTGGATACTTTGAATGTTGCACTTTGGACAAATAATGGGTTTACATCACATGCCTTCATTAAATTTACTTTACTATTATTCATTGAGCTTCGCCCACTCTGTATTTATATATATTTATGTAGATGTTCAACTCGGAGGTCAACCCTAGGTCAGCTTCAGAAGTCTTTTTGGTGGACCTGCTTTGATAAGCCTCCTAAACCTTTTGTCTTTTGGGATTTTCTGTGATGGCAAATTTTATCAAGTCTTTGGTAACTTTTGTTTGGACACCTTGTTAACATGTAATTTTTGGATTGCTAACTCCTTGTATATACCTGCATGACTCGTATTTCTATGTATGAACTGTGTATGTGAACTTTCTGTATATGACATGATGTTTAAAATCCTGGCATATAAACACTACTTAATGGACGTTCTGTTATTTTATTTACTTCTGCTTAGGCCCCGTTATTATAAATTCTCTGTAATCTGTCTAAGGCCGTAAGTAATCAAAAAGTTACTAGCTTGTCATGATCCAAACTTTTAAGGACGGGTTTGGCTCGTGACAGGTTCGACAACTTGCCTACATCCACTTTTAGCCTCCATGTCGGCATTAATCCACTATTCAAACAGGTTTTGACTAGGGCAACCCAAAACCTTTATAAATACTGCTTCAAAGATTTTCACTAGGTTACACTCTAAACCTCTTCTACAATAATACAGCGGGTTTATGCCCACCAAAAACTGCAACCTCCAAATCAAAAACCGAACATTTACTATATTTACAAAAGCTAGAACATGGACTTCAAAGAGGAAAACCAATACCCTTAAGCCCAAACAAAGTCTTGTAGGTGAGAGATTTGTAGTGTGTCAACAATAGTGTATAAACTACACTAATGGGATGATGTTTATGCCTTTCACAAGTTAAGAACTTGGAAGATTCCCATGGAGTAAACTCTTGGAAGCACTTGTGTAAGGAATGAAGGCTACAACCTCTATCCAAGGTTGGATTCACACTCAAAATGTGCATGAAATTTTATAAAAGTTGAGGTATATATAGCCGAGCTACCAACGACTAGTTAATGATATTTTTAATTTTTTTTTTTTTTTTTGAAAGTGTATACTTTGTTCTCCAACTTCCACCAACTCCACGATTTGGTGATATGCATTTAATTACATCACTATCATGCCAAATCTAATGATTTTAAAAGTTGGTAATGGTCTAATAAAATTGTTCTAAAATTTCAATACTGAGTCAATAAATATCTACTTCACATGAATGATATAGTTCTATAAATAAATAAAAAAATTCTGGATCACATGAACTGTGGTGTAGATGCCCATGATTCCCACTTATAAGGCATGAATCCCTCATATAGTAGATTCAGTTCACCTCACAAAACTAATGATGATTTCGATTAACAAAACATTATTTAATTACTATAAAATCAACTCAAAGGTTATGGGAACAAGTTTCACAATTTCCTAATAATCTCCTATGACAACTAAAATCTATCAGATTATACACCTCGCCACAGTGAAATTCAAATCAAATCAAACCTGGAAAATAAGTCCGACGATAGTAGTGCCGGTCTTGAGAAAAGACGGAGATTGAAGGCCTTTCTTTATGAGCATTTCATTCATTCTACAAAGGTCGAACCTAAACCCACCCTTCATCGGAACATCTACAACTGCCTTAGACATTTTCGAATATGCACCACACCAGCCTACTCATACGGAATACATAAACAAATTTATTGATCAGATTAACTTAATTTGCATCACAAATCGTGTAATTGCGCTGTTAATACACCATCATTAGGGCAAATGAAGTTCTTGAAACAAAATAAAACAAGTTCATAGAGAAACTTGCAGTAAAAAAAAAAACACTGACTTAGGGCTGTTTGAAGCTTGAATTTGGTATGAAGATTAAGAACATATATTTAGATATACACATATATAATCAAATGAATTTGAAACTCACGGTGATTGAGGATGCGAAGATTGTCGAAGAGATTGATGAATCGAAGATAAGAAGATCTGTGAGAGCGAGAACCGAAGGGCGAAGAATAAAATAGCCGAGTCTTGGGGCCAAAGAAAAGGGTTTTGTGGGCGATTGTATATCTTTTGCAATAATTACTAAATGACCACACTAGAAAGAAGTATTTTCAAATAGTGCAATTTATTGCAATCCTCTTACGATAAGATCCTAAATTTTACATGCTTTGGCATTATTACCTAGGGTGTTCGCAGTTCAGTTGCAGTTAGAAAACCTCTAATCTGTCATCTGTTTGCTAGATAGGTGGATTAGAAAAACTCAATCCGTATCTGTCAATTCAACAGACGGATGTGCATGAGCTCAATTCGCAGTTCAGTTCCAGTGCATGAGCTTTGGAGGCCGAATAGGACTAGTTTTGAGAATGATCCGATCGGCATCGGGCCTAGAAGCTTGGCCGATCAGCTTAATAAATCTGCCCTTGCCCCAGCTAGTGCATGAGCTTCAGAGGCCAAATAGGACTAGTTCGCAGAATGATCCGATTGGCATCGGGCCTAGATGCTTGGCCGATCAGCTTAATAAATCTGACCTTGCTTCAGCCAGTGCACGAGCTTTAGAAGCCGAATAGGACTAGTTCGTGGAATGACTGCGGCATAAATCGATCGGCATTGGATTTAGATACTTGGCTGATCAGATTAATAAATCTGCCCTTGTCTCAGCCAGTGCATGAGCTTCAGAGGCCAAATAGGACTAGTTCGTAGAATGACCCGATCAGCATCAGACCTAGATGCTTGGCTGATCAGCTTAATAAATCTGCCTTTGCTCCAGCCAGTGCACGAGCTTCAGAAGCCAAATAGGACTAGTTCATGGAATAGTTGCGGCATAAATAGATTGGCATTGGGTTTAGATACTTGGCCGATCAGATTAATAAATCTACCCTTGCCTCAACCAGTGCATGAGCTTCAGAGGTCGAATAGGACTAGTTCGCAGAATGATCCGATCGGCATCGGGCCTAGATGCTTGGCCGATCAGCTTAATAAATCTGCCCTTGCCCCAGCCAGTACACGAGCTTTAGAAGCCGAATTGGACTAGTTCATAGAATGGCTGCGGCATAAATCGATCGGCATTGGGTTTAGATACTTGGTCGATCAGATTAATAAATCTGCCCTTGCCTCAGCCAGTGCATGAGCTTCAGAGGCCGAATAGGACTAGTTTGCAGAATGATCTGATCGGCATCGGGCCTAGAAGCTTGGCCGATCAGCTTAATAAATCTGTCTTTGCCCCAGCCAGTGCATGAGCTTCAGAGGCCGAATAAGACTAGTTTGCAGAATGATCCGATCGGCATCGGGCTTAGATGCTCGGCCGATCAGCTTAATAAATCTGCCCATGCCTCAGCCAGTGCATGAGCTTCAGAGGCCGAATAGATTAGTTCATGGAATGACTGCGGCATAAATCGATCAGCATTGGGTTTAGATACTTGGTCGATCAGATTAATAAATCTGTCCTTACCTGTTGAAGCTTGAATTTGGTATGAAGATTAAGAACATATATTTAGATATACACATATATAATCAAATGAATCTGAAACTCACGGTGATTGAGGATGCGAAGATTGTCGAAGAGATCGATGAATCGAATAAACGAAGATCTCCGAGAGCGAGAGCGAGAACTGAAGGGCGAAGAATAAAATAGCCGAGTCTTGGAGCCAAAGAAAAGGGTTTTGTGGGCGATTGTATATCTTTTGCAATAATTACTAATTGACCACACTAGAAAGAAGTATTTTCAAATAGTGCAATTTATTGCAATCCTCTTCCGCATTGGGTCTAAATATATGTTCTTAATCTAAATATATGTTCTTAATCTTAATATCAGCAATGGGCAGGGGCAGATTTATTAATCTGATCGGCCAAGTATCTAAACCTAATGCCGATCGATTTATGTCGCAGCCATTCCATGAACTAGTCCTATTCGGCTTCTAAAGCTCGTGCACTGGCTGAGGCAATGACAGATTTATTAAGCTGATCGACCAAGCATCTAGGCCCGATGCCGATCGGATCATTCTGCGAACTAGTCCTATTCGGCCTCTGAAGCTCATGCACTGGCTGGGGTAAGGGCAGATTTATTAAGCTGATCGGCCAAGCTTCTAGGCCCGATGCCGATCGAATCATTCTGCGAACTAGTCCTATTCGGCCTTTGAAGCTCATGCACTGGAACTGAACTGCGAATTGAGCTCATGCACATCCGTTTGTTGAATTGACAGATGCGGATTGAGTTTTTCTAATCCACCTATCCAGCAAACAGATGACAGATTAGAGGTTTTCTAACTCCAACTAAACTGCAAACACCCTAGGTAATAATGCCAAAGCATGTAAAATTTAGGATCTTATTGTAAGAGGATTGCAATAAATTGCACTATTTGAAAATACTTCTTTCTAGTGTGGTCAGTTAGCAATTATTGCAAAAGATATACAATCACCCACAAAACCCTTTTCTTTGGTCCCAAGACTCGGCTATTTTATTCTTCGCCCTTCGGTTCTCGCTCTCGCAGATCTTCGTCTCTTCGATATATCGATCTCTTCGACAATCTTCGCATCCTCAATCACCGTGAGTTTCAGATTCATTTGGATTATATATGTGTATATCTAAATATATGTTATTAATCTTCATACCAAATTCAAGCTTCAAACAACCCTAAGTCAGTGTTTTTTTTTTTTGTTGCAAATTTCTCTATAAACTTGTTTTATTTTATTTCAAGAACTTCATTTGCCCTAATGATGGTGTATTAACAGTGCAATTACGCGATTTGTGATGCAAATTAGGTTAATCTAATCAATAAATTTGTTTATGTATTCCGTATGAGTAGGCTGGTGTGGTGCATATTCGAAAATGTCTAAGGCAGCTGTAGATGTTCCGATGAAGGGTGGGTTTAGCTTCGACCTTTGTAGAAGGAATGAAATGCTCATAAAGAAAGGCCTTCAATCTCCGTCTTTTCTCAAGACCGGCACTACTATCGTCGGACTTATTTTCCAGGTTTGATTTGATTCGAATTTCACTGTGGCGAGGTGTATAATCTGATGGATTTTAGTTGTCATAGCAGATTATTGGGAAATTATGAAACTTGTTCCCATAACCTTTGAGTTGATTTTATAGTAATTAAATAATGTTTTGTTAATCGAAATCATCATTAGTTCTGTGAAGTGAACTGAATCTACTATATGAGGGATTCATGCCTTATAAGTGGGAATCATGGACATCTACACCACAGTTCATGTGATCCAGAATTTTTTTATTTATTTATAGAACTATATCATTCATGTGAAGTAGATATTTATTGACTCAGTATTGAAATTTTAGAACAATTTTATTAGACCATTACCAACTTTTAAAATCATTAGATTTGGCATGATAGTGATGTAATTAAATGCATATCACCAAATCGTGGAGTTGGTGGAAGTTGGAGAACAAAGTATACACTTTTAAAAAAAAATAAAAAAATATTAAAAATATCATTAACTAGCCGTTGGTAGCTCGGCTATATATACCTCAACTTTTATAAAATTTCATGCACATTTTGAGTGTGAATCCAACCTTGGATAGAGGTTGTAGCCTTCATTCCTTACACAAGTGCTTCCAAGAGTTTACTCCATGGGAATCTTCCAAGTTCTTAACTTGTGAAAGGCATAAACATCATCCAATTAGTGTAGTTTATACACTATTGTTGACACACTACAAATCTCTCACCTACAAGACTTTGTTTGGGCTTAAGGGCATTGGTTTTCCTCTTTGAAGTCCATGTTCTAGCTTTTGTAAATCTAGTAAATATTCGGTTTTTGATTTGGAGGTTGCAGTTTTTGGTGGGCATAAACCCGCTGTATTATTGTGGAAGAGGTTTAGAGTGTAACCTAGTGAAAATCTTTGAAGCAGTATTTATAAAGGTTTTGGGTTGCCCTAGTCAAAACCTGTTTGAATAGTGGATTAATGCCGACATGGAGGCTAAAAGTGGATGTAGGCAAGTTGTCGAACCTGTCGCGAGCCAAACCCGTCCTTAAAAGTTTGGATCATGACAAGCTAGTAACTTTTTGATTACTTACGGCCTTAGAAAGATTACAGAGAATTTATAATAACGGGGCCTAAGCGGAAGTAAATAAAATAACAGAACGTCCATTAAGTAGTGCTTATATGCCAGGATTTTAAACATCATGTCATATACAGAAAGTTCACATACACAGTTCATACATAGATATACGAGTCATGCAGGTATATACAAGGAGTTAGCAATCCAAAAATTACATGTTAACAAGGTGTCCAAACAAAAGTTACCAAAGACTTGATAAAATTTGTCATCACAGAAAATCCCAAAAGACAAAAGGTTTGGGAGGCTTATCAAAGCAGGTCCACCAAAAAGACTTCTGAAGCTGACCTAGGGTTGACCTCCGAGTTGAACATCTACATAAATATATATAAATACAGAGTGGGCGAAGCTCAATGAATAATAGTAAAGTAAATTTAATGAAGGCATGTGATGTAAACCCAATATTTGTCCAAAGTGCAATATTCAGAGTATCCACCATAGTCACGTTAAGCATAACGTTATTCATAATCACATTTTCAGAACGGCCTCAGGCCTATTTATTGCGGAATGGCCTCAGACCCACATGTAACAGAACGACCTTAGGCCCAATCATATGATATCAGTTGTTCAGAATGACTTCAGGTCCAAACATATCTTATCATAAAGAAGATGGAACATCAACATGTCTCCATCTCTCACATAGAACAGAACGGCCTTAGGCCTAATATAATGCGGAACGGCCTTAGGCCCAGCATAGTAACAGCTGTTCTAAACGACCTTGAGTCCAAACATATCTTATCATAGAAAAGATGGAATATCGACATGTCTCCATTTCCCACGGCCTTAGGCTCGTAATTTATAAGCAATTCATATCAAACATAATGGCCTCAGACCCATCACTTATAACAGGAACAGAATGACTTTAGGTCGACATTTTATTTATAAGTAATCCATATCAAACCTAGGGTTGGCTTCGATTCCTCGGTGGTTGACAATGTAACCCAAGAATTTGCCAGAGCCGATACCAAACGCACATTTGGAAGCGTTCAGCTTCATTTCATACTTGCGTAGGATGCCGAATGTCTCTTCCAGATCGGCTGTATGATTCTGCTCTTCCTTGGACTTGACCACCATATCGTCAATGTACACTTCCATAGTGTAGCTGAGTTGCTCTTTGAACATGGTGGTGACTAGTCTCTGGTAAGTTGCCTCTGCATTCTTCAGCCCAAAAGGCATAACCTTATAGCAATAGGTTCCTCTTGGGGTGAGGAATGCAGTTTTGTCTTGGTCCTCCGGATGCATAGCGATTTGATGATAGTCTCTGTAGGCATCGAGGAAGCTCATACACTGATGACGCGCCGTAGCATCTACAAGTTGGTCTATCCTGGGGAGAGGAAAACAGTCTTTGGGGTAGGTTTTGTTTAGGTCCGTGAAATCAACTCAGACTCGCCAAGTCCCATTTTTCTTCTTCACAACCACAGTATTAGAGAGCCACAGGTTTTGCCGTAGCATCTTTTTAAATGTCTTTTTAATTTTAAAATAAAAATATATTAACGCCACTCATGAATCGACATCTCCGAATATGGCTAGCTCAGCTAGGAATCTATCATCTAACTTTCTTTGTGTCAAAAGTAGACAAACAATAAAAAAATCAAATTAAATAAAAAGACAAAAGAAACAACCAAACAAGCCCTTCATATAAATATAATATATTTTTTTTTTGATAACTCAGGGTGTCCGGACCAGCTTGCGCGCACCTCGACTAATCCCTGGGGGACCAATCCCACCGTCCACTAACGGGGGGCCCATTTAAAGTTAGAGCAAAGCTCTGTATGGACTGGCCCAACACAAGAGTTGATAGCACCTAAGAGGTTTTGAACCTGAGACCTAAAGAGGAGCAAACTCCTAAATCCCAAGCCTCCACCACTAGGCCAACCCTTGGGGGTTATAAATATAATACTCAGAAGCAATACATTACATCCAATGCAAAATACTCAACATGGGAAGGTTCCCTTTTTTCTTGTCTCTCCTACCCTTTCTCTCTCTTACGGTCATCTTCCTCAGCACCACCATAACACCACCAAACCCCGCGGCGGCGCTTCCACTCTCCACCGATTCACGGTGGATCGTCGATGAAACAGGGCGGTGCGTGAAGCTCTCATGTGTGAGTTGGCCTTCGCATCTCAAGGTCGTGGTGGCAGAGGGACTTAGCAAACAACCCATTGATTCAATCTCAAAGAAGATTGTGTCAATGGGATTCAACTGTGTTAGGCTCACTTGGCCTCTTTTCTTGGCAACCAATGATTCATTGGCTAGCACAACTGTTAGACACTCTTTTATGAACCTTGGGTTGATTGATTCCATTGCTGGTTTTCAAGCCAACAACCCTTCTATCATTGATCTAAGCCTTATTAATGCTTACCAGGTAATTTTCTTTTCTTTTCTTTTCTGGGAAAATTTTATGTATTATCTACATGTGGGAAGTTGGGGTGGGAATCAAATGAGAGAGAGAGAGCATGAAAGATGACTTTGTTGCCTGTTAGGTATTGACCCACTATGGTACCATGAATAGCAATAAAATAATATATTTTAGTAATATTATTCCAACGATACAAAAGTAATTTATTTATTTTGGTTTCATATTTTTGAAATCTGTTTTCAATTTTTATTTTTTATTTTTTTTTTGTGAAAAATAGAAATTAGTTTGACGAAATTAAATAATTAAAAGATATTCTCAAAAATTTTAAAAATTATTTTTACTTGTCAAAAAAATAATAAAGCTATGTGAAAATGATGAGTATTTTTTATATTATATTAATTTTTTTATTTTTTTAGAAAATTGATTCTAAATATCAAACCAAGCAAATCCTCCAGAAGTTCTGTCAAAAGAGAAATGTATTAGGTAGTTATTATGTGACCTTATCAATTGATGTTTCTAACAAATAAATAATTACAAAATACACCGTGAGTTATTTAGTGTCTGTTTGGTAACCATTCCGTTTTTAATTTTTAGTTTATATTTACAAAAATTTTAAAAATTGTCATAAAAACTTGTTTGATAATTTTTTTGATTTATAAATAGTTGTCTCAGTTTATAAATTTGAGGAAAAAACGTAAACTCAAAAAATAAGTTTACGTCAATTTTCAATTTTTTTTTTCAATTAATTATTTTTTCAGTTAATTTTTTTTTTCAAATAAATTTTTTTCAATTAATTTTTTTTTCAAATATTTTTTTTTAATTAATCTTTTTTTCAATTAATTTTTTTTTTCAATTAATCTTTTTTCCCAATTAAATTTTTTTTCAATTATTTTTTTTTATTAATTTTTTTTCAATTATAATGTGTGTGTAATAACCCTCATCACTGCTTACCGATAAACTACTGATTACTGCTAAACTGAGACTAATTATGATTGATAACTGAAGTAATCAAACTACTGAACTGACTGATCGAAAATGTTAGTTGAATTGCATTTCTATCTGTTGACTACCAAATTATCTGTTCATGCCTTTGTGTTTAAACTGCAAATTGGAGGCCTTATCGGCGGCCGAATCTGAAATTGATTGATGTTCTGTGATCATTAGGATTTATGTGATTTTATGGTATATTTATCTAAAACGTGATTTGGTATGATGAAATTGGATCAATATTGATAAATTACATAGTTTGGCATATTTACCACTTTGCCACACTAGTGGCCCACTATCTCAAACACTTTGATTTTT
The DNA here is from genome assembly GCA_036172215.1 of Camellia granthamiana. Classification (NCBI taxonomy): domain Eukaryota; kingdom Viridiplantae; phylum Streptophyta; class Magnoliopsida; order Ericales; family Theaceae; genus Camellia; species Camellia granthamiana. The sequence goes on from CM069905.1 coordinate 125,433,584, forward strand.
ATATTACACTTAGATACAACATTTGAACAGCCCTATTCCTTGTCTCAACCGACTTTAGAGAGAGAGAGTGAGCTAGAAGAGTGATTCATCTTGAGTTTTGCTTGGCAATTGATGGAATTGAAGAGTAATTTGCAAACTTGAGCTTATATTCTCATAATTGAAGACTTAGGTAAGGATTTCATCCTTTTCATTGTGAATTCAAGTTAGTTTGTGCATGGATCATGGTAGTTTATAGAATTAAGTCAAGAATTGGTTCAATAATGTTGAATTATAGCTCATTCCATGCATGCATGTTTGAATTGTTGAGTTGTGAGTTGATTTCATGGTAAATGTTACATGCATGCTCATATTTATGTTTAAGACCATGATTTCATCTTGTTTTGAAAGGAATTGGCTCATTAGAGCATGTTTTGAAGCTTTGAATTGAGTTTAATTCATGCATGTTTGCATGTTCATCTTGTTCATGAAATTGGGTTGAAATTGGATTTAATTAACTCACCCTTGGGCTTTGATTTCACAAATTGAGCTTTGAAACTTGTTGTATATTGAGTTTAGATGTGTTTTCCAGGAATTGGGCCCAAGAGGTCGAGTTTTGAGCTAAGGAATGCTTGGTTTGAACTTGGGAGGCAAATCTGGAAATTCTAGAATTTGGCTTCTTCGCTCGAGCGAAGGATTCCACGCTCGAGCGACCATCGTTTATTCTGAGCTCCGCTCGAGCGCTCGAGCGAAGGAATGGTGGCTCGAGCGTAAATTGCAAGCTCTCAGATTCTTGGTGCACGCAGACGCACGCTCGAGCGAGAGAACCTACGCTCGAGCGAGGACTGTGTCTTACGCTCGAGCGGGTGTCGAGCGAGCATCGAGCGGAGATTTCCAACATCCAGCACTTTTTGCATTTTTGCAGACCGCTCGAGTGAAGAAGTCCACGCTCGAGCGACCCCACTGTTTTGACAAGCTTGCTCGAGCGAAGAAAGCCACGCTCGAGCGAGACCCCTGTTTTCTGAAAATTCTGAAAAATGCTTTTAAAGTGCATCTTTGCATCCTCATCCCATCCTAGGCATTCTTAGGCCTAGTTTTAGACATCTTAATGAGGATATAGAAGTAGAACCACACCGAGGGAAATTAGGGATTAAGTTATCATCTTTCCCCAACTGTGTAGCTTAGTGTGTGTTCGTTCTGTAAACTGTGTAGGGTTGGCTTTCCGAGGAGACGCTCTAGCTTACTGTAGCCCAGAACTCAGTGAGTAACAATTGTGTAAAGATATGTTCAACTGTGAATATTTCTGACTATTTAACTGAACTGCTTTCTGAACTAAAACTGTTAATTGAATGAATGTATGTCCTATATTCTGAACTGTATTGTGGCATCCTTAGCAACTACTATTACTGACTGTTACTGTTACAGAGATCTTTGTCGGTTTCCTTGTTAGAACCACTACTGTTTACTGATTGATGGCCATCATTTACTGTTCGGTCTTTAAGACCTACTACTTACTGTACTGCTATGCTAACGGATGTACCACATATGACTATTATGACTGAATGACTGATATACTGAATCAATTGACTGTTTTCAATACTGAAACAACATTCATTCTTAACCTCTTTACGCATTATGTTATTCACTGGCTTTTAGCTCACTGCTCATATATGTATGTAGGTGTATAGGCACCAGACCGCGGCTAGAAGCGTCGGGGTAAACTCTAGTTTTGTCAAGCCAACCTATGTGCCTCACTGCGAGGTTCCGAGCCTGTCAAGCTTTGGTTTAGGGGTGTTTTCATTCCCCGTCTATCTCTGTATCTATTTTGTAATAACCGTAGACTGTACCGTACTGTTTAATAGGGATTTGGTCCCTGCTCTGAATGATTGTATATAATGTACATACTGGTTTGCACTGCTTATGTATATGTATGAAATGTATATGTATGAAAAGTCTTTTTGCATACAGACTCACAGCTCATTGGACGTTGTTTGTTTACTGTTTTGGCTTCCGCCAGGCCCCTGTACTCTGTTTTATTGTCTCACTGTTAAGCAGGCCTTCGGTAATCTAGGATTACTGGTCGGTTACTGTGCTAAACCCATAGGGGCGGGTTTGGGTCGTGACAGTGTGTGATCCCATTGTCATAAATAATAAAAATAAATATAAATATTTTAGGCCTGAACAAACATATTTTTTAATTTATGTTTTTAAATTTTTTTAAACATTTTGTTCAAACCAAACGCATTTATAATTTATATTTTTCTAAAAATAAATAAAAACCAGTTTATAAAATTTTTGTAAACATAAACCAAAAACATAAACGTTACCAAACGCTACCTTAATACTCCTAAAAGATCTTAATAAGCTATTGATTAGGAATATCAAATAATTAATATTATATATAATATTTTGAGACTATTAAATAATTATATAAAAAAATATGTTGAGTGATAAGGTCCAGTTAAAAAAAGGTAATAAATATGCATGGAAAAATGCTATTTATTATGAATTTTTATCTTGAAAATTATTTTAACACTCATACTTCGTTTGGAAACAGGCTAATTTAGTAACTTTTTGGCTATTTGGCTAAAAAGGTAGGTAAAAAAAACTTGTATGTTTGGGATGACTTTTTGGCTAATTACGAAAAGATGTGCAAAAAGTAGAGAGAAAAGAGAATCTTTGACTTTTTGGTATGGGTTGTTGGCTTTTTGGCTAATTTAGTAATTTATTGGCTTTTTAGCTAAAAAGGTAAGTTCCCAAACGGGGCCAGTTTGGTTTATCGATTTACTTAGGAATTTGAAAATGAAAAAGAAAAAAATAAATGAAATGTAACTATATTTCATTCATATTTCATCTATCTCTATCTTTCTTTCTTTCTTTCTTTTTTTAAATTTTTACCCAAATCAATAAACCAAACACAATTATAAAGTGATATATACGGTGTAGATTTAAAATTCATGATTGTGATTTATAAACTTATTTTTCTATATAATTCAGTATTGCATGGTTGAATACATGCTTGATGGGAAATTTCCAACTTTTGGACATTAACCTTCTTGTTGGATGTGGTTGTGATTAAATCATGCATGTCATTGGATAATTAATTGAAAGCACAAATAGTTCATAAATTTATTAATAGAAGGGACTTATAAAAGTATAATATATCAGTACCGATGGAAGAATATTCAAATTGATTTTAATAAGTCAAAAGTTGTTCGCCTGTTTGTTTGTTAATATAAGTTGTGGAAATTGGCATTGCCATGATGGATAACCTTTAAGTTTGGGCAAAAATTATGGTGAGTCATGACAATGACATTTAAATTATAATACAGTAGTAATCACTATGCTTCCACGCTACTGGACTGTTTTTCTTATCTTATTTTATTTTACAATTATGTGTTTGAAGTAGTTTACGTGCATTTTAATTAATTTTGAGAGATCAATCTCATCGTTTATTAACGTGAATTTCATTTAAAGTCAGGGTGAACGTCTTGTATGGACATGACTTCAAAAAACTTATTACTAAACTACCAATAGTTCTTAATAGTTTGACTTAATTCCCATAAAGTCTTATTGAAAATAAGTCATAATAAAATTATACCTAAAAATATTTTTTTGGACAATTTTTTGCATGTCACTAAAAATTAATAATTAGTGACTTTTTTTGTCACGATTTTTTATAAATTGTCACTAAAACTTACAATTAGTGACATTTTTCTATGACAAATATTACAAATTGTTGCTGAAAGTTAAAAATTAGTGACTTTTTTTTAACCTGACGCTAAAATTTATAATTAATGACATTTTTTGTGACAATTTTTAAACTGTCGCTGAAAATTAATAATTATTGACTTTTTTTAATAGTGTTTAATAAAAAATATTATTAATTATCATAGGACTTATTAGATAATAACTCCACCTATTAGGACCTATACATAAGTCCCCTATTTTATCATTGTATATTGTGAATAATTTTAAGAGTAGATGACACTAATCACTTAATGTTTAGAAAATACAAATAAATTTTATAAATTCAATATAATTATATTAATTTTTTAAAACTTTTAATTCATATATTTACACCTATTTTAGAAACATCAAATTTAGCTAAAAAATAATTACAAATTACAAAAAAGTCAACTCTTCTTCCTATTTTTTTGCACGTCTTTTTATTGAAAGTCAAAAAGTCATTAAAAAAAATTCAATTTCCAATACAATCCTTAGGCCTTGTTTGGGAAGTGGCTAATATAGTCAAAAAATCACTATAAATTGTTATATTACTCTGTTTACTTTTCTTCACATTTTTGTAAGAAACCAAAAAATCAACTAAAATAGCAAATGCCCAAACGAGCCGTTAGTTTCATTTTCATTAGAATTTCGTTAGTCATATAAATACAAAAATAATATTGCCATCTCTTTTACACTTAAATATATATTTTATTTTGTTTATCTCTGCATCGTTACATCATTTGCATTAGTTTCAATTTATTTAACCTTATTAAAATAGAATTCAATATAATTATGTTAAAGCTATAGAACTTACTGTATTGTTTTTAAACCTCAAAGGGGATTAGTATAATTTATCTTAATTTTATTTGTGTTAATGCTATATTTTAACATATTATTTTGTCCAAATGTTGTATTTTGACGTACTTTTAAGTATCTAGAAATTAGGGCAAGAAAATAACCCAAAATGTAAGGGAATGGTTGGGGTTTGAAGGGTGAAATGTGAGATTCATGTATAGATTAAATTTATATTACGTTTATATTTTTGGATAAGATTTTTAAATTTATAATAATATTATTATGAAATATTTTTTATTGAAGAGTGTATGAATTGTGAATATATTAGGTCGTGGTGTCAAATCTTGGGAAGAATAATGTAATGGTGATATTGGACAATCACATAAGCAAGCCTGGTTGGTGTTGCAGCAAATTCGACAATAGTGGATTCTTTGGTGACCAGTACTTCAATCCTGACCTTTGGATCAAAGGCTTGACCATGATGGCCACTTTGTTTAAGGGCACCACAAATGTTGTTGGGATGAGCTTGAGGAATGAACTTCGTGGCCCCAAACAGAATGTCAATGATTGGTACAGGTAATGAATAATATTATTCTATTATTAAAAAAAATAAATTAAAAAACTATTGATTAATCTCCTGAGTATCACATGACATTATTTATATGGTATTTCAAAAAAATAAATAATCACGAAATATAGAGGTTATTCTCAAGTCATATTCATAATTTTTTTGCTATGCCACTAGTATAGAGTACTATGTGGAGAATGCCATATCTATATGATATTCTAAAACTATCGAATAATTATTTTAAAAAATCTATCAATTGAACAAAGTTGTACTTGTTACCGGATAAATCATCAACATTACATGTTCAAAAAAAATATTTTTAAAAAATTGAGAATTTAAAATGGGTAGATCATATTAATTCTAGGTGTAAGTCTAGAACACAAAATCAACCATAAAAAATAATTTTGATCATACACAATGCTTAATTTAACTTGTAAATAATCTATATCAAACATGCTAGGTACATGCAAAAAGGAACAGAAGCAGTTCATGCAATAAACCCAAATGTTCTTGTCATTCTCTCTGGATTGACTTTCGACAAAGATTTATCCTTTCTCATCAAACGTCCGGTAAGCCTATCGTTCACCGGAAAGCTAGTATTCGAGGTGCATTGGTATGGGTTTTCCGATGGATTGCCATGGAAAATGGGCAACCCAAACCACGTTTGTGGGCGAGCCATGCATCAATTTATGAGGAAGGCGGGGTTTGTGTTGGAGCAAGGGTACCCCTTGTTTCTGAGTGAGTTTGGGGTAGACCTAAGGGGTACAGATGTCATTGACAATAGGTACCTAAATTGTTTGTTGGGTGTGGCAGCTGAACTTGACTTTGACTAGGGATGGCAATTTCAACCCGGCCCGACGGGGACCCGACCCCCCGTCCCCGATAAGAGTGGTTTTTTCCCGAAAAATACCCCCGATGGGCCGGGGATGGTATTCAAAAATAAATCCCCGGTAATATTCGGGCCAGGGACGGTGATACATATTTCATCCCCGACCCCGGCCCGGCCTCGCCCCGGCCCCCCGCCCCGATTATCCCCGATTTATATATTATATATATATATGTTTTGTTTGGTTACAGCTGTAAGCTCCTCTCTTTGTCAAAGAGTCTTTGAATATTATATATTATATATATATATATATGTTTGAATATATATTATATATATATGTTACAGCTGTAAAGAGTCTTTGAATATTATATTTTATATATATATATATATGTTTATTGTTTAGGTCACCTAAATTAGGTGGTCTCTTACACTCTCTCTCTTCTCTTCTCTCACTCTCTCTTCTCTCCGCACAACATAGACGCAGTCGGCTGAGCTCCTCCAGGCCACAGACGCAGTCGGCTGAGCTTCTCTTACACTCTCTCACAGATCTCCTCTCTCTCTCACACGGATCTCCTTCTCTTACGCAGTCGGCTTTTGTGCTTTTGTTCTTCAGATCTCCTCTCTCTCTCACACAGAGCTCCTCCAGGCCACAGATGCTGCTTTTTGATGTTGAGATGTTGATTTTTTTTTTTTTTTTTTTTTTTGATGTTGTTGATGTATTTGAGCCCAAATATTCTGTTGATGTTATTTTTTTGGCCGGGGATTTTCGGGATCGGGGAAACCCGATCCCCGTTCGGGGGTGGGGGTGGGGGTGGTAGTTGGTTCCCCGTCGGGGATGGGGACGGGGACGGGGACGGGGGGAAGTTCTGCCATCGGGGATCGAGGACGGGGAGGGTGATCCCCGGCCCCGCCCCGCCCCGTTGCCATTCCTAACTTTGACTGGGCTTTGTGGACTCTTGCTGGGAGTTACTATTTGAAAGAAGGGGTGAGTGGGTTCGACGAGGTTTATGGGTTGTTCAATTGGAATTGGTCTGAGGCTAGGAATTCAAGCTTCTTGGACAGGATCTCTGGCATCCAATTACCCTTTCAAGGTATTGAATTCATGACTTTTTTTAGAAACATAAATATTATTTTTGGAGCACCACAGTGTTATGTGTATGCAGTGTTCTTGATTGATAGAATATGAGATAGATAGACTGACTTTGTCTTCACCTAGTTCACCAAGGTAGATTGAGTTGGCTCCACACAAAATGCTCTTATTAATTTATGAGTATCACATCAGCATATTAAGTTGGTATTTCAAAAATACTTCATAAAAAATAACAAATTTCGTGAGTCTAAGAAGCCTTCACTTATTTGACAAACTCAACAAACTCATTTCCTGCTAAAAAGAACTTACTTAAGTCACTCTAAGTCCAAGAAGTCAAAAAGCGATAAATATGACAAACAATTTTTTCTAGAAACTAATTTTTTAAATAATTCGTGAAGGAAGCCTAGTGTATAATTTATTTTTTTAATTTCATTTATTATTTTTCCCCAAGAAAGATTTATGCGCATCCCTTACAAACATATACCAACTTTAATTTGAGAGCTTGGAATTGAATATCATCTACATATTTATTTTTTGTTAACCAGTATCCTTCGAGTACATATTAAGAAACTTAAATGATTATATATTATATATATAAGTGATTACAATAAAAAATTGTACACCTTTTTTAAAATCTCTTTACATGTAAATCGAATACTTGAGCTTTTTTAAGTGAATAAATACTGGAGTTGGTATTAACACAAAATGTCGCATTTTGTACTTTCTGAAAATGCCCTTCTGTAACTGCAAGGGAAAACTTTAACTGTTAAATTCAATCATATTACAGATTTGTAACTGCCTATATATAAATGGTTTTGTTTATGCTCTGTTTGGCATGCAGGACCAATACAACAACCAGGCCAACCTGGAGCCAAACAACACAAAGTAATATTCCACCCACTAACGGGTCAATGTCTCCAAAGAAAATTACTGTTGGATCCATTGAATCTAGATCCATGCACAGACTCTGAGGCTTGGATCTACAACACACAGCAAAAGACAATAACCATAAAAGGAACTTATTTCTGTTTACAAGCAGATGGGCTAAACAAACCAGTCAAGCTTGGTGTGATTTGCAGTGGCTCAACTTCAAAATGGGAGCCCATCTCAGACTCTAATATGCACCTCTCATCCAAGCTTGCCCGCCACGGCGCCCACGTGTGCTTGGATGTGGACCCCAATAGCAATACTATCGTCACGAATACTTGTAAATGCTTAAAAATACGTCACAAGTGCAACCCAGCAAGTCAGTGGTTCAAAATTGTTAATAGTACTAGAAGTTTGAATGTGACCACGCCTTTCCCTCGATTCAACTCCGTGTTGGATTTCTTCAGAAAGAACATGCTTGGGAGTCTCGTAGTTTTAGCATGAGATAGAGAAGATAGTGATGTATTTATACATATGGAAGAAATATGTGAAAAGAACAAGAGTATTGTTATTCAGTCTCAAAAGTTAGACTTACTTTTTAGACCCAGTGATGTGTCAAGAAAATAATTGGTTGACACATCACTAAGTCTAAAAAGCAGACTTGTATATCATTTTTTTAAGAACAAACATATAAGAAACCATTTAGGTTGTATTTAAATCATGAATTTGACTACAGATTTGAGAAGACAAAAAGAAAAAATATTTGAAATGTGAATGAAATATAATAATATTTTACTCAACTTATCACTTTTTTTTTTCTTTTTTTTTTCCAAATCGTTACGCAAATTCATCATCTAAATACAGTCTTACTAAAGAAGTTTAATGAAGTTCCATGTACTGTTTTAGTTTGTTTAAGCAATAAAATCATTTTATTGTGGTCTTTCTTTGGTCTTCTAATATTTGCTTCGCAATGAGTTTCAACTAGAGTTGCAAGACAAATCAAACTACTTGAGCTCACTCTTATTTGGCTTGTTAAAAACATGTTTGAGTTTCAATACATTTTAAAACTTGTTAACTTTTTAAACTAAACTAAACAATCTTTACCTGACTTGACTCAGTTATATGCATTATAAAAAATAAAACTAATTAACCTTGGCTCATTAAAACTGTTTTGAGATTGGCTCAAAAGATAAACAAGCAAAACTTAAACACATTTTTGTTAGAAATGGTTATAAAATTCTAGGTAAAACCAGAATTTTTTCCTAAATTTGGTCTATTTTTTAGGTGGGCCCCGTGCGTCGATTTACGCGGGTCAAAGTGGTAACGCGTTCTATGCCGCGTTGTGATTCACGTGGTATATTTGGTTGCTCAAAACCATTACCGAGTGAATGGGAAATTGAAGCCAAAGTATGCTCCATGGAAATGGAGTTTTGGTGAAAAATCCTTAAAGGAATTGAATAAGGCTTGTCCCACATTGATTTGGTGGGAAGTTTTGAATGGGTTTATAAGGCATGGGTTTGGTACTTGGGGTGTGCCCCAAGGGGTACCCAAGTATTTTAGAGAGAGATTATGAGCAAAATGGGCTAGACCCATTGGACCCAAAAATCACCACACACGTGCGCGCGCACCGCCGTTTGTCCAGTCGGTCGGGCGGGCTGGGCTGGGCTAGGCTTGGGCGCGGGTGTGTGATTGGATTGGGCTTGTTCAGCCCAATACTAATCTTTTTGGGCCAAAAACATTTGAATTTAATTTTATTTTTGGTAAAATAAAATCCAAAATTCAAAATAAACTGGTTTGGTTTTACTGTGCATCCAAACAGGGCCCTTCCCATTTTCAAATTAAACTGGTCTAGTTTTACTGTACATCCAAACAGGGCCCTTCCCGTTTTTTATCTGTTTAAATTATGAACCCAACAGATTCAACTCTGTTTGAATTCAAAACCAACAGGTTTCATACTTGTTCAATTCAAAAACTGCAGCCACTTTTACATCTATAAATATAACAACCCTCATTTGATGTTTTACATTCAGAAATTTCGTATTTCACCTCTGCAAATTCTATTCTTCATTTTGCTGCATTTTATTTTTGTGAGAAAGAGTATAAACACTTAGTGTGTTCGTTAGGCAAACAATTTATAGTGCTGTTATTGTTTGTAGTAGATCATTTTATCCTGGAATGGGAGATAGACGTCCAAATTCTGAAAGCACCAAGGAGAGGACGAATCTGTCTTAAGGACACAGTGTCAAACACTGGACTTGATCATATTATAATTCGAAAAAATTAATCAAGTAAGTTATTTAATTTATTTTCGGTGTTTTATTATTTATTTAAATCAGATTTTAATTTTGTTTTTGTAACAAAATAAAATCTGTTTTTATTTATTTATTTTTATCTTAAGTTTGATTTTTGTAATCAAACAAATTCTCTCATTTCCTTTATTTCTTTTAAATTCTGTTTGTTGTTAAGTACACAAACTGAATTAATTAATTACAGTGAAGATTAACCAACAATCTTAAGACAGAATCATTTTTTTTTGATATCTTCATTGTATTTAATTTTCTGTAATTCCATAAAGACATATTTTGGTTGGAAAAACAAATAGTGTTTATGCTATTTGACAGATAGTAGTAATATACTGTCTCTTTTCTTTGACAACTAGTAGTAATATACTGGTGTCATTAACAATTGCAGAATATTAATTTGTGTTACAGAAAATTATTGTGGTATTTTATTTTTGTAGTTTTAGTAACAAGGAAAATAAAATTATTTTGTGTTATAATTTATTTTCCGGTTTTAGTAACTAGAAAATTAATTGAGTTTTAATTTTTTTCTAATTTTTGTAATAAGAGATTATAGCTACTACAACTGAAACTGCATCTGGTAGTGGTACTCCTATTGTTACACCAACACCGGTCCCTATCCAGAACCATGTTCATGTACCAATCAATCATGGAGAAAAACCGGAAAAATTTAACGGTACTGAGTTTAAGAGTTGGCAGCAGAAGATGCTGTTCTATCTTACAACTCTTAATTTGGCCCAGTTTCTCCATGAAGAGGCTCCAGTACTTAAAGAGGGTGAAAGTGATCGGCAAGTTGTTGCCGCTGTAGATGCTTGGAAACATTCAGATTTCCTGTGCAGAAACTACATCCTTAATGGCCTTGACAACATGCTGTATAATGTTTACAGTCCTCTGAAGTCAGCAAAAGAATTATGGGATTCTTTGGAGAAGAAATACAAGACAGAAGATGCAGGCACAAAGAAATTTGTCGTCGGTAAATTTCTGGATTTTGTTATGATAGACTCCCAAACGGTAATATCTCAAGTTCAAAGTTTTCAGATAATTTTGCATGATATTCATTCAGAAGGTATGTCTCTTAGCGAGTCTTTCCAAGTCGCTGCTTTAGTGGAAAAGTTACCACCGGCTTGGAAAGATTTAAAAAATTATTTAAAACATAAACGCAAAGAGATGACCATGGATGAGTTGATTGTAAGATTAAGAATTGAGGAAGATAACCGAAAGGTTGAAAAGAGGAATGGGAAAAATCCCATTGAGTCCAAGGTTAATGTGGTTGAACAAGTTCATAAACCACATAACAAAAAGAGGAAGTTTACTGGAGATGGTCCTAAACAAGGCCACAACAATGGCAACAAGAAGTTCAAAGGAAAATGCTATAACTGTGGCAAGACTGGACATCGAGCTTCTGATTGCCGCCGCCCTAAGAAAGATCATGGAAGTACAAGTAAGAAGATCACCAATCAGGCCAATGTAACAGAATTGGATTACATCTCTGACGGAGTGAATGACATCAACCTCTCTGCTGTGGTGTCTGAGGCTAACTTGGTTAGAAATCCCAAAGAGTGGTGGGTTGACACTGGAGCAACTCGTCACATATGTGCGGACAAGAAAATGTTCACTACCTACAATGAGGCTGCAAATGGTGAACAACTTTTCATGGGAAATTCTTCTACTTCTACTGTGGCTAGACAAGGGAAAGTGATCTTGAAGATGACATCAGGAAAAGAACTAACACTCAACAACGTAATGCATGTACCTGACATCCGGAAGAATTTAGTTTCTGGTTCTTTGTTAAGTAAAAATGGTTTTAGGCTTGTCTTTGAGTCTGATAAATTTGTATTAACAAAGAGTGGTATGTATGTTGGTAAGGGATACATGAGTGATGGTCTCTTTAAGTTGAATGTAATGACAATTGTATCGAAAGTTGCTATGAATAATAATAACACATCTTTTGCTTATGTTCTTGAGTCGAATTTATGGCATAGTAGATTAGAACATGTGAATTTTGCTGCTTTGCGTAGATTAATTAGTTTGGATTATATACCAAAGTTTGAAATTAATCCTAATCATAAATGTGAAGTTTATGTAGAAGCGAAACTAACTAAGGCTCCATTTAAATCGGTTGAAAGGAAAACCGAACCTCTAGAATTATTTCATACTGATGTATGTGATCTAAAATTTATTCAAACTAGAGGAGGCAAAAAGTATTTCATAACATTTATCGATGATTGTACAAGATATTGTTATGTTTATTTATTTAGAAGTAAAGATGAAGCCTTAGAAATGTTTAAACTCTACAAAACAGAAGTTGAAAATCAACTTGGTAAAACCATTAAAATGGTTAGAAGTGATAGTGGTGGTGAATATGATGCACCATTAAATGAATTTTGTGCACAACATGGCATTATTCACCAAACTACAGCACCCTATTCTCCTCAGCAAAATGGAATTGCTGAAAGAAAGAATAGAACCCTAAAAGAAATGATGAATGCCATGTTACTAAGTTCAAGCTTACCACAGAACTTGTGGGGGGAAGCAATATTGTCTGCTAATTATGTTCTTAACAGAATACCCCACAAGAAAACCAACAGCACTCCTTATGAATTGTGGAAAGGTCGACCGCCTTCCTACGAATACTTAAAAGTGTGGGGGTGTTTGGCAAAAGTTAAAGTTCCTGTTCCTAAAAAGACTAAGATTGGACCAAACACAGTAGATTGTGTGTTTATTGGTTATGCTCAGAATAGTAGTGCATATCGGTTTCTGACTTATAAATCAGAAATACCTGATATAAATGTGAACACTATTATAGAGTCAAGGAATGCTGTGTTTTTTGAACATGTCTTTCCTTACAAGAAAGGACAGGAATTAAGTTCACAGAAAAGAACTTATGATTTTACACAAAGTCAAGAGACTAATGACAATCAAACACAAGAGACTAGTAATGGTCTTGACCAACATGATTTAACTGATGATGAACCAAGAAGAAGTAAGAGAGCGAGAACATCAAAATCCTTTGATCCAGATTTTCTGACATACTTGTTAGAAAAATGAACCTCAAAGCTTTAAGGCAGCAATGACAGGTCCTGAAGCACCTTTGTGGAAAGAGGCTGTTAATAATGAAATTGAATCCATTATGCAAAATCATACTTGGGAATTGGTGGATCTTCCACCAGGTTCTAAACCTCTTGGATATAAGTGGATATTCAAGAGAAAAATGAAAGTAGATGGTTCAATAGACAAGTATAAAGCAAGACTTGTAGTTAAAGGTTATAGACAAAAGGAAGGTTTGGACTATTTTGACACATATTCCCCTGTGACAAGAATAACATCCATTCGCATGCTTATTTCTATAGCAGCGTTGTTTAATTTAGAAATACATCAAATGGATGTTAAAACAGCTTTCTTAAACGGTGATCTAAATGAAGAGATCAATATGGAGCAACCCGAAGGGTTTGTAGTATCAGGGCAAGAAGAGAAAGTTTGTCGACTTGTAAAATCCCTTTATGGATTAAAACAAGCACCAAAGCAATGGCATGAAAAATTTGATCATGCAATGCTTACTAATGGGTTTAAGATAAACGAATGTGACAAATGCGTCTATGTTAAAAACACTGACCAAGGATATGTCATAGTTTGTCTTTATGTGGATGACATGCTTATCATTGGAAGCAGTCAAAACATGATCAAATCAACTAAGCAAATGCTTAACAAAAGATTTGATATGAAAGATATGGGGGTCGCAGATGTTATATTAGGAATGAAAATTACTAAAACATCTGACGGATATGCATTATCTCAATCTCATTATATTGAGAAAATTCTTGATAAATTTATCAAGGATGATTTGAATTTAGCTAGAACACCTGTAGACATCAATCTTTATTTATCGAAAAATAAAGGTGATGCAGTGTCTCAGTTAAAATACTCCCAAATCATTGGAAGCCTAATGTACCTAATGAATTGTACTCGTCCTGATATAGCTTATGCTATCAGTAAATTGAGTAGGTACACTAGTAACCCCGGAGAAGACTATTGGAAAGCGATCATTCGGGTTCTTAGATATCTAAGATTCACCCGTGATCATGGTTTGAACTTTACTCGATATCCAGCAGTACTTGAAGGTTATTGTGATGCCAATTGGATATCGGATACTAAAGATTCAAAATCCACTAGTGGATATGTCTTTACTCTAGGAGGCGCTGTTGTTTCTTGGAAGTCCACGAAACAGACTTGCATCGCACGATCCACAATGGAATCCGAGTTCATTGCTTTAGACAAAGCAGGAGAAGAAGCAGAATGACTTCATCACTTTTTAGAAGACATTCCAATGTGGCCAAAACCTGTGCCAGCTATTTGCATTCATTATGATAGTCAATCTGCAATAGGCAGGGCACAGAATTATATGTATAACGGTAAGTCACGACATATTCGTCGTCGACATAATACCGTAAGGCAATTATTGTCAAATGGAATAATCTCAATAGATTATATAAAATCTAAAGAGAATATTGCGGATCCGTTAACAAAAGGTTTGACAAAAGAGCTAGTGTATAGTTCATCGAAGGGAATGGGATTAAAGCCTATTACATAAGAGTCGTCATAATGGTAACCCTACTTATATGACTGGAGATTCCAAGAACTAAATTCAAAGGGACAACTAAGTTATGTATGGCTCGCCAGAAATCACCAAGGGCTTAAAATTCCCTACCCATTCCTATGGTGAGAGTGATATCTGCAACATTTATTGTATGCAGGGGTATAAGGATAAGCTTTGTTTTTAATGATTACTTATATCTTGATTGAGGCATAAAATAAAGACGAGTATAAAGAGATACTCACAATAAGAATCACCTATATGAGTGTCGAACTGGGGCCGGTTCTATGAGAATGCAAAAGGCTACATTCTCTAGAAACACTCATGAAAACCAGGCGCGTTCAAGGCCAAAATGAACACAACAGTGAGAACCACGATGTGTTAGAAGATATTTTATGTGAAATCTATTGTCTTGGCTTACACAAACGGCTGAACAATTCAAGGCATCGCGTCTATTGGTTAGCCAGTAAGTCCGATAGGTTTTCACTAGGGAAGGTTCAAGGCCGAAAGCTACCTATCCTGATGCAAGATATTTTCGACTTATACTCTTTCGATAAATTCTGCATATTGTTACATTTCCGTTATCATCAAATTCCATTCATGTGGGGGATTATTAGAAATGGTTATAAAATTCTGGGTAAAACCAGAATTTTTTTCTAAGTTTGGTCTATTTTTTAGGTGGGCCCCGTGCGTCGATTTACGCAGGTCAAAGTGGTAACGCGTTCTATGCCGCGTTGTGATTCACATGGTATATTTGGTTGCTCAAAACCATTACCGAGTGAATGGGAAATTGAAGCCAAAGTATGCTCCATGAAAATGGAGTTTTGGTGAAAAATCCTTAAAGGTATTGAATAAGGCTTGTCCCACATTGATTTGGTGGGAAGTTTTGAGTGGGTTTATAAGGTATGGGTTTGGTACTTGGGGTGTGCCCCAAAAGGTACCCAAGTATTTTAGAGGAAGAGGTTATGGGCAAAATGGGCTAGACCCATTGGACCCAAAAATCACCACACACGCGCGCGCGCGCGCGCCGTTCATCCGGCCGGTGGGGCGGGCTGGGCTGGGCTTGGGCGCGGGTGCGTGGTGTGTGGTTGGGTTGGGCTTGTTCGGCCCAATACTAATCTTTTTGGGCCAAAAACATTTGAATTTAATTTTATTTTTGGTAAAATAAAATCCAGAATTCCAAATAAACTGGTTTGGTTTTACTGTACATCAAAACAGGGCCCTTCCCGTTTTCAAATTAAACTGGTCTAGTTTTACTGTACATCCAAACAGGGCCCTTCCCGTTTTTTTATCTGTTTAAATTATGAACCCAACAGATTCAAATCTGTTTGAATTCAAAACCAATAGGTTTCATACATGTTCAATTCAAAACCTGCAGCCACCTTTACATCTATAGATAGGACAACCCTCATTTGATGTTTTACATTCAGAAATTTCGTATTTCACCTCTGCAAATTCTATTCTTCATTTTGCTGCATTTTATTTTTGTGAGAAAGAGTATAAACACTTAGTGTGTTCGTTAGGCAAACAATTTGTAGTGCTGCTATTGTTTGTAGTAGATCATTTTATCCTAGGATGGGAGATAGACGTCCAAATTCTGAAAGCACCAAGGAGAGGACGAATCTGTCTTAAGGACACAGTGTCAAACACTGGACTTGATCATATTATAATTCGAAGAAATTAATCAAGTAAGTTATTTAATTTATTTTCGGTGTTTTATTATTTATTTAAATTAGATTTTAATTTTATTTTTGTAATAAAATAAAATCTGTTTTTATTTATTTATTTTTATTTTGAGTTTGATTTTTGTAATCAAACAAATTCTCTCATTTTCTTTATTTCTTTTAAATTCTGTTTGTTGTTAAGTACACAAACTGAATTAATTAATTACAGTGAAGATTATCTAACAATTTTCAAACTCCTTAAGTTTACGAGCCAAATTTAAATAACTTATTACTCTAATTGACTCTGCTCATTTAGATGTTGGGATTCAGAAATTTAATCTTAAAACAGGGAATGGTATTTCATAAGAGATTTTGATTGAAGCTTCTCTATCCTTGTATAAGGGGAAAAAAATGATGTTTCCAAATATCACTAGACCTTGTTATGCATTTTCATCATTTTTAGCAGCTTCCACATAACCACAAAAGAGACAAGATAATTTAAACAGTGTTTGTTTTGTGCATGAAATAGAGAAAAACCACAAAAAAAAAAAAAAAAAAAAAACAACAACAACAACAGTGGCTCAAAATGATCCTTCTTAGAAATTGCCACTCCTAAATCTCCAGTATTCATATGAGATTCCATACCACCACAAAGATCGCATATAACATAATGAAGGAACTAAACAAATGTTAATTGCAGAAAGGAAACAACTTAGTTTTAAATTTTTAATGTCACACCTGATACAATATGAGAGTAAACAGTGTCATAAATGGCAAGAATTCAATACAAAATACCGAGCATGGTTCAACCACAGTAACTCATTCTTCCATCGCATCTCCTGCTTCAGTTACCTCCACCATCTGTTTCAACGGTGTAATCCTTGTCAACAAAACCTCTGCAATCACAACCAAATGTTACCGTGAGGTTACAAATATTTCCCTACAATCCAAGAAATATATAGACTTGGCCATAGCATCAGACTTAAGTTTTCGGCATGAATTGTTGCCCATACATATATATATATATACATTTATCCATTGACCATCAAATATTAATTATCCATATTAGAATAAGCAGAAGACAAAAATCACCAGTCTCATAATATTCTAGCATTATAGTTTAAGAAGTGAGTCCAGTACAAGGTCAGTTGGCAGATAAATGCTAAAATGCTCAATAAATAATGTTATCGTAATAACAATCTCAAAATCAAACAAGATAAGCCTTCCTTTTTCTTTTTCTTTTTTTATTTTTCTTTTTAATTTAAGTATAAAAAATAATAGTACAAAGCCCTGAAACAACAAAAAGAAGACAGTTCTAAGAGTTATATGAAGCAAAATTGTAAATACCAACATGAAGGTAATGTTTAGGACAGAATTACTGACCAGTCTTCTTTGGGAATGAATAGCCTCTTTCGTTGATGTAAGTGCGAGGATTGGGCAACTGGTGGTTTCTCAGATACTCTGTTTGCCCCTGTACAAGCAAACATTGACAAAAGGAGTTTAGAAAGCCATGCCACGTGAAAAGTATCAAGACTACATACGGAAAAAGTGAAACCTTTTATTCTTTTCAAGGAATGTCAGTGTGAATCAACAAACCTTGGTTATTACGCAAACATCAACATTGCTTCCACTTCCCAAGTCATTGAATATGCCAGAGCAAATAGCCTCGGTCACCAACTTCACTCCTTCATCCCTCTACAAATATGTATTTTTAGAATTCTCAAAAGCATATTGATGGATCATGGCCTTACACGGAATTGGGTAAAACTCAACCCAAAAAACTAACTATTGATGTGAGGGTAACCTCATGTTTTATACTACATATTACTTTAGTAGCCAAGCGATGTGGGATTTCACTTCACATATGGAGGTAACATTCTCCACGACTGGTTTTAAGAACTAAAGGCATGCTTGGTTTGCAAAAATGGAACATAATAGGAATGAGATGCAATCATGCCACAAAGCATGGAATAAACTTTTTTGATGCGTATACCTTTTTCGTACAAAGATTGCACCCTTTGGGCACTTTATAATGAATTTACTTATCAAAAATAAATAAATAAAACTTGACAGGAAAAGTAAGGCAGCCATTTATTTGTTTGGTATAAATCTTTGTATTAAAAAATTGCAAATTTAAAAAATGAGGTTCTACAAATAATACATATTACCTATTTTCTTTTTCTTTGTTTTAATTTTCAATATTAATTCTTTCTTGTAAGTTGTATTAAAAGTTTCCATTACATACTTAATGTTATGTTGATCATATGTAGGCTCCTTGTTTTAGAAAATTTTCAAGATACACTAGCGTGAACCCCGTTTGCAAGAATATTGAACGTAAGTTACGCAACTCCTATTAGGACAATTGTTACATGTGTTGTTTTAGGATGTATCTAACCACAAAGTGTTCAAACGTAAGAAATTGCACTTTCAAATTAGAATCCGTGCAAGAAATGCTAGTGCTATTTAGAGATAAATACATAACTTTACAAAACATATAATGTGATATAACCTTTTCTTTTTTTTTGTGTGTGGTAAATATGCTATAATTGTACCTTGTAAAGTCAATTACTTTTTACTACTTTATTTTAAATCTTTTAATGCAGTACGATTTTATTATATTTCATATTATGTGTTTGTATAAACCATTAAGACATCTTAGGGTGCAGTGTTATCATATTTTCAGACTCCTTTCCATGGGAATGAAACCCTAATCCCGCCTTAAGTTGGGAACAATATTTCCTTAATTCTGGAGTGTTAATCTAGATTTGCATTTCCATTATCAACATAGCATACCAAATGCTTTAATGGGATTCCAAAAAAGTTTGCATGCTTGAATCTCATTCCTATACCTATGATACAATGGGACCTAAAGTCGTGTTTGGTTCATGAATTTGATGAGGAAGGAGAAAAAGAAAATGCAATGAAAACCATTACTCCTTATTTGGTTACAATAGAAAACAAGGAAAAGAAATGCAACTAATGTATGAGAGAAATTTTTAGCTCTAATATAATTTCTCATCCTTTTTCATGATTTATTCTCATTTCATCAATATATATATATATACTCCCTATTTTTTTAAGTAGGAATGAAACACGAAAGAAAACAATATTCCAAAGTAACACAAATTAATCCAAGTTGATTGTATTATATAGACCAATGACAATCTAATAACTCTAAGGCACATGATAAAATTTAACTCTAATATAATTTCTCATCCTTTTCCATGATTTATTCTCATTTCATCAAAACAAAATATATGTATATATATACTCCCTATTTTTTTAAGTAAGAATGAAAACACGAAGGAAAACAATATTCCAAAGTAACACAAATTAATCCAAGTTGACTGTATTATATAGACCAATGATAATCTAAGAATTCTAAGAAACATGATAGAATTTAAAATCAATTTAACTTGTACATTCTAAACACTTCTACCAATCAAAATACACCAACTTACAGTTAGCCCTTAACGGTATTTTGATTCAAAAACAGACATTGCAGCAAGGGAACCAGAACCCATAGTAGCAAATGGCAGAGTGGCTGTTGATCCATGTGGGTAGATCTGTGCAATGATTCAATAAACAGTTAATACCTTAGTATGACACAAAACACGATACCCTTCAGATGCCTATTAGTAAAAATCACTTACAGTGTGCAAATGTGGTCCAACAATCAAACCTTGAATTCTAATATGCTAACAGAAAGTACTCGCATATCTAAGAACACCAACCTTGAACTATGTATCCTTACCTAAAAAGATAAGACTTCAAAAGGGTAAGGGCTGTCACAACCCTTGATTCCCAACCAGTTGTTATAGTGATCCCGGTTTCTCTTCCTTTGATTGTTGTATTGCGGACTTAGGTTCCGTGGAGTTGGTGGTTGTATATCTTGTTGTTATCCTTTAATTCCGTGTGTTTGAGTTTTAGGATGTATTGGGCATGTTTCGAACAGGTTGGTTGAGCTTTAGTCCCATTTCTTGTTGCCCTAGAATTTTGGTGGTACGCTCGAGCGGGTCCCTTTGCGCTCGAGCGGATTTTGATTTTTGGTTGTCCGCTCGAGCGGGGTTTACACACTCTCAGCATTTCGTGCCTCTGCAAAACTTCTGCAGGTGTGTTTTTCACGCTCGAGCGGATTTTCTTACGCTCGAGCGGGTCGTGCTTGGCGCTCGAGCGGGTATCTTGGCGCTCGAGTGGGTAGTTCATTGTCAGTAAAAGTACTGGAAGGGGGAAATCTACGCTCGAGCGGCTTTCTCTTTGCGCTCGAGCGGGTGTGTTTTGCAGTTGTGTCTTGGTGCTCGAGCGGGTATCCTTGCGCTCGAGCGGGTCCAGTTTTTGTGCTTGACGCTCGAGCGTCCTATTCTCTGCTCGCGCGGGTCATACATATATCAGTAGGCAGCAGCGGGATTACACTTCACTTTTTCATCTCCTTCTTTTTCAAAAACCCTAGATCTGAGCTCCCTCTCTCTCTAAACAACTTCTCTCTAGGGATTGATCTACTTCTAGTGAGTTTCTAACCTAGGCCCTTTGTAAGAAAGATAGAGGGTGTTGAGGGCTTCCTTTTAATCTGAAAAATAGTGGATTTGGAGCACTTTGAATTTTGGTCATCTTCTCCTTTGGGCTTCTAATTTCGAGGTAGGGATTCCTACTCATCTTTATGAGCTTTAACCTAAATGTTGAGCTCTTTGTATAAATGGTTTAATTTGGAAAGTTAGGGTTTGAGGTGTGTTAGTTTGAAAAGAGGGGTTTTGTTCTTTTGATTCGAACATTTGTGTTTTGAGTCTAAAAAGAAGGTTGTTGATGTTGTTGATAATATTTGGGACCTTTGGATCAATATTGAGAAAATGGGGAAAATGTCATGTTTGGGTATATTTGGGTCATTAGTGTAATTAATGACATTTATGATGGAAATGTGAAATTGAGTTGAAAATAATGAAATTGGCTCAATATGAGATGGAATAGTGAAGTTGGATTTATTAATTGCTCACTTTTGAAAACATTGATGAATTATCTGTTGATGCATTTATTATCTGTTTAGAAATAATTGCTTTGGGCTATCGGTGGAGGATAGTCTTGATTGTTGTAGACAATGCATGATGATTAGGCAAACTAAAACTAATCAATTGAATATGTCATCGAATATGACGGTTGGGTTAATACATCAAACTTATGTATTGATTGATCTTATATATGATATGTGTTTATATGCATTGTGTTGTGTGGGAGGAGATAGGGGATGTACTCCACGGTTTAGGGGAAGATAGGGGATGGACTCTTAAACTGGATATTGTCTGGGAGGAGATAGGGGATGTACTCCATTGATACAGCAAATCTGTGTATCTATTGAAGTATTGATACAGCAAGTATGTGTATCTATTGAAGTGTTGATACAGCAAATATGTGTATCTGTTGTGAAGTATGGAAGTGTTCTTACGTGTTATTGATACAGCAAATATGTGTATCTGTTGTGAAGTATGGAAGTGTTCTTACGTGTTATTAATACAACAAACATGTGTATCTGTTATGAAGTATGAAATGTTTAATATGAGTTATTATCTCATCTGAAACAGAAATGCTGTTGATATGAGATGTGATCTCAATCAAATTGTTCGGCCAGGTTCTGAGCCATAGTTATGAATTGAGAACTGATAAGTAACGGAAAATGGAAGGAAACATGGACAGATGTATCATGTAATTGAAATGAGTTATGAATTGATTTATGTGAGTTAAACATTTATCAAATGCTAATGTTTTAGTTATTGCTCATGTTATGTTTAACATATCTCTACTGGGCGTTGGCTCACCCTATATGGGACATCATTTTCAGGTACAGGTAGCATGCCACCTCCAAGGACGTAGCTTGAGAGGCTTAGTGGCTAGGGCATCTTTTTTTGATTTCCTTTTTGTATTACATGTATATCAAGCCAAGGGCTCATTTTGTGTAGAGTTAGTACTCTCTCTTTGTAACTAAGTGTTGACTTGGAAAGTTGTAAGCCTATAGGACATTTACTTTTGTTGTCAACATGTAATACATTTTATAATGAATACTCTGATGAAATGTAATTTTGCTTATTTCTCTTATGTCTAAGCATGTCTTGAATGTTTGATTGTGGGTTTATTTTGAGGGTGTTACAAGTATGATACTTGTGTAGCTGCAACTGGGAACTGACCATGTCTAGAAAGACAATATTGTCAAAACTTAGCTTATAAAAGGCTGTCTATTGTTGTAATAGCATAACCCTAACTACCAATATTCTGACATAGAACATAAAAATTGAAATTACCTGTCACAGCCTCTGTATTAGCAGCAGTCCCTGCCCCACAGCAATAAATGTTAGGTGCCATAAAGTGGATTTTCTCACAATTCTTATCAGCAACAATGGGCCCTTCGGTAGCTCTTGTATCCGCTCCAAGGATGACCTCATCCTGAATATGAAATGAAAATATCATTATAGATGGAGAGTATAAGAAGCATCTACACAAACAAACCAGTCCGAAGAATCTATGAAATAAAGAAGAGTGGCATACAAAAACACAATGTTAGTAAGCAAATGTGAAAGTGTCCTAGTGTGTATATGACAACCTAAATTTTTTGTGAGGGGGAGAATATGACAACTTAACATTTTTGTGAACCTAAATTACTTTTATTGCGTTGAATTGAACCTATGCCATTTTTTGTGTAATGTCAACTTTGAACAACTTAAGCACTTGGTTGTATACTTTGTTACAATTTAAAAGTCCTAACCTCGGTCAATTCAAACTGTGGGGACATAATTTTTGAATGACAACACGTGGCCGAGGTGGCACCGAAGTGCCAGCCGAGGTGCCACGTATCTTGGTCATGAAGCCGAGGTAATTTCGGCTAGGCCGAGGTTATCTGCGAAGATACTGGAATTCGGGATAAGTGGATAAGGGACAAGAGTTCTAGAATGAGAGAAGACTTCAGTTTGGGTAAAGATAAGACTCTTAGAGAGTTTATCCTAATCCTACTGGGAGTCCAAGATTAGCAGTAATCCTAAGTCCATTAGAGCTAGGCTTCTATTGGGACTAGGATTGTGTTGGCTATAAAAGGAAGGCACCCCCATGGGTCTAAGGTATGCCTTTTATGCTCTGTCTAGTGAGTTAAGCACTATTGGTTATCTTTGAGAGATATTTTACTGACTTGATCGTCGGAGTGCCCCCGAGTGGACGAACCACAGCCGGAATCTTCTCTTTCTGTTGTAGGTTAGCCATGTGTCATCTATTCTGCCAGTACTCTCTAGCTGAATACTAGTTTGGCAGTGTGGTCGGAAATTGACGTGCACAATTTGGTGCCGTCTATGGGAAAGGAAGGAGAATAGATGGCCAACGACGGACAGAAAGAAAAGGTTGGGGACGACACCCCTACTGAGAGTAGGAAACATATTAACCTTGACGTCAAAGAAGACAACTGTAATGAAGAGACTCATCACGGAGGAAAGGACGTCGGCCAGGAGGACAGCGTACCGAAGAAATCAGACCGGAGCGGGTATTATAACAAGGACGACCTCCAGGTATGGAAAGATAGATGCCTGCGGAGGGACGACGAGATAAAGGGAATGGCGGACAGATTGGCGGACCTGCAAACGGTCATCAATTTCCTGATGCAGAACAATGTCATACAGCCACTGTTCTCGCTACAAGATATGCCGATTCCAGCGGCCAAGAAAGGTGCCCAGAAAGGGGGGCAGAAAACGGTTCCTGCAGTCCCTC
Organism: Camellia granthamiana; assembly: GCA_036172215.1. Classification (NCBI taxonomy): domain Eukaryota; kingdom Viridiplantae; phylum Streptophyta; class Magnoliopsida; order Ericales; family Theaceae; genus Camellia; species Camellia granthamiana. Next base: position 125,457,721 of record CM069905.1, read on the forward strand.
AGCATGGCGGGACCAAGGGACATTCTCACCGGCCTTCGTGGGAGGTCGGGCATGGAGAATCCCAGATGACACAATCTTGGCCTAGATGATTAGGTCCGAGAAGAGAAGAGCTCAGCCTAAAGTGAGCAGATCCCAGATTCCAGAAGACAAGATCTCGGCATAGATGATTATGTCCGAGAAAAGAAGAGCTCAGCCTAAAGTGAGCAGATCCCAGATTACAACAAACAAGAGACCGAGATGATGTTTAACACTTGTTGAAACTTAAGAAAAGTTTACAAGTTGAAGTTAAACCGAGATGATGTTTAACACTTGTTAAAACTTGAGAAAAGTTTACAAGTTGCAGTTAAACCGAGATGATGTTTAACACTTGTTGAAACTTGAGAAAAGTTTACAAGTTGAAGTTAAATCGAGATGATGTTTAACACTTGTTGAAACTTGAGAAAAGTTTACAAGTTATAGTTAAACCGAGATCATGTCTAACACTTGTTGAAACTTGAGAAAAGTTTACAAGTTGAGGTTAACCGGGGTCATGATTAATCGAAGGAATGATATAGGTTCCATCACCTCAAGATGCTGAGGTAATAGAACCTAGGGGACAGTTGTGGGGACATAATTTTTGAATGATAACACGTGACCGAGGTGGCACCGAAGTGCCAGCCGAGGTGCCACGTATCTTGGTCATGAAGCCGAGGTAATTTCGGCTAGGCCGAGGTTGTCTGCGAAGATACTGAAATTCGGGATAAGTGGATAAGGGACAAGAGTTCTAGAATGAGAGAAGACTTCAGTTTGGGTAAAGATAAGACTCTTAGAGAGTTTATCCTAATCCTACTGGGAGTCCAAGATTAGCAGTAATCCTAAGTCCATTAGAGCTAGGCTTCTATTGGGACTAGGATTGTGTTGGCTATAAAAGGGAGGCACCCCCATGGGTCTAAGGTATGCCTTTTATGTTCTGTCTAGTGAGTTAAGCGCTATTGGTTATCTTTGAGAGATATTTTACTGACTTGATCGTCGGAGTGCCCCCGAGTGGACGAACCACTGCCAGAATCTTCTCTTTCTGTTGTAGGTCAACCATGTGTCATCTATTCTGCCAGTACTCTCCAGCTGAATACTAGTTTGGCAGTATGGTCGGAAATTGACACGCACACAAACTATGAATAACTGTTAAACCCATCAAACTCCTTTTCAATTTGTTAGGTTGCACAAAAATCATTCTCTCAATTTTGATGAAGCAAAACCTAATTATTGGAGAAGTAGTCTCTATTCTCTCGTGATTTAAATTTTTAATAAGAGTACAATTTGTCAATCATGCATTTCTAAATTTGTCCAGCTCAATACAAAACATGAAACACATTCATCTCACAAGGCATTACAAATTATATATCAAATTAAGTCTCAAAATAAAAGAGATGAACACAAGATTTTATAGTGGTCCTGTAACAACCCGACTCTCTTATATGCTTTAATTCTCTCATTATATGTGTGATTATATGTGTGCTTAATGTGAAATTCCATATTTAAATGTGTGAATTACATGTTTCTAAACTTTTATCTGTCGGTTATAAGAAAATTTGTTGAAATTCCAACCTTTGGACTGGAAATTGAAAGCCTTAGAGGCGCGATAAACCGAAATTGACTTTACAGTTATGATTAGCATGATTTTTAGGACACAATATGAAGTTTTGTAAAAAATTAATTCGTAATGAATTAATTGGATTCATTTGGCTAAATTCTTAATTGAGCCCAATTAGATTCAATAAGCTTAAGTGACATAGGATATGTGTAAGAGCCTTATGAGACTTAGACTCAACACAACTCAAAATATCTCCTGAAGAGAGAGCTTCTAGAGGAAGGAAGAAGAGAAAAGAAAGAGAGTAAAAGAGAACTCAACCTAGAGCTTGAGATTGAGGAATTGAAAGGGGAAAATCAAGATTATAGCTCAAGGCAAGTGTAAATCAACTAGAATACTCTAAATCTTGCTTCAATTGGTTAAAATCAAGACTTAAAATGAAGCTTTGACACTCATAAAAGTTAGGGTTTATGGATTATGATCTTGATTGAACACATTTCATGAAAATGAACATGTAATCTTTGGGTTGTGTGATTAAAGAGTTAATTCCTTTATTTTTAGTTTGATTTGAGTTGGATAGTGAGAAATTGTGATTTAATCTTGAGTCTTTGCATGCTTTGAACTCATGTAAGCATATACAAGTATAACATGAAACGATGAAGGAAATTAAGGACATATGGAAATTAGTGTTCTATATATCAAATTAAAGTAAGTTATGATCGCTTTGAGCTTGAGTTTCATGCTTATTATGTTTATATGTCACGTGTTTGAAGTGAAAGTGCTTGAATTGGGCCTTAGAAATGCATTTGGAAGGCTTGAATTTGTTGGATTTTCGGACTGCACAAACAAAGCCCAAAACAACACATGTGGAAAACAGAGCAAGCAAGTAGAACATTCTGAAATAAAAGCACGTGCAGGCCACACATGTGGCACACTTTTCCGCACGTGCAGTGGGGCTTCCACACATGTGGGAAACTGGGAGGAAAATTAATGCATTTTGTTTATCTTTTCGACCCTCTGAATCTATTAATGTGTGTATGTAAGCCCTCTCGAAATGCTTAAAGATGAATAGAAATTGAACGAAACGGAAAAATGAGTAAAGAGAAGATCTTATCAAGTTGCGTGTGTGTAATGCGTAGGTCACTCGCCGGAAGGGACCGTTACACGACCGAATCACAGTGAGTAATAGTATTGTAAAGATCTAGTCTTATTTAATTCTCTATTTTATTTTGATATGACTGATGTGGCTAATTGCTATTTTAGAACAATTGAATGATATATATATATATATGACATTGGATTATGATATAAATGCGTTACGAACGTTATAGAATGCCTTGTTACGAATAGTAAAGGATGCTTGACGAATGTTAACGAACGAAAGAAATGTGGACCTAAAGTCATTCTGTTCCTGTTATAAGTGATGGGTCCGAGGCTGTTATGTGCCTAAGGCTATAGGGAATGGAGACATGTCAATATTCCATCTTCTCTATGATAAGATGTGTTTGGACCTGAGGTTGTTCAGAATAGCTGTTACTATGTTGGGTCTGAGGCCGTTCTGCATTATGTTGGGCTCAAGGTCGTTCTGTTCTATGTGAGAGATGAAGACATGTCGATGTTCCATCTTCTTTATGATAAGATATGTTTGGACCTGAAGTCGTTCTGAACAACTGATATCATGTGATTGGGCACGAGGCCGTTTTGTTACATGTGAGCCCGAGACCGTTCCGTAATAAATGGGCCCGAGGCCATTCTGAAAATATAATTATGAATAACGTTATGCTTAGCGTGACTATGATAGATACTCTGAATATTGCACTTTGGACAAATATTGGGTTTACATCACATGCCTTCATTTAATTTATTTTACTATTATTCACTGAGCTTCGCCCACTCGGTATTTATATATATTTATGTAGGTGTTCAACTCGGATGTCAGTCCTAGGTCAGCTTCAAGAGTCTTTTTGGTGGACCTGCTTTGATAAGCCTCCAAAAATGAGCCTTTTGTCTTTTGGGATTTTTCTGTGATGGCAAATTTTGTTTAAGTCTTTGGTAACTTTTGTTTGGACACCTTGTTAACATGTAATTTTTGGATTGCTAACTCCTTGTATATACCTGCATGACTCGTACTTGAATGTATGAATTGTGTATGTGAACTTTCTCTATATGACATGATGTTTAAAATACTGGCATATAAGCACTGCTCAATGGACGTTCTGTTATTTTATTTACTTCCGCTTAGGCCCCATTATTATAAATTCTCTGTAATCTGTCAGAGGCCGTACGTAATCAAGAGGTCACTGGCCGGTCATGATCCAAACTTTTAGGAGCAGGTTTGGGTCGTGACAGGTCCAGCAACTTGCCTACATCCACTCCCAGCCTCCATATCGGCATTAATCCACTATTCAAACAGGTTTTCACTAGGGCAACCCAAAACCTTTGCAAATACTCCTTCAAAGATTTTCACTAGGTTACACTCTAAACCTCTTCCACAATGCTACAGTGGGTTTACGCCCACCAAAAACTACAACCTCCAAATCAAAAACTGAAAAATCACTAGATTTACAAAAGCTAGAACATGGACTTCAAGAAGGAAAACCAATACCCTTAAGCCCAAACAAAGTCTTATAGGTGAGAGGTTTGTGGTGTGTCAACAATAGTGTATAAACTACACTAATGGGATGATGTTTATGCCTTTCACAAGTTAAGAACTTGGAAGATTCCCTTGGAGTAAACTCTTGGAAGCACTTGTGTAAGGAATGGAGGCTACAACCTCTATCCAAGGTCGGATTCACACTCAAAATGTGCATGAAATTTTATAAAAGTTGAGGTATATATAGCCAAGCGACCAACGGCTAGTTAATGATATTTCTAAATTTTTTTATTTTTTTTATAAAGTGTATACTTTGTTCTCCAACTTCCACCAACTCCACGATTTGGTGATATGCATTTAATTACATCACTATCATGCCAAATCTAATGATTTTAAAAGTTGGTAATGGTCCAATAAAATTGTTCTAAAATTTCAATACTGAGTAAATAAATATCTACTTCACATGAATGATAAAGTTCTATAAATAAATAAAAAATACTGGATCACATGAGCTGTGGTGTAGATGCCCATGATTCCCACTTATAAGGCATGAATCCCTCATATAGTAGACTCAGTTCACCTCACAGAACTAATGATGATTTCAATTAACAAAACATCATTTATTATTTAATTACTATAAAATCAACTCAAAGGTTATGGGAACAAGTTTCACAATTTCTCAATAATATGCTATGACAACTTAAATCTATCAGATTATACACCTCGCCACAGTGAAATTCGAATCAAATCAAACCTGGAAAATAAGTCCGACGATAGTAGTGCCGGTCTTGAGAAAAGACGGAGATTGAAGGCCTTTCTTTATGAGCATTTCATTCCTTCTACAAAGGTCGAAGCTAAACCCACCCTTCATCGGAACATGTACAGCTGCCTTAGACATTTTCGAATATGCACCACACCAGCCTACTCATACGAAATACATAAACAAATTTATTGATCAGATTAACCTAATTTGCATCACAAATCGCGTAATTGCACTGTTAATATACCATCATTAGGGCAAATGAAGTTCTTGAAAGAAAATAAAACAAGTTCATAGAGAAATTTGCAGTAAAAAAAAAAACACTGACTTAGGGTTGTTTGAAGCTTGAATTTGGCATGAAGATTAAGAACATATATTTATATATACACATATATAATCAAATGAATCTGAAACTCACGGTGATTGAGGATGCGAAGATTGTCGAAGAGATCAATGAATCAAAGAGACGAAGATTTGCGAGAGCGAGAGCGAGAACCGAAGGGCGAAGAATAAAATAGCCAAGTCTTGGGGCCAAAGAAAAGGGTTTTGTGGGCGATTGTATATCTTTTGAAATAATTACTAACTGACCACACTAGAAAGAAGTATTTTCAAATAGTGTAATTTATTGCAATCCTCTTACGATAAGATCCTAAATTTTACATGCTTTCGCATTATTGCCTAGGGTGTTCGCTAGAGGTCTCCGCAGTTCGATTTGGGACGGTTTGCGGTTCGGTTTGGACCCCATCGCATCTTTGCGGTTTGGAGAAAAGTCAACCAGCAACCGCCCGCAATGCGGTCTGCGGTTTGTACGAATAGGGTTCGCGGATGTACAGGCGGTTGCGGGCGGTTTGTGGATTGAACTTTTTTTTCAAAAATTTATTTTTTTCAATTTTACAAATTTAATTCAAAAAATTAAATTAAATACAGATTCAATTTCACAGATTCAAGTTAACAAATTGAATCAAATTAAATCAAAAATTAATTCCAAAAAACAGATTTACTTTTAATAACATATTGAATTCCAAAAAAAAAAAATCTGAATTCCCAAATTGAATTCAGATTGAATAACAAAAAACTTTTAATTCAAAACCACAGATTGAATACTATTTTAATAACAGATTCCCAAAAAACTTTTAATAACAAATTGAATACTATTTTAATTTTAATAACAGATTTATCACAGATTGAATTCAATACAGATTCATCACAGATTTAATTCAATCCAATACCCCAGATTTAATTAAAAAAACACAGATCTGTTGCAACAATCAAAAAAATAAAAATAAAAATAAACATAGACAAATCTATGAATTCCAAAATTATACAGACACAAATAGATTTAATTCTAAAAATTAAATAACAGATTTAAATAACAAACAGATTTAATTCCAAAAGTTAACAGATTGAATCAAATTAAATCAAAAATTAATTCCAAAAAACAGATTTAATACAGATTCAATACAGATTGAATTCCCAAAAAAATAGATTCTATATATATTCAAAACAGATTCCAAAAAAATAACAGATTGAATTCCCAAAAAAAAATCTGATTCAATACGGATTCAACACATTTTAATTTAAATTTTAATAACAGATTCATCACAAATTGAATTCAATACAGATTCATCACAGATTCATCACATATTTAATTCATTCCAAAAACACAGATCTGTTGCAACAAACAATAAATAAATAAATAAATAAACACAGACAGATCTATGAACTGCTACTCCAAACACAGACAGATCAAAGATCTGGAAGAGTGAGAGACAGAGAGACAGAGAGAGAGGCTTACTTTACTTGTAAGGTCGATCGGTGTAGATGCAAAACCAGAGAGTGAGAGACTGTGAGATGAGAGAGTGAGGGAGGGAAACATATTAGAGACATAAAGATCTGATATGTTGGAAGAAAAACCAAAGATCGAGGAGAGAGAGACATAGACAGAGACTAACATTCAGAGAGGAGCTTACCTGTGAGGTGTGCGATGAGGTCGATCGGTTGATCGGTCGATTAGTCCATCTTGCGACGAGAGAGAAAGTCGATCAGTGGGTGTAGGCTGCGGAGATGAAAATCGCGAGAGTGAGAGTGAGCATGAGAATGAGAGACAGAATGAGATAAAGTGAGAGATAGATAAGATTGATTAGGGTTTTCTTTTTTGAACAGTCAGATTTGAAGGAAAGAAAAAAGGCGATTTTTTTTGAACGGTTAGATTTGACCCCAAAAAAAAAAAAAAAAAGAGTTTTATGTGGGTGGGTTGGGCGGGTGTGGGTTAAACCCGCAACCCGAAAATTAGATAAAATCCAAATCGCACCCTACCCTAATGTGTTTGCGAAACCGCCCATACGTGCGCGGTTCGGATCGGGTAGGGCGGTTTGGGCGGTTCGGATAACCCTACGTCCAGCCCTAGTGGGTACCGGTTGGTGAAGGATGAAGAAGGGGAAATGTAAGAACAGTGGCTTCCGTTGCTGCTTCTATTTCTTTTACTTCCGCCAATGACCGCAAAGATCAGGTTCTTTGATTCATTTTGAAGAGATGTGAGAGAAAATGTGTAAAAATGGAGTTAAAGAGACATCGGAGAGAGAGAGTAGAGAGTGTTTGGGTGGGAAAAAAATTGATCTGTTAGATATTAATTAGGATTGATCTAGACCATTCAAATGAAATGTATCTCTGATACATTTTATATATTTTCAAAAACCGTTCTGCTTTATTATATAGATTATAATATGTTAGTGATTGCTTGCTTTCATCATTAGTGTTTCCTTTCTGTAAGTCTTTCAACCACTTTCAATAAGCCGTTCCTTAATGGCTCCTCCAAATTGTGTAACTTCTCTCCTATATAAATGAGCTAACAACACAAATATAAAATATAATAATTGAGATACATATTTCTCTCTCTCTTTCTCTATACATTATTCTAACATGGTATCAAAATTATAAGATTTAGGCTTGTATTTTTTTTTTTACCGGCGGGCAGTCGGCCGACAACTTTGCCTTCGTTGTCCGCTGGAGTTTTCTACACATACCTTTACCGGCGGGCAGCCGGCAGACAACATTGCCTTCGCTGCCCATTGGAGTTTTTTACACATACCTTCACTCCGTTGCATCTTCCAACTCACTTGATTCGAATCCATGTCATTCCCATCCAAACTCAGTCTTACTTTCAACTACTCGATCTTGTTGATTCTGATGCGCTTCACAACTGCGTTCATGAATCCATCTCCTGCATATAAATGGCAATGTGGCCACAAAAGAAAATTACTCGAGCGGGTCTTACCGGAAGTGCGGATCAAAATATCAGGGTCAGGTGTGACTGCCATATACATATGTTTGTCAACACCTGTCACACTAATAATATTATCTCCTTGGTTCATTTCATTGGCTCCAAGTCCAATTAAACCATACCCAACACCACTTTCTTCAAGTAATCTGAGTTCATCCCATTTTTCTTGGCAAGATTCTTGAACAGAATGCACAATCTCATCAGTGGAAGTATAGGCAACACAGATTGACAGCACTGCCTTGGAGTTACTGGTTGTGGCTGTCATAGCCCTCTCTGCTACCAACCTCACAGATTTGCTCAAAAGTTTAAGGTTACCTATAAAGTAAACTCTAACTCCATAGCTTTTCACTATGATCTCTTCTCTTTGAAATTTAATTTATTTTATTATTATTATTATTATAAACAAAATCAGAACCCATGTGCTCTTTGACCCACTTTATGACAATTTTCATCTATACTATCAACAACACTTATCACACACACATACACATACATATATATATATATATATTAGTCCACCTTTTGACCCATCATTCCTTTTTTTCTTTCCACCACCCACATCATCTTTCTTATCTTACTTTTCCACTCTACCATCATCTTTCTTTCCATCATTTCTTTATTTTATTTCTTGTATAACCCGGACTTGTTCCCACTCAAAAAAAAAAAAATTTCCACACCACCTCATTTTTCTGCTTCGTCATGTTCCATTCATGCCATCTGGATTTGAACAACAAACTCGTTTTCTTCGTATCAGGGATCAACCCCGCTCAAAGTTCTACATTAGAGAGTTGAAGCTATAGGTGCCCCATGTGACAACCCTCACCTCTGATTAGCGTTAATACGTGATTAAGCATAATAAGTAATTGATTAAGATGAAATCCTCAATTGATTACATGAATGTGTTGTTTTAAATGCATTTCTATCTGTTTGTTACTGAATGATCTGTTTGTGTTTTAATTTTCGAATTGCGAATTGAAAGCCTTATTGGCGACCGATTCAGAAATTGATTAGTGTTATATGCTAATTAGGATTTATATAATTTTATGGTAGGTTTAATTAAAATTCGATTTGGAATGATTAAATTAGAATAAATGAAGTTAAATTACATTAGCTTGAGTTTATTACATTTTTGCCATTGAGTGGGCCACCTTTAGAGTCATTGTTTGGGGCTTAATTCATATGTTTGACACATCATTCTCCATCCATCTTTTAGACCAAACCGTGAGAGAGAGGGAGAGTAGGAGAAAAATTGATTCAACAAGAAATTTTGCTTGAATTTAGAGGAATTGAAAAAGACTTGCATATTTGAGCTACCACACTTCGAATCCAAGACTTAAGGTAGGAAATTCATTCCCTTGATTATGAATTTAAGTTGTTTCTTGCATGGTTCATGGAAATATTGGAGATTAGAGTCAAGATATAGCCTAAGGAGTTGAATTAAGAAGCAATGTGTGCATGCATGTCCATATCATTGAGTTTTGAGATCATTTTCATGAGAATTTCCACATGCATGTCCATATTTTGGTTGTACTCTTGAAATTCACCATGTTTTTTAGCTCAATCTTGCATTTGATCATACTCTGGAGCATTAGAGTTCATAAGAACTCATGCATGTCATGTTCTTGCATTGTTCTTCAAGTTTACATTTCAAATTGTGTTCAATTATCACACCTTTGGGCTTGATTTTATGAGATGATCTTTAAAACATGTTGTATTATTAGTTTCTAAGTGTTTTCCAGACAATTGGCCCAAAAGGATGAGTTTTGGCATGTTTGATTCTTGGTTTGAGCTTTGGGAGCAAATCTGGAAAACCCAGATTTTGGCTTCCACGCTCGAGAGACCACCTTTGTGTTCAGAGCTCCGCTCGAGCAACGGAATGCTGGCTCGAGCGTAAATTGCAAGCTCTCAGGTTTTTGCGTGTGCAGACGCACGCTCGAGCGACGAGACCTACGCTCGAGCAAGGAACTGTGTCTCACGCTCGAGCGAGCATCGAGCGGAGAATTTCAACAACCAGTACTTTTCATGTTTTTGCAGACCGCTCGAGCGAGAGAGTCTACGCTCGAGCGACCCCTCTGTTCTGGTAAGCTCGCTCGAGCGGGGAAAGCCACGCTCGAGCGAGACCCCTGTTTTCAGCAAATTTTGAAAAGTGTTCTAAAGTATATTTTTGCATCCTCATTTCATCCTAGGCATTCCTAAGCCATGTTTAAGGCATCTTAATGAGGATAATGTTATAGAACCACACCAAGCCAAGATAGGGGCTAAGTTATTAATCCCGAGTGTGTAATTTAGTGTGTGTTCGTTCTGCAACTGTAGGGTTGGCATCCGAGGACGCTGATTAGCCTGCCAATAGCTCAGTACTCTGTGAGTAACAATGTTGTAAAGCTATGTTCAATTACAATTATTTTCTTAATGATTAACTGTACTGCTTTCTGAAATGATATTGTTTACTAAATGAATGTTGTCCTATTTTATGAACTGTACTCGTGGCATCCATAGCAACTTACTGTTACTGTTACTGTTACTGCTACTGTACTGTACTATTACTGTTACAGAGATCTCTGTTAGTTCCAATGTTTGAAATCAATACTGTAACTGTTTCGATGGCCATCGACTGACTGTTCGGTCTGTTAAGACCTACTGTACTGTTCTGCTATTAGATGTACCACGTATGATTGATATGATTTCTAAATGACTGATATGTCGTGAAATATGAGTCACTGATTGAATAACTGATCTACTGATGCAAATGACTGTTTTAATTACTGAAAGGACATTCATTCTTAACCCCTTTACACAGTTGTTATTCACTGGGTTTTAGCTCACTGTTTATATTTATATGTAGGTATCCAGGCACCGGACCGGAGCTAGAAGCATCGAGTTAAGCTCATGTTTTGTCAAGCCAACCATTGTGCCTCACTTCGAGGTTCCGAGTCTTCTCGAGCCAAGGCTATTTTTGGGGTGCTTCAGATTCACCCTTTTGTCCCTGTTTTGTATCGATTGAATAAGACTTGATTGTACAGTTATGGTAAAGGGATTAGGTCCCTACCCTGGATGTTATGTGTATCTGATATGTATATATGTTTTGGTTATGAATGTGGTTTTGTCCATAAAAGTCTTTTCCATTCAGGTTTTCACAGCTCATTGGACATCTTTTTATTACTGATTGGCTTCCGCCAACCCCTTCATACTGTATTATTGTCTTTATTGTTAAGCAGGCCTTTGGTAATCACAGATTACTGGCCGGTTACGATACTAAACCCATAAGGGCAGGTTTGGGTCGTGACACCCCAGCACACCCAAAAAAAAACAAAAAAGATAAAATAAAAAAAAACAACAACAACAACAAAAGACACACCAAACAACAACAACAACAACAAAGGATTTGTTTTCTTTTCCGTTGACAACCACATACCGACCTCACTTCTTCGCTTCTCTCGCCGATCTCTTCTTCTTGCCTCCGTCTTGGGCGACCCTTGAAGGCCCTACATCTATGCTTCCAAGCCCGCCGAGCGAGTTAACTCCTCACTGCTCATCAAAAACCGAGTACGACGGAACTCCGAATTGGACCATGACGGTGGCCTTCCGTTTCAGCACTTTGTTTTTCGCCTTCAGTGCGCTAATCTCTAATTGCGCATCCTTGTACATGCGCTGGAGCAGCGAAAGTTGGGCAGTTAATTGGTGTACCTCACTCGTTCTATTCTGCAGCCGGTGTGACAGCTTGGTGACCGCAATCACTGTCTCCATGCACGACTTTAGTGTATAGTGATTGGCTTCAATGTCCGTTTGAGCTGCCATTATTTGCTCCACTGACAATGTAGGCCAGTTCAACGGAGCAGGGACAGGGGTACTCTATCTAGGGGCGCTTATTGGTTCATTCAGGTCTGGAAAGAGGATGAGCGACGGAAAGAAGAGGCCATATCAGAGGTGTAAACAGAAAGGGGTTGCAGGGTAGTTCAGAGGATGCAAAGAAAAAGGATTGCAGAATGGTTCGTAGCTTTGTTTTACTCTGCCCTCTAACCAGCCTTAGCCTCAGTTTAAAACGAGAACGAAGAGACGAAGACGACAAAGAGGGAGCGAGAGCTGAGGCAGACATGACGCTCTGTCGGTCACGTGAACCACGGCAGACACGACGCTTGAAACCGCGTGTCTGGCGCGACTTTCTACAAAGGCAAGACATATATATATATCTTTGTATGTATATAGACACGACCACACAGTGTCTTCTACACCGGTCTACTACAACCATACAGTGTCTTCTACACCGATCTGCCACGACCACACCGTGTCTTCTATAACGGGTCAACACGACCATACAGTGTCTTCTACACCGATTTACTCTCTCTAAACTCAAGTTGGTTGATGTTTATCCTCCTTGAGTTTGCTAGGGGCTGTTAATATTATATAATAACCTATTATAATATGTTATTCAAATGTTAATGTATAATATTATATAATAGGCTATTATAATATGTTAGTATTATAATAGGTTAGTGATTGCTTGCTTTCATCATTAGTGTTTCCTTTCTGTAAGCCTTTCGGCCACTTTCGGTAAGCCGCTCCTCAATGGCTCCTCGAAATTGTGTAACTTCTCTCCTATATACAGGAGCTAACAACACAGATACAAAATATAATAATTGAGATACATATTTCTCTCTCTCTTTCTCTACACATTATTCTAACATTTATAAATATTTTGGAGCTGGAATCTAAATGACCACGTATAGTTAGTTCCCATGCGAGATTTGAGGGTTGTTTGGAAAATGCTAAATAAGTAGTATATTTTTTGACTTTTTAAGAAAATATATGTAAAAAAATAGAGAGGTGATATGATAAAAATAAATAAATAAAAAAATTTTAAAAAAAATGCTATTGTAGTAGTTCTCAAACAAGCTCTTGGTGACTTGTTGACGCATATAAGGGGTTTGATGACATGTCTGAACGAAATGTTGTTTCTTGTAGGGGTGATTATGGATCCATTCAACCTGTACAACTTGACCGAACCAACCCATCCCGATTGATTTTTTGAATGGATACGTGTCTTTCATTGGACGGGTACAAATGAAATATTTTAAAATATGCGGATACAGTTTGGATGACAGATCAACCATTCCCATACCTGCATGAACTCGATCCATGCATAGATGAAATTCAAAAAAAATTTAAAAATGCTAACAAATAACAACATAGGGTAGAAATAATAAAATATATATTTTTGTGAAAATGAAAAACAATAACTTAAAAATATGCATACATGTTGCCATGGTCTATTATAGACTATAGCATATTTTTTTTGATTACTAGTTATTAGAGGCTGTAAAAGTTATGAATTATAATTCAAAAAAAAAATCCAAAATTTGTAAAGTCCAAACCGTTAAACCGATTGCATCTATCTGCTAATTGGTATGGTTCACTCAATTCGCATCCGTCAAATCGATGGACGAATATGGATTATTTTTTTTTAATCTGTCTAATTTTGGACGAATGACGAATTGGATGTCACCGAACCCAACCTGATCCGCAATCACCCCTAGTTTCTTGGATTGCTATTCTTAATGGGTATTTGAGATTTGAGTTAGATAATTGTTGTTTAAGGAATTTATTGGCAGTGGAGGCAAATTGTAAGACTTTTGTGTGTATAATCTATGTATTACGTAGGGTTGCTCGCGGGGCCATTTTTTGCTCGGGTGTGGGTCATGAAAAACTGGGCCAACAGTTGCCCAAATTGTGGGTTGCAGTTTGTGCAAGTGGGTTAATCGGCTATATAGATGGGTGTGGATCGATTGAGCAGGGTTAGGCTTGTACTTTTTTTTTAATTCTGTTTTTTTTTTTTTTTTGGACTTGTCTACTATTATATATTATGTTTTAATGGCCAAAACATGTGGCGCGCGCGCGCGTGCACACACACACACACATATATATATATATATAAAGTATTGTTTGATAGGTTGAATATTTGCTTTCAAGAAAAATAGAGTTAACATCAATATGAATATATATAAATATTACGTGCTTTGTGTCACGACCCAAACCCGCCCCTATGGTTTAGCACCGTAACCGGCCAGTAATCCGTGATTACCGAAGGCCTACTTAACAGTAATAACAGTAATACAGAGTACAGGGGCTAGCGGAAGCCAAAACAGTAATAAAAGATGTCCAATGAGCTGTGACAGTCTGTATGCAAAAAGATTTTTCATAAGACATTCACATTCGGAACAAAAGCAGTATGTACATACATCATATACAGGCATTCAGGTTAGGACCAAATCCCTAACATAACAGTACAGTGCAAGTCTATACAGTATTACAAAACAGAGACAGAAGGGTGAATTGAGACACTCCAAAAAGCCTAAGCTTGAACACACTTGGAACCTCGCAGTGAGGCACGTTGGTTGGCTTGACAAAAAGGGAGTTTAACCCAACGCTCCTAGCTCCAATCCGGTGCCTGGACACCTACATATATATATAAACAGTGAGTTAAAACCCAGTGAATAACATATGCGTAAAGAGGTTACGAATGAATGTCCTTTCAGTATTTAAAACAGTTATTTGAACAGTATATCAGTTATTCGATCATAGCAATCATAAGTGGTACATCCAATAGCAAACAGTACAGTAGGTCTTAACAAACCGAACAGTCAGTTGATGGCCATCATATTAGTAAACAGTAGTGGTTCCAAACATGGGAACCAACAGAGATTTCTGTGACAATAGCAGTACAGTACAGTAACAGTAAATTGCTATAGATGCCACGAATACAGTTCGCAAATAGGACAAGCATTCATTCAGTAAGAAATATCATTTCAGAAAGCAGTACAGTTGATCATTTAGAAATATTCATGATTGAATATATCTTTACAACATTGTTACTCACAGAGCATTGGGCTACAGATAGGCTAGAGCGTCCTCGGATGCCAGCCCTACACAGTTACAGAATGAACATATACTAAGTTACACACTTGGGAATCAATGACTTAGTCCCCTAACTTGACTCGGTGTGGTTCTACATCAATATTCTCATTAAGATGCCTTAAACATGGCCTAGGAATGCCTAGGATGGAAAAAGGATGCAAAGATGTACTTTTAAAACACTTTTCAAAATTTTCAGAAAACAGGGGTCACGCTCAAGCGTGGATTTCTACGCTCGAACGGACATGCAGACAAAGGATCTCCGCTCGAGTGTGACTTCCCTTCGCTCGAGCGGACTGTAAACTCAAGCAAAAGTACTGGATGCACAAAAATCACGCTCGATGGGTGCTCGATCCACGCTCGAGCGTGAGACATAAGTCCTTGCTCGAGCGTGAACTCTCTCGCTCGAGCGGACTATAAACACATGAAAAGTATTGGATACACACATTTCAACGCTCGAGCGTTACTTTCCCCGCTCGAGCGGGATGCATGTACTCAGAGTGTACGCTCGAGCATGAAGTCTTACACTCGAGCGTGGGTCCAAAATCTGGAATTTCCAGATTGAACCTCCAAGCTCAAATCCAACTTTTAAAACATCAAATTCGATTCTTTTGGGCTAATTTTCTAGAAAACACTTTAAAACTCATAGTATAACATGTTTCAAAGATCAATTTGCAAAATCAAAGCCAAAGGTAGTTCAATTAAACACAAATCCAAACAAAACTTCATGAACATAATGTATATGTAACATGCAAGTGTTCAATTGGAATCAAAGCTTCAAATACTTGATCAAATGAGTCAATTCACTCAAAAACATGATGAATTCATGGACCATAGCTAGAATAAAGACATGCATGTGAGGATTTCTATGAAATCAACCTCAAAACTCAACAATGTGTACATGCATGCATGATTTAAGCCTTAATTCAACATGTTAGAACCAATTCTAGACTTAGATCACTAAAGACTCATTAACCATGCAAGGTACAACTAGAATTCACAATCAAGAAGATGAACATCCTACCTTATGTCTTAAATTCAAGTCTAGAAGCTCAATTATGCAATCTACTCTTCAATTCTTCTAATTCTCCAAGCAATTTTCAATTGAAGCTAAGTTTTCTCCTCTCTCACTCTTTCTCTCGGTTTTGCCTCTAGAGATGAACAAGAATGATGTATCAAAGGCTCTAAACAATGTTGTAGGTAGTGGCCCACTAATGGCAAAAGGGTAAATAAGCCAACTAATGTAATTCAACATTATTTAATCCAATTTAATCATACCAAATCAAATTTCAATTAAACATACCATAAAATCACATACATTCTAATTAACATAAAACATTAATCGATTTCAGATTCGGCCGCCGATAAGACCTTCAATTTACAGTTCAAACTTAAAACATAAATAGATCAATTAACAGTCAAACAAATAGAAATGCGTTTAAACTAATACACTCAATCAATCAATTCAGAATGTCAGTCAAATCAGTTACTTAATCATGTTCAGTCACAGTTTAGCAGTAATCAGTGGTATTATCAGTAAACAGTGGTGAGGGTTGTCACACTTTGTTTGTGACGCCCCAAATTCTCTTTTGGAACATCATAAAGTTTAAATAACAAATAACTTGCTAAATAAAAATTTTAACAACTTATTAGAGAAATTTAGATTTTCACATAGTCAAAGCTTAACAACTAAATTACGAGTCCACATACAATATTACAACAACTTTATAACATTCGTGATTACTAATACCAAGGATAATAAAATTTTATTTCGATAGAGTCTTGACTTTAAGTTAGCCAAGGTTCAATATTAGCAGCAGCTCCAAATTCAGCCTCAGTCCCTTTTTTGACATAATCTGGCATAAAATGCCAGGGCAACAAAATATATGCCATGAGTTTGCAACACAGTAAGAAAACGTAACCAACATGCCATTCTTTTTAAGAGAAAATAATCAAATCATGACAATTAAAATAATAGTAAAATTCAATAGCATAATAAATGTAACAACCATTATAATAATTTCGACAATTTTAATAGTTTAGGTGACACTCAAAATCTCACCAAAGAGATTTTCTTACTAACTACTAAGCCATGGCCACGGTTAATTTGGAAACCCCCCATTGGTCAAATATTAAAGAACTACCAAAGATGACCACACCCAGAGTTATATACCCAAACTGTGGCATCCATGGTCTGCCCCAAGGGAACGGTCTGGCAGGGGGTATGTAACCTCCCTGCGTACCACCCACACATCCAACCTTATTCCAAAACTAAATACCGATAAGGGTTCAAATAAGTCCCGTGCCATCTTAGGGTTTCGCGACACAATTTACGTAAACCAGGGCTCACCCTAAAGAACCGATATTAACCCTCAATTGTTAACTTTGTATAAGTTGTTAATCGTTTCAGTTAGTTTTTATATTAATCACAAATAATTCTAATTTTATTCATTAATAATGTTGTACCAACTCATTAAAATTTCCAACATAAAATGTTACACATGTCACACCAAAAATAAATCAATGTACAAAATTTAAATAAACAATTAATTTAAACCATGGTATGAAATAATAATGTAGATACCAAAAAGAAATAAATCATAATCACACACATGCATGAATTTTTAATCTACAAGATTAGACTATCACAATATTAAATTTTAGTCCAAATAAACAATTGAAGAGATAATTTTTTTTTCCTCCCGAATCTGCCAAAATTTTCAGAATGTATATCTCGCAAATAAAATTATAAATAAATTACTTATATAACTCTAAAATTCATATAAATCTACAGAATACTCAATAAACATGTTATGGTCATTTTTCAGAAAGCATTTTTCAAAAATAAATTATAAATAATTCTTTAAAATTCCAATAAAATTTATGATACAGATTTATCACATTTTCTTAAATTAGATCCATACTTAAATTTGTAAATCAATTCCATAATATAAAAATTTATTATGAAATTAGACTTCTCAAATTTCATTTTTTGTTTAGAGATTACCAGATTTGGTTTAATATAAAATTTTTAATGATTTTTCAAACACAGTAAAATCTGCCTATAGCTCTAGATTTGGTTAAAAATCTGTATAAATTCGTACAAAACTCAATAATTGTTGAAAAAATGCATGGATGAAGTAGACATCATTCTAAACAACTTTGTAGAAGAAATCATCTCAAAATTTTGAGTATAAAATTGTCTAAAAATTCGTACTACTGTTCTGGCAGATTCAAGGGCTAAATAAAACCTTCAATCCTCTTTTTAATGGTATAAACTATACATGCAAGTCTATTTCCACAATAATACCATGACTTTAAGACAGTCAATATCTTCAAATATTTGATATACACATCACAAAATTTATATATATATATATAAATTTACCTATAAATTTAGTCATTTTATCATATGAATATAATCTGAAAATTTCAACAATTAAAAAAAATGAGAGAGTTGAGAGGGTTTTCTTACTTAGTTGTAGGGTTGAAACGGGATAGCGAAATGGTAGGAAAATATGCAACCTTCTTAACCTCCTCTTTTTGTTAACTTACTCCACTTCGCAGAGATTTTTTTTTTTTCTTCTCAAGTCTCCTTTGCCTTCTCTAATCAAAGAGTAGTATGCATATACATACAAACATGTTGAGGTTGAGGGCTGAGGGCTGAGGCTTCTCTCTTTCTCTCTCTCTCTCTCTCTTCATCATTCTCTAGTCACTTCATATCTCCTAACTCCAATAAGCATGATGAGGTGAGAGTTCCTATATTTACATGCAAACAAACAGGTAGCATTATTCTGCCACCAAGAAATTCGATTCTGGTTTTTTTTTTTTTTTTTTTTTTTATTTGTATTTGTATTTGTATGGGTTTCTCAAAATTGATTCACTAAGGTTTTTAACTAAGGTATTTAGTAAGAATAATCATCATGTTGAATTCTAATTAAAATAATTTATAAACAACAAATATTGAACACCGACAAAATTATTATTTTTAATAATGTCTTTGTTAGTGACTGAATTTGGTTAATTTAAAACTAACTTTTATACTAATATATAATTTAGATAAACTCTGGATAAAATTAATTAATTTATTTACTTATTTATTTTCTTTTAAGAATAATTAAATGTAGGTTTTCACATTGTTGTTGCATTGGACTGTTACTGCTTTGCTGGCCTTATTTGGTTTGTTTTTCAAAAAAAAATTTGGGAAAAATTCTCTACAAACAAATTTTTAAGAGTAATCAAACCAAACAAATTTTTTCAAAAAAAATCTCAAAATTTTGTTTGGTTACCTACTTTCCAAAATCACTTTATCTCTCATACACATCAAATCAATCATTTTTTTTAAAACTCTCTCCCCCAAAACAATTTTTCAAAACCATTTCTGAAAAAAGGCAAACCAAACAAGTTTTCGTACTTTTTATCTCAAAAACTACTTTACAAACACAAATCAAACACATCCAAGAAAAGAATGAAAAGTGACTCTTGGATTGCTTTGTTGTTGTGTTGTTTGTGCTAAGGTAAGAACAAAAAAATATAAATTTTTTGGGTAAATTACATTAACACCCCTTGAGGTTTGGTCCAATTACTACCCACCCCTTGACGTTTTGGAAATTACATTTCCACCTCTATGGCTAATAGTTTCATTTCACAAACCTCTCTGTTTATATAAAAGGTAACAGCTCCTAGTAAAAAAACAGAGAAAATTACATTTTTAAAAAAAAAAAAGTAGAGGAAAGGCGAAAAAAAAGAGAAAGTAAAGCAAAGCAAAGCAAAAAAAGAGAGAGTGCATGAGTTCAATGTTTTCATTCTGTCTAAATAATTACAATGATAGGGGGTTAGTGTAATTTCCCAAACGTCAAGGGGTGATATATATTAAACTCAAACCTCAATGAGTGTAAGTGTAATTTACCCAATTTTTTAAAATCCATTTGTGTGGGCGGGTTGGATTTGTATGGCATAAACCCAAACCCGTTTGCAACCCGCAAACTAAACTAAAACTACACCCGCCCATATGTACCTCTCGAAATTGCCCAAAAATGTATGGATAGAATAGTATCGGGTAGTTTGTGCAAGTCGGTTAACCCTATGCCCTCCCATAGTATTATGAGCTTGGGAAAAAATTCATTCCTGTATAATTAAAAAAAAAAAAAAACACCGTTGATGCATTTGTATATTTAGAAAAATTGATTGGTTCTTTCAGAAACTATTTTTAAATGTTTGTATTTATTGAACTGTTTTTCATATTTTAGTTTTTTTTATTTTTATTTTGTAGAAATATCAAGATTAAATGCATTTAAAAAGTAAAAAAATTTAACTAAAATATGAAGAAAAAAATCACTAAAAACAAACGAAAATCCAAAGAAAAATGCACTCAGATTTTTGCTCAAATTTTTATATATTTTTAGTGATTTTTTTTAATAAATATTTTAACCAATTTAGTTTACTTTTTATATGCATCTTAATTAGATGCATTTAAAAAGTACAAAGAATTGATTAACATATATAAAAAAAAAATCATTAAAAATAAATAAAAACTTATCTAAAAACAAAATTTGAAAAATCAAACTAAAGAAACACATACAAATTATAGAAAAATATGCATTAGTGTATATTTATAAAAATATTTACAATATTAAAAATAAAATTATAAATTTTATCATGCATTTGTAATTATTATTTTTTTTTTAAAAAAAAAACACATGTTATTTTTCCTTAATGTTTTGGGTAAATTACACTGGCCACCCACCGTTGATGTTTGGAAAAAATATTTTAAGAAAAATTTTAATTTTTAAATAATTATAATAATTTATTTTTAATAAGACTAAATAAATTGAAATTAATGCAGATTGTATGAAAATATAAAAATACAAAAGATAAAATGTATATTTTAATAAAAATGTAATGATAACATTATTTTTATTTATTTATACAATTAACAAATTTTTGATAAAAAAAATAATAAAATGTTATAAAAATTAAAATTTTAATAGAAATCACTATAATCAGAGAAATTCTAATGTGTACTCTCTTTAAAAAGGATGTACCATATGCATCTTGGTTATGTCATTTTTTTCTTTAATTATAATTAATTTTCTTCTTTAGTTATAATATTATTTTAGTTATAACTCATAAATTCAGTTATACCTCATGTTTTATTTAGTTATGACATTTTTTTAGTTACGACTCATGAATTCTTTAGTTATACCTCATGTTTTATTTAGTTATGATATTTTTTTTAATTATGACTTGAAACATTAAAATTATATCATTTTTTTAATTATAAGGTACATATGGTGCACACCCTTTGATAATGTTTCCTTATAATTATAATAATGCACATCCTTTGATATTGTTTCTCATATAAGACCATCTCCAATTGTTCATTAAATAGATCATCAAATTTAAGCTCCAACCATTCATCAAATAGATCATCAAATTCAGGATTTTTTCAAATCTTTCATCAATCAAACTGAGGACGGGTGTGCCTTTCATCTAATTACTGTTCATTGTCATTGGATTTTCATCATCGGATGTCTCTCGAATGATCACCTCAAGGTAAAAATTTGTGAAAAATTTACACTGGCTGGTTGATCGACCGGACATCCTCTCGGTTGACTGATAATTTGATGAAACTCTGTTAAAGCACTTAATATCAAATAAAACTTTTAATCAAATTCTTATTCAAATTTAATGACAGAAGAGATAAAACATTGGAGATGCGCTAATTAGGGGTGGGCGCGGGTCAGTTGCAGCCGCGGAACCTCTAATCCGCCATCCGTCTGCCATATTAGCGGATTGGAGAAAATCAATCCACATCCGTCCGCCAATTCGGCGGATGTGGATTGAGCAGATTGGCAGTTTGGCGGATGGATGCAAATTGGTTTTGCTGTTTAAAATTTTATAAATTTTCAACATAATTTAACTTGTGCACTTCCTCAAAAAAAGAAAAAGAAAGTATTACAGTTAATGATTTAAAAAAATATTACAATCATTGCATGTCTCATCAAAAGTAAGAAAGTTTGAAACTTTAGAATATCACAATTACTGCATGTCTTATCCACATACTACAATCACAGCATGCCTCATCCACATAAAGTATTATAATCTGTGGTTCTTAAAATATAAAAATAATTCAAACCACCAAAACTATGAACAGAGTACTAGTAGAAATTGTATGTCTCTATATTGTTACATCTATATCTGTTTTTGAAAACAAAAATCAACCAGCATATATCATACTTTCTATTTATTATTTTTAGAGATTTAAAAACCAAAAAATATAGATAAATAATACGTTTATTTTTTTCAATTCAAAAAAGATATTCAAGTTGAATTTTTTTTTTAAACAGAATATTTAAACTCTTTTTTAATTGAAAATACAGGCAAAATATTTATACAAACTGAAAATACAAAGTCTTATAAATTACTAGCAGTTTGGCAGTTCGGTTGCGGCCAAAGAAATTTCAAATCCGCCATCTGTCTGCCAGATTGGCGGATTGAAGAAAATTAATCCTGGCCAGCCGTCCACTCGTCATCACGCATCCGTCTAAAATGCGGCGGATCGGTTTGGGTCGATTGTTTTTGGCAGATCGGTATATCCGCTGCTCACCCCTAGCGCTAATTATAATCAACTTATGAGATTTATATGATCAAACTTATTTGTTTTCAAAGAGTATATGTGGGTGTTTGGGAAATTGTTATTTTAGTAATCTATTTTAGTTTTTGGCTATTTTAGTAGTCTAAAATTTGTGTGTTTGAGAAGATGATAGGATTTTTTTGTAGTTAGATAAGATGTTTGTGAGAGAAAAAATAAAATGATCATGAATTTGATATAACATTTTATCTTATTAGTTATTTTAAAATATTTTGTCTTTTTTTTGTAATAAATTTTAGCCTAACATAAGCTACAATTTTTGTTATTGTAGCTAAACAATAAAACCCCATGTTATACCTCATGTTTTATTTAGTTATGATATTTTTTTTAATTATGACTTGAAACATTAAAATTATATCATTTTTTTAATTATAAGGTACATATGGTGCACACCCTTTGATAATGTTTCCTTATAATTATAATAATGCACATCCTTTGATATTGTTTCTCATATAAGACCATCTCCAATTGTTCATTAAATAGATCATCAAATTTAAGCTCCAACCATTCATCAAATAGATCATCAAATTCAGGATTTTTTCAAATCTTTCATCAATCAAACTGAGGACGGGTGTGCCTTTCATCTAATTACTGTTCATTGTCATTGGATTTTCATCATCGGATGTCTCTCGAATGATCACCTCAAGGTAAAAATTTGTGAAAAATTTACACTGGCTGGTTGATCGACCGGACATCCTCTCGGTTGACTGATAATTTGATGAAACTCCGTTAAAGCACTTAATATCAAATAAAACTTTTAATCAAATTCTTATTCAAATTTAATGACAGAAGAGATAAAACATTGGAGATGCGCTAATTAGGGGTGGGCGCGGGTCAGTTGCAGCCGCGGAACCTCTAATCCGCCATCCGTCTGCCATATTAGCGGATTGGAGAAAATCAATCCACATCCGTCCGCCAATTCGGCGGATGTGGATTGAGCAGATTGGCAGTTTGGCGGATGGATGCAAATTGGTTTTGCTGTTTAAAATTTTATAAATTTTCAACATAATTTAACTTGTGCACTTCCTCAAAAAAAGAAAAAGAAAGTATTACAGTTAATGATTTAAAAAAATATTACAATCATTGCATGTCTCATCAAAAGTAAGAAAGTTTGAAACTTTAGAATATCACAATTACTGCATGTCTTATCCACATACTACAATCACAGCATGCCTCATCCACATAAAGTATTATAATCTGTGGTTCTTAAAATATAAAAATAATTCAAACCACCAAAACTATGAACAGAGTACTAGTAGAAATTGTATGTCTCTATATTGTTACATCTATATCTGTTTTTGAAAACAAAAATCAACCAGCATATATCATACTTTCTATTTATTATTTTTAGAGATTTAAAAACCAAAAAATATAGATAAATAATACGTTTATTTTTTTCAATTCAAAAAAGATATTCAAGTTGAATTTTTTTTTAAACAGAATATTTAAACTCTTTTTTAATTGAAAATACAGGCAAAATATTTATACAAACTGAAAACACAAAGTCTTATAAATTACTAGCAGTTTGGCAGTTCGGTTGCGGCCAAAGAAATTTCAAATCCGCCATCTGTCTGCCAGATTGGCGGATTGAAGAAAATTAATCTGCAGCCGTCCGCTCGTCATCACGCATCCGTCTAAAATGCGGCGGATCGGTTTGGGTCGATTGTTTTTGGCAGATCGGTATATCCGCTGCTCACCCCTAGCGCTAATTATAATCAACTTATGAGATTTATATGATCAAACTTATTTGTTTTCAAAGAAGTATATGTGGGTGTTTGGGAAATTGTTATTTTAGTAATCTATTTTAGTTTTTGGCTATTTTAGTAGTCTAAAATTTGTGTGTTTGAGAAGATGATAGGATTTTTTTGTAGTTAGATAAGATGTTTGTGAGAGAAAAAATAAAATGATCATGAATTTGATATAACATTTTATCTTATTAGTTATTTTAAAATATTTTGTCTTTTTTTTGTAATAAATTTTAGCCTAACATAAGCTACAATTTTTGTTATTGTAGCTAAACAATAAAACCCCCCCCCCCCCCCCCCCCCCCCCCCCCCAAATTTATACTTGTGCAAAGAGAATGCTGTGGCAATTGCCTCGGACCAAAGCTTTTTCTTCATCCTCCAACGGGCACAGTTCTGGTTCAGCGCAGCAGAAAGCATATCAAACAAATACCCAGCTCCGAACTCCGACCAGTGAGTGAAATGCTCTCACCAACGTACACTATCTCTCCCCAAATCACTCTGTTTCAACCTCCTCATCTTCACCATATTCAACTACCCAAACCATCAACACCCAGGAAAACCTTCAAAACAACGAAGAATTGTGATCAAAAGTACATCCAAAACCCATCATTAACAACCCATTTACCCAATGTTTCAATCTCCCAAGAAAACCCGGGTTCTGCTTTCTTGGACAATTCGTCGAGCACTCAATTGGGGGACTCCAATGTGCTTGCTTCTCAGCTTCAGGCTTGTTGTGCTGTAAAAGAAGTTAGAAAGTTGCATGCGATTGCTATAAAGTGTTTGAAGAGCTCAGGCACGTTTGTTGATAATAATTTGATTAGTTCCTATGCGAGATTTGGTGATTTAGTTGAAGCGCGTAAGGTGTTTGATGAAACGTCTATAAGGAATGTTGTTTCTTGGACTGCTATTCTTAATGGATATTTGAGATCTGAGTTAGATGATGAAGCCTTGTTGTTGTTCAGGGAATTTATTGAGAGTGGAGTTCGGGCGAACTGTAAGACTTTTGTGTGTGTATTAAATCTATGTAGTAGGAGATTAGATTATGAGCTTGGGAAACAAATTCATGCCTGTATAATAAAAGATAATTGTAGTAATTTAGTTGTAGATAGTTCCATTGTTTATCTTTATGCCCAATGTGGTGACCTGGTTGGTGCATTTCGTGTATTTGATCGGATGCCGAATCATGATGTTGTCAGTTGGACAACAATCATCACTGCTTGCTCACAACTTGGGTGGGGTGAGGATGCTTTTTTGTTGTTCTCACGGATGCTATTAGAAGGATTTGCCCCTAATGAGTTTACAGTTTGTAGTGTTTTGAATGCTTGTGGAGATGAGGAGGAATTGAAGTTTGGGAGACAATTACACGGGACCATAGTTAAGAAGATATTTAAAAATGATGTGTTTATAGGGACGTCGTTAGTGGATATGTATGCAAAATGTGGGGAGATTGCAGACTCTACGGAAGTGTTTGATGGAATGAGGAGGAGAAACACGGTTACATGGACTTCCATTATAGCAGGGCATGCTCGGAATGGACTTGGTGAGGAGGCCATAAGTCTCTTTCGGATAATGAAAAGACGTAACATATATGTTAACAACTTAACCATGGTAAGCATCCTCAGGGCATGCAGCTCAGTCGGAGGTCTACTGTTGGGAAAAGAAGTTCATGCTCAATTTCAAGAATTATACTCAAAGCAATATTTATGTAGGAAGCACTCTTGTGTGGCTCTATTGCAAATGCAAGGAGTACTCTCTTGCATCCAAGGTCCTCCAAGAAATGCCTTTTAGAGATGTTGTCTCGTGGACTGCCATGATTTCTGGTTGTGCTGGTCTTGGGCATGAGCCTGAGGCTCTTGAATTTTTGAAAGAAATGCTAGGTGAAGGTGTCGAGCCAAACCCTTTTACCTATTCATCTGCTTTGAAAGCTTGTGCTAGATTAGAAAATATACAGCAAGGGAGATTGATTCACTCCTCTCTAAACAAGACCCCAGCTTTCTCTAATGTGTATGTGGGCAGCGCGTTAGTTTTTATGTATGCAAATTGTGGGTATATTTCAGAGGCATTTCAAGTTTTTGATAGCATGACAGAACGGAATTTGGTTTCTTGGAAGTCTATGATTGTGGGTTATGCAAAGAACGGGCTACGCCGAGAGGCTTTGAAGCTTATGTATCGAATGCAAGCAGAAGGCATTGAGGTGGATGATTACATACTTGCAACAGTTCTTACTGCATGTGGAGATGTTGACTGGGATATGGAGCATTCACCTGAACATTGCTTGCAGTCAATTTGATCTATCATCCTAACAAAATTCCAGTTTCAGTTTCAAACTCTAAATGACATCATTGATGACTGACCAGATCAAGATCTACTCACTAAATTGTGGAATATAGACCAAATATTGCCGTGAAAAATAGAACACTGAATCTATAGGAGAAGCTGTGCCCTTAATAATTAGTATAAGTGTCTCCCTGGTCCAGAGATTTTGTGAGATTTTAGCTTATCTAATAACATTGGCCAAGCCCCCTTCCTACGAGAAGGAAGACAAAAAGAGAACATGTCAGTTCAGTTCTCCTCATTCATTGCGGTGATCTGTTCAACATTGCTTTTTGAGAATCTTGTGACATGACAAACCTTCAGGATTTTGAATGCCAAAGTCACTTGTAACATGGAGATTGGTATATAGTCATGTTAATGTATTATCATTGAAATATTTATCACATTAAAATTTTGTCCAGAAATAAGTATTGCACTTATGGGAAACAGATCTAGATCTGCTTCCTTTTATGTTGAGTTGTACTTATGATACAAATTATGTTATTAAATTATTTCTTAACCCCATCTCATTTCATCCTTCACAGATATTTGATACCTTTTGAGAAGAAGTCTCTGCAGAACACTGATTATCCAGTTTAGCCGCATTTTGGATGCTCAGGTTTGCGTCTTTGTTTTTTTATAAAAACTTCATTTCATCACTGTATTACGAGAGATCAAATGACATAAGACAACCTAGAGCACCCGTAATAGAGTTAACCCCATAGGTTGGAACCTGCCGACAGACTGAACACAATAGCGCTTAACAAGTACAAAAACAATACAAACATACACAGATGTGAACTCAAAAAAGCCGGAGTTGTTATAGAACAAACCTTAGTAGCAACTTGAGTGCACGTGTTTCCATCCTAACCTTTGCCTGTATAGAGATCACCAACAAACAGCAGTGGCAATATCATCCTCAGTTGTGAATATCTCGTACCGTTTACCTTTGCCTGAATGTTTCTCAGTTGAAAATGTGATTGACGTATAGCACAGATTTGATAACAACACATTTGTTCTTTAGTTTCATATATAATCTCTGTTTGGAGGGGGAACTTATTGTTACAATATGCACTAGTTATTTATTTATATCCTTTGTGAGCACTTGAATTCATACTCTTGGGTAGTGAATGATACATAAACGAGAAGAAAATGATTAGCAGCTGAAATTCATCTCTTTCAAGAGTGACAATTGATTATGTTGATGGGATAAAACTTGGACAAAGTATTTGTTTTTGCTGAAGAAATTTTCTTTGCTATCAACATATGAATTTCATTATGTCTAAGATGCTTAGGCCTTGGATCCTGTTTTGTTGGATAACAATGACGAGATAGATGATATCTAAAACCATTCTGCCTAGTTTTGTTTTGTTTTTTGTTTTTTTATTTTGAAGGCAATTGATTATGGCTCCTAGTTGACAGACGACAGACTGAATGGTAATTTAGGACAAGGGATCAATGGATCAAAGAGTATGCCTTGGTTCTACATGGATAAATCTCACACTTGGAATTGGATCGATACAACCAAGAAATTTACCCTCAAGCACAGATGTTTACAAATACATAGTAATGCTACAAACACAAATTTTTCATAGAAATTCATACAAAATTCAGCAATGTTAGCACTGCATTTGTTCTCGTCATGTGGGGGCCAAGCCAACTAATACTACAAACACATAAAGCCTTGTGCTTTGCTAGCCAAAGTCATTGACTCATTTGACCTATAATATTGAGGAAAATGTTATGACTATCCAAAAAGCTTTTATTAATTTCGATTGTCGTGTAAATATATATCTAAAATGTTTGAAAATGTAAAAAATATGTGAAATTGTTGACATTTTTCTCTTTTCATTGAAGTTTATTGACCTGCTTATTGGCAAAACACCACCCTGTGATGCGTCTTTTATTTTCCCCATATGGTTGTGATCCTCCTGCTATTATTATAGATCTTGTTTAGGTATAAGTAACCCTTGTGAAAATGAGAGACCCGTGGGGTCTGAATTGTGAGACTTGTGAGTTGTGACCTTGAACTAGTCATAGAAAAGTAGAAATGGAGAGAAAATTCATGAGATCTGTACATGCCTCCATGTGACTTCACCAGATAATCCAAAGCACTTTTTTGTTCAGCCTTGGAAACTAGTCCCATGGATGGCACTTTTTTTCTTTTTTTTTTTTTCACCAAGAAAAAAGAAAAAAAAAAGAAAAAGAAAAAGAAAAATAAAGACATACGTTGCATATGGTCTCTAAAAATTTTAAATGGGTCATCTAAATTATTAATAAAATATACTTATAATCCGCAAAGTTTGTGGTCTGCATCATTTTAATCTTAAATTTATTATTATTATTTTTTAATTTTGTTATTAAAGCCAAGTTTGGCAACTCAAAAATAATCCATCTTTTTATCTTTTTATCTTTTTTCCATCACATCACCTCTCTACTTTTCTGCACATCTTTTCGTAAAAAGACAAAAAGTGCACTTATTTAGGTCATCCCAAACAAGAACGTAACACATATTTTAGGCACCATGGGTGAATTTTAATGTTATTTACAAGACATTTGAAATTGGTTTAATTCAACTCAATTATAAATTTTATGATCATAGGTGTATTTTATGTTATACAAAAATAAATTACATAAAACTATAATAAAAAAAAGAATGTACACATCAACACGATAGATTATAAAATCAATTAGAATACCAGCAAATGAAGATACCTCTAGTGAACTTAATCATGCAGTATATTATTCTTGGTAATTTTCTATTATTTAGTTTTGTACATGTAAACTTCCAATTTTCTTTACAAAGAGAAAAAAAATACAGCCCAGCTCAACAAATTCTGCCCACACATAATCCAAACAATAATGTTATAATAATCATAATTTTTTTTTTATTATTTTATGGGTTATAAATTGTGAGTAGATTTGGAACTTTAGTTCTACCTATTCCATGTTATTATAAAATTATTAATTTTGGATAGGCTTAGATTGAGTAGCCACCAACTCTGACTATTATATTGCATAATATAAATTTATATGGTGAAGATGGTGCAAGGTATGTGACAAATATTATCTATGCAGATTTCCCAACATCACTAAGAAGAAGTAAAATATAAATAAAAGTTCATGGTAATCTCATATTGCAAGAAATTCAAGAATTTATTGAGACACTAGCACAAGTTAACATATATAATTTATATGTTAAATTAAAATAAAATTAACTTTTAACTTAAATTTCAATTTATGATGCAGAATGAGAAGCAGAAAGGAGAGAAACTAAAAAGTCCCCATCTTAGTCTACCCTTTCTAAATTGCCCTAGGGTTACTTGAATCTACAAAGGAAAAAAAAAAAATACAAAAGAAAAATGTGGGAGATACTTTTAATATTTTATTAATTCAAATTTCAACAAACTCTATCCTTAGGGTAATCCTTTGTATTTATAACATGAGCAAAACAAAGATAAAGAAAAGACTATGAAAGTTTTTCCCCACTTGACCATTCAAAGTCCAACAATTCAACTTGAGGTTCAATTTTGGGTGATTTGGACCCATTTTGGGCAATTTCGTGATGTAAATCGTTTTATTTTTTAAATTTGCCATCTGATTGGATTATATATATTTTAAAAATTGACGGTTATAATTATCATCTATTTTTTAAATATAAATGTAATCTGAGCCTACAATAGTGACTAAAAGAAACCTCCTACTTATTCAAATAATCTATACTATATATTAAGTAAAAAGGGGATTTTAACCCTCAAGGCCTGTGAGAGATTCAATATTCCAATATGAATTTTCTAAATTTTTTATTTGAAAAAAAAAAAAACTCAGTATTTATTGATTTGGTCAAAATCTCCTGATCAACATTTATTAATTTTTTTCAATCCACATGTCTTTTCACATGCCTGCATTTATTGATTTGATTAAAATTTTCTGATCAGCTTTTAAAATTCCCTCATACAAATAATTATAGATAAAATATGGGTATAGTTACTGCAGTACCCTTTTCAATTTCTCCCATACACTATGGTTAGTGATAAGATTGTTAAATTATTTTTATAAAAAATCTTAAAAAACATAATTTATATATTAAAAAAAATCTAAAATAAATATAAATATCTATAATTATCTCATACATAGCACATGTGATAGGCTAGTTTATTGAATGGCTATGTACAGATGTTAAACTTAACTTCCTCGTGAAGATAGTTGAAAACAAGGGATGCCATGCAAAACGATTGGAATCTTTAGGAGTAGGTTAAATATATCTATTTTCAATTCTTAAAATAAAAAATAAAAGCATCTATACTAAGTACCAATTAACAAATTTCTATAAAAATAATTTGAATAAACTAAAATTAAATTTGATTATTAAGAAATTTGAAGAATAATGTTTTTGAATTTGCTTATAAATTATCTATTTTTAAATCATTGTCTATTTTTATTAGGAGAAATTACTTGTCAGTGTTTTTATAAAACTTAATTACAAAATCATGAAAAAATTTATGATTTTATATATTAATGTTTATAAAGAATATCACTAATTTAATTTTTTTTTTTTTTTTTTTACCATTTCTCTGACACGTAATTTTCTCTTTTTATTAGGGTCATGTCCTCACATCTTGTTTTGAGTGAATTGTGCCTCTATTTATTGATAAAATTTTTTGTCATAACCAGTACACCACTTTTAAACAATTAATTTTAGCTCGCAATAATTTGCTCCAAAAACAAGTAAAGAGAATTTTCTTTTTATTTTTTGAGAAGACAAAAATGCACTAATCTCATTTGGAATCAGTTTTTCAACTTTTTAATCATCTTTTGAAATATTTTTACTTGGTTTTAGTTTCAAGGTTTGGTAAAAAGGAAAGCAACCAAAAAAAAAAAAAAAAGAAGAAAAAAAAAAAAAAAAAGAGAGTCGAAGGCCACCCTAAATTCCTCGAAAAATATATATATTATTACAAAAAATAACAATAAGACAAAAAAATAAATAAAAGGAAGAAGTTAAAAACTCCATTTTTGAGCCCATTCAAACGTGACGTATGGGTGGGTGGGGGGGTTGTTTCCACTCACTATATTTTCCACTCATTATATTTTTTTTCATAAATATATATATTTTCACTTTATATTTTAATTAAAAATTCAAAAATACTTAAACAACCCCCTCCCAAAAAAAAAAAAGGGTTTATGACCTTTTATTGTATGTGATATTTGGAATTTACTTTTGTTGGCTTATTTTTCCTACGAAGAAAACTATCATAAATGCAAGCGTGCCAGCAAGGATTAAAAAATTCTTACAGATTAAATTCAAGCCAATTATCAAGCGATTGTGTAGACGGTTCTTTTGCCTCAACGAAGAGGACTTCAAAATTGTTAAGTGTAGAGAAAATAAAAAGTAAAAGAAGAAAGAGGGACGGAGAAAGACGATTAAGTGAACAATCAAAATAATAATTACTTACCTCTACTCCTATACTTCGAAAAGGAAGTACATAAAATGCTTTGAAAAGAAAATACTGAAAATAAATGCTTCGAAATATAAATCTATGTTAAACTACTCCTAAGATAAGGAAAATGACAAGAAATATTGAAATCAATTGTCTTTGATTTGAATTCTGAATCTTTTTACAATGTAGCCATGAATGGCTATTTATAAGCAAATATTTGTAGGAAAAAACTTTCAGCAATAACTGCCCAATAACCACCTAAAACTACCCACTCTTCCATCTTCATTCCCACAATGCCACATATCCCTCCATGTCTTCATAACTTCCTCTAACCTTCAATTCATACTTCATGTTCTCCACTTTATTTTTCATCATCTTTTCACATTTCATAACTTCTCATAACCTCCAAATGAGTAGGAGAATGCCACATGTCCTGCAATTATATAAATAATAAATAATAATAAAAATTGCAAATCTATTATGCCAACATTACCACTCGCGGCCCTTAGAGAATTTGGGAATAATCTTAACTTCATATAGTCATTATTGAAAAATTCACTGCACTGAACCGCGAACCTAACAATATGCTCAACCGTTGACTGGTTTCCATTCCCCATAAAAAAAGGCAAAGTTTGGTATCCTGACACCTCTTAGGTATTCATGTACCCTATTTACCCATTCTGGGTACGATTTCCTGTACACAGGATTCTGAACCCCCCGAGCCATTGGTCCACACATCTCTCTAACAATATCAGCAATTTGGTCCCTAAGGACCATATTTTGTGCCTGTTGAACCACTACTGGAAGAACAAACACAAGATTTGGTGGACAACCTTGTGCCTGGGGTCCTCTTAGTCCATATGGTGGTATGTTTGGGACTGGTTGTCCTTGTGGTGCTAGCTGCTGTTGAGGGCATGGTTTTAAAAACCAGATCGGACCGCCCGGTTCGACTGGTTGAACCGTCGACCAGTCGGGGTTCCGGCCCGGATATACTCTCTGAACCGGTCAAAGCCAAAAACCGATGTATTTAAAGAGAATCGGGAAAACCGGCGGTTGAACCGCCGAACCGGTCGACCCGGCGCCGGTTCACTAGGTTATTTAGTTCGAAAATTTTGAACTGTTTTGGATATTTTCTATTTTTTTTAAATTTTTCTTTCTTTCTTTCTTATTTTATATATATATATATTATATATTAAAGAAAATTTTAATTGAAAACTCTTTTTCAAGGGTCTCCTTTTGTGAGGAATCCCATTAAGAGCTTGAAATTATTGTGAGAGTCTTTACCTATTTATAAGAAAAAAAAATCTTCCAAACAAACTCAAAAAATCCATGTGGGATTCAATCAAATTTATTGGAGGGAGAATTGAAATTTTGATATCCCTCCAAAATTTTAGTTCTTCTTTCAATTAAATTATTTGAATTAAAATCATATGGAGGGAATATTAAATATTTGATTTTCTCTTCCATAATTAAAATTATTAATATTTTAAAATATATTATTATATTTTTTAGTAAAAAAAATAATAGGATAAATATTTAAGATAATTTAATATTTTATTTTTTTTAATTTTTAATTTTATTACTTATATTTGTATTTAAATATAAATTTAATATATTTATTACGTCACGGTTCGATTCCAGTTCAATCCAACGGTTGAACCAGTAACTCGTCCACCCGATCACTTTTCCGGTTCAATCACCGGTCCGATTTTTAAAACATTGGTTGAGGGTATGGATGACCCCTTTGAGCCTGTCCTGCGAAAGGATTTATGAAAGATGCTGGAACAGGTATTGTGTCTCTCCCAATTGCAGGAAACTCTTCCAACCCCCTGGGTATAAATTCGAACAAAGGATTAGTGAACCCCTTCGTACCAGGTATGGCTTTGAACATGGGATTTGGAAACATTCTTATGCCATTTTCTTGTGTTGGACCAGATCCACCAATTTGCATGGTTTCACTGTTGAGTAATAAGGCATTTTGATTTGCCACAGGTTTCGAAAGAGGCTCATACCAAAACTGAGGTGACGGTCTTTCATGGTTTTGGTTACTAGTTTGACCATTAGTATGTCCATTACTTTGCATAGGCTGTTTATCTCTAGCCAACCTTTACTGAGGGACATTTGAATTTTTCTCTATATGTCTTGCATTAGTTGGTTGATGAGTATTCATTCGATCCAAAAAGGATGTTGCCCATCTTTCCATTGTGTTCATTAACTACTGTCCCATGGTATCTACTAGGCCACCCGATGGATTCATTGGCTGAGTAGATGGAACAGTGGATGGTCCAATTCCTTGGCCTCGTCCAATATTATGAACATGTGGTACTTGTTCCAAAGTGCTCGTCTGTTCGACCATAGGTTCTGATAAAATAAGTGCTTTCACAGAATATCTTATCTCATTATCCTCTGGATTAGGCATTTCTACCTCTCCTTCCACGCCTTCTTCCAAACGTTTATTTTCTCCTTATCTCCAACGTCTAGCCATTTCAATTAGTCCCACTGGGCATGCCAAAAATATATGTCGGCTTTTTTGGCTTTCGAAGGTTATTTTTGTAATTGTAAGCGTGCCAACAAGGATCAATCAGTCTTTACAGAATATTAATTGCCAACCAATTATCAGACAATTGTATTTTAGTTCTTTTAGCCTCAATGAAGAGGACTTTTACTTGTGGCTTTGTTTAAGAGAATTAAGCAAACAATGATTAAATGAAGAACAATTGTAGCATTTCATTAAGCAAAATGAAAGACTTACAAAGATCCAAATCAGCCTCGTAGAGGTTTACAGTAACAAACTACTTGAAAACTACTCCTATGAACGAAATGCAGTGCAGGAATTTGAAGTATAGAAATGTAAAGAACGAGAAATATAAAAACTGGAAGGAAAAATAAAGTAGATAAAACTGATTTTTTGGATCTGAGTCTAGGGGCATTTTTTGAGGCCTTCTCTGCTATTTATACTTCTTAATGACAACCGTCAATGGACTTCTAACCGTCGAACCATCCCTCCATGATCACTGATTATGCTTCCTTGCAGTTAGCTCCACTATGTCATATGCAGTTAGGCTTCCCTCCTGATTTTGAATTTAAATATGTGAGTAACCGTTAAGGCCACATCATCTTGCATCTCTTTGTTGATTTAGTGTTACGCAGATCTATAATAAACCAATGCTGATTGCTACGTATGTGATTATGATTGAAGATTTGAATCGTCTTCCCGTACTGCCCTTATTCTGTCACGTGCCGAACTGTGATTGGCTTGTACAAAATATGTAGCTAACAACTTCTATTAATTGATATAAAAAAATTAATTAACATTGATGGGCATAGCTAGGATGGCCTAATCCACGATTGTTTTGGGTTACCTGAACAGTCACTCGGTTGAGGTCCAACGAACAGGCCTACACACAAACACCAGTTAGGCACATGTTAGGTAAGGAGTTAGTCACGTGGCAAAACAAAGATTTTACAAAGTTATTGCACCTATACACCAAGCATTAAATGAGACTATCATAACATTTAATGCTACAAGACCTCACTCCAGGGCATGGTGAAACCACTATGACAAGTAGACTATAGACTTTCGGCCAACGAAACAACTGGAAGGGACAAGAAAATGATTAGTAAGTGATATGAGGAAGAACGCTCAAGGGACAAGTAATCTCTCTCTCTCTCTGTGTCCTCTTTCCACCTTCTCTTTCTAACTACTATTCCGACCACATTCACCTCTAACTTGTTCATCAGAGGGTCCACGGGAAAGATCCACTCCCATTTCGGAGCCTTCTTACTGGACTTGTTGCAGGTGCAATTTGAAAGACAAATGATAGTCAACTCGTGAAGCATTTAGATCAATTCGACCCATTTTAACCTGATCAAATTGCATTATCAAACATTATAAATGAAAAAATAAGATAAAATATAACAAATTTAAGAACATGTTTCACCCGAAACCAAGTTTAGATGTCCCATCACTTATATTTATTTTCAATGTAATAATACTGGCAATTCACACGATCAATTAAATGTAATAAAAAAATTTGGTGCATATATACTTTATAATTTTTAAAAAATGATATAATTTTAATTTTTTAAGTCAAAACTAAAAAAAATATCATAGATAAATACAACATGTAACCTAACTAAAGAATTCATAATTCATAATTAAAATAATATTATAATTAATCATAATTAAAATAATAAAAAAACAAAATGCACCCTATTAAAAAAGGGGTGTATATTAAAAGTTATTTTTCATTAACAAATTTAAATATGAGTTATACTAGAAATCTTAAATAAATATGAATATGAGATCTTTGATAATTTATTTAGAATTATAATATATGAGATCTTTGATAATTTATTTAGAATTATAATATTTTCCATTATAATATTTTCCTTTAAAGATAACCGAGGAGGACAAGGAAGGGTTTTGCTTGTTTGAAAGAAGAAGGCGTGAAAAGAACTTCCCGCTTCTCGCGTTGGTCTCCTTCTCTCTCTCTCTCGTCGAGTCCTCCATTTCACGACGGTTTCAAATCCAATTCACTCCTTAATTAATTTCAAATTACGATTCATTCATTCATTCCCATTTTCTCTCTTTTCGATTTAGATCGATATCTTGTTCAACCCCCTTCGTTTTCTCCAACTCAGATCTGTAAGTTCTTCCCTTTATTTCCCACATCTTATCTACATTATTATATGTATACAAAATTCCACTCTTGAATCGGATACTATAAGATATATGGATTTGTTTATCTGGGTTCGAGCTGCTTTGCGATTTTGCTTCCAAGTCAAAATTTTCAGAAACCCTTTTGTTTTCTAACTAGTTTCATGATTTAATGTCTTCTCTTCGCTTCCAATGGCTTTAATGAGATTAATTTGGATTTACAATTTACAATTTATGATTTTTTTATTTTCATAAAAAATATTATGTTTGGTTTGAAGTGTATCGATGTGTACCCATTTGGTTTATTTCAATTTTTTTGATTTATTTTTGGGCAATTTCAAGCGTTATAAGTTAACCCTTTTACCAACATACTTTTATTTATTTGTCTGTGTTATTTAATGTTAAAATGTGTGTGTATATATATACAAGATATTTGGAAAGATTGCTTGAATTTGAATATGGTATGCTCACGTTATTGTAATGTGTATAACATCTTGAGGGTTTTTGGTCACCATGGTTTTAACTGAGTTCTGTTGAAGATATTTATTTATTTTAATCTTTGTCTTCATTCACTCTATTTAGGGAGATCAATTTTATGCGGTAGCTCCTATGGTTTTTGCTATTTATTGAACTCTGTTTGTTGTATTTGTGTGCACCTACTCTTGATGTAGAGGCTTTAAGCATGACCCTTAGGCTGTGTTTGGTTCATGGATTTGTAAAGTGATTTGGAAGGAAAAGGGAAAAGGTAGGTGAAATGTAAATGAAATATAACTTCATTTCGCCTATGGTTCACACACCTTTTTCCTTCCATGAACCAAACACACGCTTAGTGGATAAGGTATTGCCACTTGTCAGAGATACTTACGGTGATATCACTGGTGAGTCTACTGTTTGTTTTCCTGCAGATGACCATTTCATATTCTTATCTTTTAATGCAATTTAAGCAAGCATGGCATGGAATTTAGCAGTATTTAACCACTTTGTTTCCCAGTTCAATGATAGATTACATTTCAAATAAAAGACAAAACTAGAATCCCCACAAGGGTGGTTCTTGTAGAATACCCCAAGCTTTATGAATTATGACAAAGCACAAAGGGGGTCTGGACGTTGGAGTTCTTGGTCTTTTGTGTGTGGGCTGGGGCCATCTTGTTGATCGACAGAAAGAAAAGAACATTACAACAATCCATATGATTTGTTGTCTCCTTGTATCATTTTTCCACATTACTTGCTTTCATTCTCATTAATGAGTAAATCTTTAGTTTTTTAGGTATCAAAGTTACTGTATTAGAAAGTTGCCTTGGCAATTTGGAGGTTGGAGCAAGCATATGGCTTATACAAAGTCATTTGCCCCAGATATGGATATAGTTCTGTTGGCCAACTCCTTGCACAATTATATCAAATAAGGAATTGGTAAAATATTTGATTGAAAAATTAAATTCATCATACTTTCTGTTAGATTGGTAAAACCATTCTGCCTTTGAACATCTTTGTGAAATGTGGGAAAAC
Organism: Camellia granthamiana; assembly: GCA_036172215.1. NCBI lineage: Eukaryota > Viridiplantae > Streptophyta > Magnoliopsida > Ericales > Theaceae > Camellia > Camellia granthamiana. Next base: position 125,496,143 of record CM069905.1, read on the forward strand.
ATTCCTTTGGATCTGTTACCCATGGTTTATTAATGCTTGAATTTTTTCTATCTTCTGAAATTGGACTATTAACCCTGATTGGTGTGAGAAAAGAAAAATAAAATAGATGTACTAAATTGGCATGTAGTTCTGTAAACTTTACATGTATTTAAGCTTTTATATGTGAACTTGTTGCAGGCTATCTGAAACTTTTTAAATTTTGACTACGAGAACTGGAAGGTTAAGTATTATTTCAGTGCTAGATTCTAGTTGCGTGTTACCTGAGAGCCATGTTTTAGTGGGTCAGGTTCTGTACTAGATATATTGCTGGCATAATGGAAAAGGAAGACTCTATTGAGACAAAGAGTTTGAATTCTAAAGAGAAAGCAGACACAGCTAATGTTCAGAAGGAAGACCAGGAAAAGGAAGATTCTACAGAGAAAAACTCAGTGATTTCTCCACCTGATGAAATGAAGGAGGGAAATACACCTCATGTTCAGGAAGGAGATGATGAGAAGAAAAATGTGAATGCTTTGCTTGATAAAAAGGATGGGGATATACCTGATTGTCAGAAAGATGACCAGGAAAAGGAAGACTCTGTTGCGAAAATTATGTTGGATATTTCAACTGCAGAAAAGCCAGAGGATAAAGCTGATGTTCAGAAAGATCTAGTGGAACCTGCTAGGGAAATGAAATCATCTAATGTCATTGAGGAAAGTCCCAAGATCGTCAATGCAAAGAGTCTAGATGAATCAAATGACAAGATGGATCAGGGTAAGGAATTGGCTTCTGGAAATGAAGAAGGAACAAATGAATATCTTGAGGAAATTCATGGTGAGAAGGAGGTAGAGCCTGTCTTTGATGGAACGGAGGTTCCTGGGATGGAAGCTAACAGGAGTACATCCACTCGTTCTTTGGACCTCGGTCCAGATACTCAAGGGTCTATTTGGCCTGAGAAAGCAGTGGCTCTTAAGAACTTTGTCAGGGAGAAGAGTGTTGTTGCTGTTTCGAGTGTTCTGCGTCGCCTTTCAGGAAAAACTGATGATGGTGGACAGGACATTCCTAATGATGATGGTAAGAACGACAGCATTGATAGAAATACTAAGGAAGTTGTCGATTCTACCAAAGAAAGTGAAGCCCAAGAAGCCTCTCAGAAAGCAGGAGAGAAATCTGGATGGAATCCCCTAAGCCTTATTAAGATTTCACGTGATGTTGATGCAGAAAACAAAGCCGAACAGCAGGAAGAGCTAATTGAAGAATCATTGCCACTACCCATGAAGGGAAGAATCGTATTGTATACAAGGCTAGGATGCCAGGATTGCAGAGAAGCTAGGGTGTTTCTACATAGGAGGAAACTCGGATACTTTGAGATTAACATTGATGTGTATCCCAGCAGAAAGCTGGAGCTTGAGAAGATTGCTGGGTCTTCTGCTGTTCCTAGAGTGTTTTTCAATGAAATCCTTATTGGAGGATTGAGTGAGATAAAGGGTTTGGAGGAGTCTGGCAAACTTGATGAGAAGATTGAGTATGTAATTGCAGAAGTGCCTGCATTTGAAGCTCCTTTACCACCACTTTCTGGTGAGGATGATATGTCCACTTCTGGGGCAATTGATGAGCTAGCTGTCATAGTCCGCAAAATGAAAGAATCTGTTCCTCTCAAGGACAGATTTTACAAAATGCGCAGGTTCACCAATTGTTTTGTTGGCTCTGAAGCTGTGGATTTCTTTTCAGAGGATCAGTACTTGGAAAGGGAAGAGGTTAGTTGCATTTGCATTTTCAATCTTTCTGAATAGATGGTTACTTTATGTGGTTGGTGGTTCACGGCCTGTGTAGTCCTAAGCATCTCATATGCACAGGTTAGAGCACATGTATCATGAATGCAAGACAAGGCCAATCTCCATTAATTGGTGATTTAAAAGACTCTGGATGTCTTAACTTTAAGCTTTCTTCTGAATTGCATGAATTAGTTCCATTTTGGAGTGGTTGAGCTTTATTTCAAAGTTGAAAACAGATTTGCTTAATTTTTGATTCGTTTTGAAGTAAAAAATTTCCCAAAATTAGAATATGTATTACAAGTGTTCATGGTTTTGAGCTATGGTTTGATTTGAGTATCATTCACTCTAGGAGTTATGTAAGTTCTGGAATTCTGCAAATTTCAGACCATAGTCACCTATGTGTTTTATGAAAGTGAAATCCTTGGCCAGGATAATGCTACTGAGTGGGTGATGAGATTGTAGATCCCACAGAACTCATGACTCTATTTGCAATCCATCTGTTAGCTACTGTATGTTTGGTCCACATAATTCTGGAGAACAATCTCCTTTGGTCATCTTGTGCTGCTTGATTGGTGAAAACATTGTATTTGAATTTTTCTGTCTGGTATGCGACTTCATTTTATATTGTAGATGAGGTTTCTAGCTCTTACTGTTTGTAGATTCTGTGACAACTGAACACAAATGGGGTTTTAAAGGCTTTTCTACAGGGACTGCAGTCTGATTTATCTTTTGTTACTTTGCCTTTGGTCCTACTTTAGAAAATTATGGAATTTCCCTTTCATTTTTTTGGGTTTATCATTTATGTATTCCCAATTGTGCCAAAGAACTTTTGGAGAGTGATGAATTCCTTTTTTTATTTTTATTTTTTAAGCCAAGTCATATCAAAGAAACCTCGATTAGTTTTGATCATTGAGACAATGCCACAATTACTTCAGATTGTTGATCACAGAGATAGTTTTATGTTCCCTTTGTCCTAAAGCTATAGCCCATAGTTCACTTTGGGAAAGAACAATGTTAATCAATGTTAAATGTAATTGGCTAATTGTTTATTGAGACCATCTTAATATTCCATTTTTGCCATTTATAGTATTATTATTTTTCTGCCTTATCATTGCTGAGCATTTTTCTATCTGTTCCTGTGTTGCAAATAGGCTACAGAATTTGGTCGAAACCTTGCAAGCAAACTCTTCTTCCAGCATGTTCTTGAGTGAGTAACTAAGCTCAACTTTTTTAATGTGTTAATCTCTCTCTCTCTCTCTCACACACACACACACACACACACACACACAGAAACAAACACACCTGATTTCATATTTCTTATAGAAATTTATATTTTTCATTATCTGTGCTGGTTTTACATTGCTTTAGCGAGAACTTATTTGAAGATGGCAATCACTTGTACCGCTTCTTGGATCATGATCCTATTGTGATGTCTCAATGTCACAACATTCCAAGGGGTATAACAGAAGTAAAGCCAAAGCCGATAATAGAAATTTCATCAAGGCTTAGATTTTTGTCTTATGCAATCTTTGAAGCTTATGCATCGGAAGATGGAAAACATGTTGATTACAGAAGTATCCATGGGAGTGAGGAATTTGCAAGGTTTGTTGGAACCTTTGATTTATATGGATAAACTTATTGTGGTATTTTAATTAACTTGTATTCTTTTATGAACATGGATGTATATTCAAGAACTTGTGGCCATTGAATTAAAAAATCTTTTGTAGGTATTTAAGAATAGTTGAGGAGCTTCAAAGAGTAGATCTACAGGATATGGCAAGGGAGGAGAAGATGGCTTTTTTTATAAATCTCTTCAATATGATGGCCATTCACGCAATTTTGGTTTGGGGTCATCCTACTGGAGCTCTAGAGCGTAGGAAACTGATGGGGGATTTTAAGTATGTTATTGGTGGGTGCACCTATTCACTTTCAGCAATTCAAAATGGCATATTAAGGGCCAATCAGAGACCCCCATACAATCTTACCAAACCATTTGGTGTGAAAGATAAACGTTTTAAGGTGAGACGGTCACACTACCTTGCCTGATTATTGATGTCTATCCCAGGGATGAAATTATTCTTTGGTGTAAACTATTATACTTTCTTTTTTTGGTGCACTTGAAGGTGAGTTATTTATTGTAGGGATGACTCTTTCCCTCTCTGAGAGTGGGGGAATTGAAACCATGCTTGCTTAATATTATATAAGTGCCCAGCTGTATATGTCCAAAGTATAGGTGATTCTTGCTAGACTTATGAGGGGCAGAGTTGACAAAATTTTATCTACCAATGTTGAATTAATGTGTGTTGATTGGCTGTTCTTTGGAACTCATGTTTTGTGTTTTTGTTAAGCTTCTCTTTTTTCTTGGATCAGGTTGCTCTTCCTTACCCAGAGCCCCTTATCCACTTTGCACTAGTCTGTGGAAACCGATCTGAGCCAGCCCTTAGATGCTACTCACCTGGGAATGTTGATAAAGAATTAGCGGAGGCGGCTTGTAATTTCTTAAGAAATGGAGGACTCACGGTAGATCTGAATACAAAGGTTGCGTCAGTCAGTAAGATACTGAAATGGTAGGTTTTTCTAGGAATGTGTTCATTGAACTGTTTCTTTTAACTTAGGTGCCAAATGTATGAAAGAGTCATGCTAGCCACTCTGGTCTAAAAGCATTATTGGTAACTCCCATGTAAAAGATCTTATAAGCTTTTTAACCTTGTAGAAGTTAACAAACCTTACCAGTCACCAGAATTCAAGATGAAGTTGAACTTGTAAAAATCACATTTCTATGATTGAAGATTTGGTTTTGAACTTTTTTTTTGGATTAATTGGATACTTTGGCAGTGATTATTATGGTAAAGTTATGCTAAGTCTAGAAGATGAAGACTCAAAACATGGTGGTGTTGGTAAACCCATGTTTTGTATCTATGCTGAAAAGAGGACTATATACGTTCGTTATTTATCAATTTAGCTTCTAACTTCTGTTGTCTTTTGCTATTTCCTTCATGACCACTCAGGTACAGTATTGATTTTGGGAGGAACGAGGTAGGGGTACTGAAGCACGCAGCAAACTACCTGGAGACAGTTGAGTCTGAAGCTTTGCTGGAGTTGCTTGCCACGACTCAGTTGAAGGTGGTATATCAGCCTTATGATTGGGGTCTGAACTATTAGCAGTCGGTTTCAACTTTCCTATTAGAGCATCATATAACTTTATACATCTTCCCTTGCTTTAGAACATGAACAAATAGTGATAATGGTGTAAATGTACTTATTTTCATTCCACCTATATAGTCCTTGTAAGGGCCAAGTGATTTTGATCACAGATGACTTGGTTTTAGTGGTAATTTTACATGTAATTTCTTTTTGGTTAGTGGGCTTTAACACTAAAGGAAATGTTAAGTTATTACATTCATATTCATTTTTGCCGTGGGCTTCGTGCACCTGATTCTGTTTCCTGCAATGTGAAATATCATTTTATCTATTGCACAAAGTATTCTGACCCTCTTGCAGACCTCGCAGTGGCGGGTGCTTCGTTCTGGGACCTTCATAACTAAAATGGAATGATTTACTATGTTGAAGTATATTGTATTATTTTAGCTGGGCGATGGAACATGGGTAGTTCACATACTGTAAATGTTCTCAGCTGTAAGCTGTTGTTCTGTGACTTTTGATGGCTCTGAATGCAGTTTTGTGCTGTTATATGGAGCAGATCACCATCCCACTGTTTTGAGCTGTTGTGCATTTAAAGAGGATTAAAGTTAAATGCAAACTGGTATTATATATATATATTTTTTCAATTTGGTTTTGTTAATTGCGATTAATCAAGTTCTGGACTTTCCGGAATTGGAAGGCAATGCTCAACTTAAACTTATAGCAACCTCTTTATTTTTATTTTTTGTTTTAAACTTATAGCAACTTAAATAAGCTGATTTTCAGAATCAGCTCCAAGGGTACTTCTGAATCTCAGCTTACAAGGAGGGTGATTCTATTTGGCCCTATGAGATTGGTTGGACATCCTAACTTTATGAAATATTTTTATTACTATTCGTGTTTGATTTCAGATTTCTGAATTTAACTTTTTAGAAATTGAGTTTTTTATTTTTCATATTTTTTATTTTTTGGTTTTTGTGAATATTTTTAAAATTTTAAGCAATTGTTTTACTTTTTTAAATATATCTTACTTAGATGTATCTAAATAGTAAAATATTTGTGAATTTTTTTTAAAAAAAAAAAAAATACCCAAAAATACAAAAAAAAAATGTATTGAATTTTTGTTTTTTTATTTTATTTTATATTTTTGATATTTAGTGATTTTTTTAAAGATTTTTTTTCACAAATATTATATTTTTTAAAGTGTATTTATGTTAGGTGTGTTTAAAAATTAAAAAAATTATTTAAAATATTAAAAAAATTCAGTGAAAACAAAAAAATACGGAAAACGAAAAAATACATTTTTTGAAAAGTAAATTCTAAAATTGAAAACCAAATAGAGTGATTATATTCCTACTTAAAATGACTAAAAAGTATTTGATATTAAAAAAAAAGAAGTATAAATTATAATGTTTTGGATACCACATCTCATAATCAATCTCAATCTTTCATTCTCTCCTTTTTTTTTCTCACTCTATTCACTTTGTATTTTCATTAATCTTATTTTCCTTGAATTCATCATTTTTACATTGTTATTTCATATCAAAGTCAATAATGAATAATAAAGAAGACATTTTCAAACTATTTTTATTTTTATTTTTATAGAGAATGTAGATTTTCTGTTCATCTTTATCGTTTTTGGTCAATAAGTTTATGGAATTTGTATGGAAATTCAGTACCGAATAAATTACATTTATTCAAAAACTTGTTTCCAAGGAGATTTCATATATTCGACACTGTGTATCCGAATTATTTGACATTGTTCAATAGTTACTATCTGAACAAATTGCTTATGTTCGGCTCTATGTTTCTAGACATTTAATTTTTAAAACTTCTTTATATTCTAATTTCAAACAAAAAGAATTATTCGGTATTATATCTCCAAACAATTACATATGTTTGGAAATTTATTTCCAAATAAATCTAATGTTGTTTGGTATTGAGTATCTGAAAAAAAAATAAAAGTATTTGTCTATGTATTTCCATTCCTTTACACCTCGTTTGGATTAAATGATTTGTAGAGAAACAAAAAGAAATTAATTTCTCTGGATGATAATCTCATGTTTGGATTACTAAACATAAGAGATGAAGAGAAATAGTGAGAATTTTCTCTCATAACTCACTTTTTGAATCTCTCCAATATTTGGAAAGATTAGAAGAAAAAAGAATGGGATCATTTTTCATAATCTTATTTTTAAATGTTATGTTCCATTTAACCCACCACCCCCCCCCCCCTCCTTTTTTTTTTTAATAATATTTCATTAGTTCCGATTTAAGGTAATATGACCAAATCACCATTGCAAACTTTTTTGGGTGTGTTTTCATTTTAAAACCAATATGCAATAAAAAATAATAATAGTCTCTCATTTTATAGAGAAAATTTATTTCATTCTAGGGAGAAAATCCCTCCCTCATTTCATGGAGAAAATCTCTTATTTATTCTATGAAAAAAAAAATCTCTTCCTCATTCTAAGGAGAAAAATCTCTTACATTCCCAAAATCCTAAATCGACTACCTTACTCCAACGTAAAGAAGCAATGTTGTGAATATTCACATTGATCGAAGTGTAGATACTGTGAGCATCTACATTGCTGGTGGTTGATTATATTTGTATACACATAACCATTGACTTAATATGAGTTGTGGTAGATAAATGTTGATGAGAATTTTCACATTACAAATGTATGTTGGTAAAATAATACATTAATGTTGTTTGCGCTTGTATGACTATATCTGAATGTGAATATTAACATTGATTAATAATGTGATGGCCACAACACTAATTGCAACACATTACAATGTAATAATTCACAACAAGCAATGACTCCTTACAATATGAATATTCACAACATATAATAATCATGCAAAACTCATACAATAATCAGTGATAGGTAAATATTTACATTATGCAATAACCATGCAATCATTAATCTACATTGCACGTCATGCAACCATCACATGCTTTTGATGTTGAAATTCACATCATAAAATGCAAACCATTAAAATATGATCATTCATAATAATAATAACTTCAATGAATGTGAACGTTCACATTCATTAAAATATCCACCCAATAAGCATATATACACATGAAGGTATCCATCTGTTGCAAAAATATAAAAATAAGAAAGTGAAACCCACACATTATAACCACATAATACCATAAATATGAAATAACTAATGATATGTGAATATTTACATTTTGAAAAAAATATAGCTATGTCCATATTTTGCAATACTAATCCAAAATTGAAAACTTTATTGCCATCATTACACATCATTATAGATTAGACAAGTTCAAATTCACATCATCAAATATAATGGCAATAAACAATATGCAAACATTTCCCCATAATAATATAACTAATAATATGTGAACGTTCACATTGTTCACGCAATGTGAACATTCACAACGTCCAAAAAAATAGAGCCTTATATGAACGCATTACCAGATAAAAATCATAACCTCATTCAACAAAAATAAACTTCCATCTCCATCTATTTTAGAAAATGAAGTTGAAAACAAAAAACAAAGCATACAATTTTTTTATAAAAATCCAAACATAAATGAACATGCATTCTTAAACAAAATAATACTAACATTGAGATGAAATTATCTACTTGTTCTCTCCCTCTGATCAATGTCTGACTTTGCAAAATTATGTAAAAAAAAGAAAAGAGTACAAACAGAAATACTAATGCAGTTTTGATTCGTCATCATTCTCCAACACCAACGAAACCCTAGCACAACGAAACAACACCACAACAAGAGTGAAACTAAATCACAACCAAAAGTGTGAATCATGGTAATTGTCAAAACAGGAGGATAGTTAAAAAAGAAACGTGTATATTCTTTTTTTCTGTAATATATATCAACAATAAATATAAGGGTATAACAGTTCAACAAATAATGTAAACTAGGAAAAAGGGATCTTATGGAATAAAAGTATAAACACATGGGATTAACTAGGTTATAAATTTTCTTCATGAACTTATTGGATTAGAATACCCCTAAATGAGATTTATCAATAAAAATCTCACTTTTTATTTCATGCAAAAAACACAAGAAAAATTAAATGTGTGAGTTATTTATAACTAAATTTTTAAAATTTTTGTATCTTTTCCTTACAAAATTTTCATCTTAGTTTTTATTTTCTATTTGTTTTCTTTCACTTCATTTTTTTTCACTTTTACTTTCACTTTCTATCATTTAAAAAAAAAAAAAAAATCAAACAGAGCCTAATAAATATTATTCGAGGTGTTGAAAATAATATAATAAATATTAAATTTTAGAAGAGAAATTTTACTTACACCACTAATTTAACTCCCTACACCGTCGAAATTTTTTTTAAATTTTTTTTATTTTATAATTTATATAATTCTTTTATTACCCTCATCCCTAACCTTTCTCCTTCTCCTTACACCCAAAATCTAAAAAACCCTAACCTTGTATTCTAAATCCAAGATCTCCTAAGGACTACGCAATTCCTTGTATTTTTCTTGAAATTCATGTTCTTGTAATATGTCTTTTTGCTTTTAAATTGATTGCCAATGGGGATCTAATCATAGATTTACACACAAAAGGTAATTTAGCTTCATCAAATCTATCGATTTTCTGATATGATACTTGTACATGATTATTCGAGACTCAAATTCCTTTCAGATATTGTTTTGTTTTGTTTTGTTTTATTTATTTATTTATTTTTTTATGAATTCTCGGCAATCAAACGGGAAAATATTTTGTTTTCATTATTGGGGAAGGCACAAATCACCAATGAAGCTGGTGGTTTGGCATTGTTAAATTTCATTTTAATTCATATGTGAGGATCTCGTCCTATTTGGAAGCAATCCAAGTTTGTTTTAAACAATAATATTGTTCTAGTTAGTTCATAGAATTGTAAGTATCTGGTTATTGATTATGCACATTTTAATGGCTTGAATTTTTCTGTAAGAGGGGGGGATGGCTTGAATTTTTTTGTATTGTTCTAGTTAGTTCATAGAATTGTAAGTATCTGGTTATTGATTATGCACATTTTAATGGCTTGAATTTTTTTGTAAGAGGGGGGGATGGCTTGAATTTTTTTTTTTGGGCCGGGGGGGGGGGGGGTTGGGGGGAGGAGACGGTGGTGGGTGTTAGGGTTTTTTAGGTTTTGAGTGTAAGGAGAAAGGTTAGGGATAAAGGTAATACATGAATGAATTAAGAGTGTAAGGAGTTAAATTGGTGGTGTAAGTAGAATTTCCCATTTTAGAATGAATTATTCAAGGATGCCACTATTTACATACTACATTTTGTCTCAAGGCACACAATTAATTGGTTATTTTTTATTACAATAATGACATTACCTAAAATGATCAAAATGACACAAAAGAATATCAATACACACCTTAGTTGAATACACAACATTCAAAGCCTAACCCTAGCCACCATTGTTGCAGCCGCCGCCATTTCACCGCCGCTGCCTTGTTGCCCCTCTCTAGCTCTGGCGAATCCTCATCACTACAAACCCTCGCCGGCGATTTCTCTCTCTCTTTCTCTCTCTCTCTCTCTCTCTCGCAATCTGTATTCTCGCGATCTGCAAGGTGGTGGGTTGTGGGGTTGGTAACGGAAGGGAGGCGTGACTAGGCTAAGAATGGGACATTGGCGAAGCGCAAGTGAGAAGAAGGGTTGACAGCGGTGATGATCTACGAAAAGAGGCGACGACGGGGCTGAGAAGGAGGTAGCGACAAATGCGAGGGAGGAGAGAGTGGTTGAAGAATGTGGCGGCAATCTGCGAAGTGGTGGGTCCCTGGGAATGGAGGCGACTCATGGGACTAGGAAGTGGGCAGCGACGTTGCGAAGATGGAAGGAAGGGTTGACAGCGGTGGCCATGGTTGGCGTTGATGGTGGTTGCTGGTGATGGCTGCTGCCGTCGGTGGTAAGTGTCTAATAGTTATGTTTTTTTTTCTTTTTTGAATTTGAGGTGTGTACTAAGTGGTGTGGGACTAAGGGCAAAAATGGGACGTTGTGTTGTGTGTTGAGAAAAATTATGTTTTTTTAAATTATTAAAGGTGTGAACTGAATAGTGTTATACCTTGAGACCAAATGTGGTGTGTAAATAGAAACACCCAGTATTCAATCTTTTTGCTTCCGTTTGATTTAGTTTTAAAATCATGATTTGAGTGTGAAGTTGTGATTTAAATGTGGAGTTGTGAGTTGAATTTTAAAAATAGAAAATTTGTTTGGTTACAAGTTTTAAAAATAATTTTGAGTTTTTGAATTTTGAATTTTAGAAAATTTTTTGAATTGAATTTTAAATATTTTATTTTTTTAATATTTTAAATTTAAAACACAATTCCACACTTAAATCATAACCAAACATATAATTCAAACTCAATTCAAAAACTATTTTCAAAATTCATCAAACGCATAACTCAAAACTAAATTCAAAACTCATAAACAATCTGTTTTCAAAATTCTATTAAAAAAAATTCAAAAAAATATTTTTTATTTTGTTCTTTAAAATTATTTTTTATTTTATATTTTTTTGAAAAATAATATTTAAAGTATTGACTAAATAATTTGTTATGATTTAGATATATACGAAGATCTAAATTTTTTTTTCAAAATTTTAAAAAAATTAAATATTTAAAAAAGTAAAAAAGTTTTTTAAAAAATTCAAAATATTAAATATTTAAAAAGTATTTATAAAATAAAATAAAATATTTTTTTAAAAAAAAAAAAATATTTTAAAATTGTAAATATTAAAAAAATACAACTCAAATATTTAAAAAAATATTAACAAAAAAATTTCAGAACTCTATGTCCGAAATATTAATTTTATTCAGCCCTTAAAAACCGAAATAAATTAAAAAAATCATAATTAAAGTTTCGAAATATGTAAAAAAAATGGGTACTTTTGTGACGAATGGGTACTTTTGTAACGAAATATTCATGTTATTTCGGTGATTGATTTCCGAACTAATTTATAAAATTCGGCACTGAGTTTCCGACTAGAAAACGCTAAAAAAAAAGAAAAAAAAACACTTACCTTTTCATCACTGATTTTGCTGTCACCATTGATTGATTTTGAACTTCTATAGGTTTGCAACTCCTTCATATCAAAATCAAGTAAAAATTGTTGAAGTAATAATTAAACGATATTAATAATCGAGTATAAACTTAAAGATTAAGACAATATGAGATATGTTTTGTTTGCAAGTAACAGAGAGGAATACAGAGTGTGTAAGAAGTAAAATGATCACAATAAAAAAATTAGGGTTTAATTTTTTTGTTTCAAAAGGTGTATATTGAGATATTTTTATTCCTAAAAGATGTGTATAGAGAATTTATGTATATAATATTAGGAGTGTTGATCAATGGCTATTATAGTGATTTTTAATTAGAATATAATTGTCATTAGGGTACTTCTATTTACACACCACATTTGGTTTCAAGGCACACCACTACTCAGTTCACACCCTTAATAATTTGAAAAAACATACAGCTTGTTTGGTTCTAGTTTTCAGAAAATTCTAGGCTCTGTTTGTTTGTGCTCTGAAAATAGTTTTCAACACTTGAGTTTGAGCATGATGTTTGGTAAGAGTTTTGGAATTAATTTTCCAAAACTCTGCTGGAAGCTCTGTATATATGTCAAAACATTCTGTTTGTTGCAGAGGGTGTGTTTGAGGGAAGGGGACGTCCGGCCGGTTGTCCGAAGCAGTGAATTTATTTATTTTTTTGCAATTGATTTTTATAATCGGGAAAAATATTTTCTGAAATTTTTAAAATTTTTTATGTGCTTTAAAATAATTTTGAGTTGTATGTTTAGTTATGAGTTGTAAATTTTTGTATCACATATCAAATGTCACATCAACAATTCCCCACTCAAATCAAATCTCTTTTTCAAAACTATTTTCAAAACTCTTTACCAAACAAATTTTCTACACTCAAATCATAATTCTACAACACACAAACTCAAAATATAACTCATACTCTCAAATCACATTTACAAAATATAACCAAACGCAGGCCTACTTTTTTATTTTTCATATTTTAATATTTTCAATGAATTTTTTTAATGTTTTAGTAATTTTTTAAAATTTTTTAAATACACCTAATATAAATACACTTAAAAGTATAATATTTGTGAATTTTTAAAAAAAAAATTAAAAAATACACAAAAATACGAAAATTGTTCTGAATTTTCATAATTTTTTTTGTATTTAATGTATTTTTTAAAGATTTTTTTCATAAATATTATTTTTTAATTGTATTTATGTTAGATGTGTCTAAAAATTAAAAAAAAAATTATTTAAAACATTAAAAAAATTCATTACAAACATTAAAATACGAAAAATAAAAAAGTAAAATTTTTAAAAAAATTATTTTTTGAAAATCAGATTTAAACAAGGTGTATGTTTTTATAAATTATTAAAAATGTGAACTGAGCAGTGATATGCCATAAGGCCAAATGTGATGTGTAAATAGAGTGACTCTTGTAAGTTAATTTTTCATTAGGTGTTCCTGGGTTTATCGTGGGTGGAATCTGTTTTTACTTAAATATTCCTAACCTTTCAAAATATTGACCCATATGCCACTATATATTATACATTGAAACCCTCCCTAATTTTTTCACTCTTCTCTTGCCGAGAACGCCAACTCCAGCTCTCAGCAGCAGCGCCGTGACGACTCCGGCATTGAAGGTCCTCATTCTCTCTCTCTCCTCTCTCTCTCTCTCTCTCTGTGTGTGTATATATATAGATTTTTAAATTTGTATATCTATATGTTCATACATACATGTGTTTCAAACCCAGATTGCTGTTATGTTGATCCCTAGTAAGTCTTGAATACTATTTATTTAAGCTTTAATTGTTGCTTGGAAGACACAGAATGAAGCTTAATGATAGGGCAAACGATGGCTTAATTTTTAAAATTTTTTTGTTGGAAATTTAGAGGGTGGAGATAAAAGAAAATGTGAAACTTTGCAATAAATCACATGGTATGCGTAGATTCGATGAATGAGCACGGTTTTTAGTGTGTTTGCTATTGGAAATCGATAAGATGTTCGCAATTGTAAGAAGCTTAAGCTTAAATTGTTTGTCATGAATGTGAATATAGAGCACTTTACTTGTCTCTGTGTTTAGGAAAATTGCGACCTAGTTTTTATTTTTATTTTTATTTTTATTTTTAGGTAGTGGTTGGTTGCAATTTAGGATCTAAATTATGTAAAAACTGGCCCATTTTTATTTAAAAAGAAATGAGTTATTTATTTAATTGTTATTATCCATCTTGAGTGAACCCTTGCTGTACTTATATTATTTGTTTGATTGGGTGGATTATAGTATGGGATTGAGATTATTAATCTATGGGACTCACGTACCATTGTTTGGTTGCAAATTTTATTACTTGGATTAAATTTCAATGGCTATTCTATTCAACAAAAATTAACGGATTTTTTAACCCGACACCTAATAATGAAAAACTTACATATAATTGAGATTATATATTTTCATATCTATTGCAAAACAAACGTGGACAAGAGGGAATTATGCATCTCATTAATTCAGTTGGATAAATAATCTTACTCTAATTTATTGGATTGTTAATCCTCTCATTATTAATCCTGCAAATCAAACAGGCCCATACACTGTTCTCATTTTTCTCTTTTGTTATTATTATTTTTATCAGGCTTGTGTCTAGTTAGATTCCATGGTTCAAACTGGCGGTATTTATTAATGTTACAAGGACAACGAGATGTTTCAATGGATTTAATGCTACAAGGGCAAGGAGATGTTTCAATGGAACTTGTGGCTTGACTCTCTCCACTGTCGTGGTCAATATTGTCCATCGTCCAAGAATTTTCAGTACCATGAATGAAGTCAAAATATGTGGTGCTTCTAGTCTTTGTACACCCATTTCTGATGGAGAATCTCACATTCCGCAATCTGTATTAGTAAGCACAGACCAGAGGTGTTCATCTTCAAGTGTTCAATACACCCCAGAAATTGAGAAGAAGTATGTTCATCGTGTTTATGATGCAATTGCCCCCCATTTCAGTTCCACCCGGTATGCTAAGTGGCCAAAAGTTGCTACTTTTTTGAATTCTTTACCTTCAGGGTCTCTTGTCTTGGATGCAGGGTGTGGAAATGGAAAGTACTTGGGATTGAATTCTGGCTGTTTTTTTATAGGATGTGATATAAGTGCTCCTCTTATCAATATTTGTGCAGATAGAGGTCATGAAGTTGTGGTCGCTGATGCTGTAAATCTTCCTTACCGAAGTGGTTACGGTGGTGCTGCAATTTCTATTGCTGTGTTACATCACCTAAGCACGGGGAGTAGAAGGAAGAAAGCAATAGATGAATTAGTTCGGGTTGTTAAAAAGGGTGGTCTTGTTCTGATTACTGTTTGGGCTGTGGAACAAGAGGATAGGTCATTGGTTGACAAATGGACTCCACTGACTGAAAAATATTTTGAGGAGTGGATAGGATCAAGTAGCCCCCATGTACGCAGCTCTCCATCTATCACCCTGGAAAGCATCCCAGAAGCCGAGGAAAATAGTTTGGGGGAACATGTAAAAGGTTTCAAGGACTTAACCTCTCAAAGCCAAGATCCTTTGGTCACTTCTGAAAATGGACAAAATCTTGAAAACCAACAAGAATTTTTTGTCCCTTGGCATCTACCTTATCATCGTGCTGAAGTCAGTGGGGCTTCTGCTTGCGCCCTTGCAAATGGCTTGGCAAAGAAAGATGATAAAAAGGGTGCAGTAGTGTACAACAGATATTACCACGTGTTTAGTGAAGGCGAGCTTGAAAGGTAAACATGTTATTTCTTCTTGAATTGTTGCCTTTGAAATAAAGCCATTTTTTATTCCATTGCTTTGCTATTAATGGTAGCTCTCAAATAATTGAAGTTGATAGTCATTATTACATGTTCCCCCATGCTTTTATTATGTAATATGTGGCAACTTTGCTTTAGTCTCATTGTGTATTTTACTTTGTTACTAACATCAGGTATCTCTCTTTCTTTTGTGGTGGGGGTGGGGGTGTTAGTTTTGGAGACATGCTAATTTATGTGATGTAGGTTGTAGCAACCCAAAAAGGGGAAAAAAAAAAAAAAGAAGTAAAAGCATATACGCTTATTGGCAGAATTTTGATGAAATTTGGATCAAATATCGGATACTGACCTATGTGAATCAAAGTCTAGGAAGCATGGGTGCAGGTGTGGTTGCGGGTGCAGATACGGGTACTGGTAAGATACGGATACGCCGATACGGCAAATTCTAAAAAAAGTAAGGTGTGGGTACAGCTAGAGTACGTCAATTTTTTTTTTTAAAAATTTTATAAATTGATAGCTAAACATCTAACATATGCATCAAAATTTAATATCATAATTAAAAAGAGAAATTACAAAACCAAAAAATAAATCATTCTTTAACAATACCACCAATACTAATTTTCAAATATTCAAATAACATTTTAAAAACATCAATACTTTATGATGAAAGTAAATATTTTTTTTTTATCTTTTATTTTATAATTCTGAAAGTCTACTACAGACTACAAGTCTATAACAGTAAGAAAGGGCACAGAGTGGGTGATTTTGCATTACCTAATTGTTTTTTAAGATGATTAAAAAGGGATAAGGCTGTGGCTTGCATCAAATTCCAGCTGCTGTGGAAAAAAAATGTAAAAACGAAAAAACAAGAAAATAGATCAAAAAAAAATCTGAAACGAATTGGGAATTTGAAAAAAAAAAAAGAACTAAAAAAGGAAGAAGAATCTGAAAAAAAAAAAAATATAATAATCTGAAATAAAAAGAGAGGAAGAAGAATCGGAGAAAGTTTGAAAAAAATCTGAAAGAATCGAAGAATAGGAAGAAAGAGGAAGAAGATCGAAGAAGAAAGGGAGGAACTCACTGGAATCTGGAGCTTTAGTGTCGTCTTCGATGGAGAGCAGATTCCACGAACTTTGTTCTTTGAATGGAAGTCTAAATGTTCTCTGGTTCTTCGAATGATATGGTTTCTTCAAATGATAGATACAATCTGCTTTTATGTTTTTTATTATTACTAAACACCCCATATTTATTTAATTTTTCAAAATGAGCAAAAATAATTGCTTCGGTGCCCCTAAAAAAATTCTCAAAATTTGGTTTTGACCCCGGCATACCCAACCGCGTACCCATGGAGTACCCACCGCGTACCAGACGTATACAGACCTATAAAATGTAAGGTACGTTTTTGCTATACTTGGTACGCATACCCGTGCCTGGTACCTTGTATTTTAGGGCAACATTTTTGGAGTACCTGTGCTTCATCGATCAAAGTTGACCATGCTTGTGGACATTGAAATATTTTATATACGGATAGGCTGGGATAAAAGTTATCACTTTTGGTGAGTTGACACTGGTCAGATATAAACTGCAACAAAGGCATACAGCCAAGGCCCAGAGGTGGAGCTATAGATAATTCCCAGTCAGCATTCATATCAGTGGGAATTATATTTCACCCTATGGGATTACAATGGTAGCTGATAGACATAGTCATCCATCATACTTGAGTTGAGCGGCCACTTATGAATGGTGAGGACTCCTCGAGTGCTAGTTTTACTGTTATTATTACACTGCTATTTCTCTACTGAATTTTGAACTGACCTTTTTCTGGGCATTTGAGTAATCGCATTGCTTCGTCTGTATTGTGTAGACATTCTTTTCTGAGTTGTACAAGGAGAAAAATTATGGTTTAGGATTGGGTTCTATAGATGCATAGAATTCTCTTGCCCTGTCCAAAACAAAGATGGATAAAAGATTTCAAGCCTTGAACCTCTTTTGTCCCTTGTATTTTCATGTGAACACCTTCATTGGAGTAAACAGGATGATTCTTTTGTGTAGTTATCTGCACCAAATGAGAGGGAAGATCCAACTTTGAGAACTTACAAATGCAAACCTCCTTTGAACAATTGAGAATCTATGGAGCATGATCCAGTCTTGTAACTAGTATCCATTGATCTACAATGAATGATAATATATACCTAAGGAGAGAAATATACATATTTGTATATGTATCTATATGTACATTTGAGTAGTGCTACACATTTGTTTAAACTTTTTTTTTTTTTTAAACTAAGATTTTTTATTCATAGGCACAATGTAGTGGTACATATGGGATTTACTCAGTTGTGTTTGTGGGGTAACAAATACAAATTTGGAGGAAAGAAAACCTATATGTACTATGAACTAACAATTTTCGTTCTTTTATTATTGCACATGTTTCATTTTTTCCCCAATTAAACATATATGTACAATTTATTTTTAAAAAAGGGAGCTTGGTGCATTTGTGCCTAGAGGGGATGTATATGCCAAATTCTTGATTATGTTACCAATTAAAATTTACCAAGGCTCTGTTTGATTAGAAAGAAATAAATGATGGAAAGTGAAAATAGTAGAAAGTAAAATGAAAGAAAAGCAAAGAAAAGCAAAACAAAATTTATTGTATGAATTTGATTAGGATGAAAATTTTATAAGAAAATATGAATTATAATCATAAGTTACTACTTTTATAACAAATTTAGGGGTTGTTTGGGGTGTCCTAAATAAGTGCATCTTTTGTTTTTTTGAACTAAAAAGTTAAGGAAAAAAATATGAATATTTGGGTTAACTTTTTGACATTTTATGAAAAAATGTGTATTAAAAAATTGTATAAATAAGTGTGTAGGAGAAGATAATGTAGTACACCGTACGGATTGGCAATCAGTCGGCTGGGTGAATACATGGAAAAAAATTGCCTCCTTTTTGGGCTTTGATTGGACGGTGTTGTTCGGCCCATAGGGGCCACCACGGGTCCCGTTTTTCTAATTGGAATTATTCAATGTGTAGAACTCGTCGAGTATTATATGCTTGTAAAAAATCACGTTGTTTGGATATCGATAACTATCTGATTGTGTTAGTTTTTTTGGTCAACTGTTAATTATAACACCATCCAATTTTTATACAAAACTGATTTGATCATGTAGTTAGCGATATCCGATAGACGTGATTTTTTACAAGCATATAGTACTAGACAAGTTCTACATCTTGAATGGTTCGGATTATCAAAATGGGACCCATGGTAGGCCTCCTCGGGCCCAACTTTACCATCCAACTTAGTGAATGTACACATGTAATTTTTTTTTCCCCTTTCCTTGCAGTTGGCTTGATGTCAGACATTAATGGGCCAAAAAGTTGATGTTATATTTTAATATTTGTATATTAATTTTTTAATATTTTTTTTGGTGAATAGTGATAACTTTTAACTTTTTTAGTAACTTTTTGACTTTTTGGCTTTTTTTACACTTGCCAAACCAGCCCTTCAACCTTCTTTTATTTTCCTGCGGTTTTTGCAAGAAACTAAAAGTTTAGTTATCATGCTGTTATGAGTTGTACAAGAAAATTAACTTTTATGTAACTTCCACCACTTTCATGCTAAACAAACTCACCAAAAAATTATTTTTTTCCATCTCCCTCACTTTCCCCATTTTCATCCTAACCAAACTTAGCCCAAGTGTATTAATCAATTCAATTAGCTAGTTCAAATATATCACTTAAACAGAAGCAATCCCACTCAATATCGCAGTAAATAAATCAAGATAATAGGACACAACAACATATGTGGAGAACCCTTGGAAACAATAATTGCCTTGGATTAAAAACAGTGAGTCACTCTGTGGTGAAACAATTCACGAGTTCAAATACAAGATCAAGTAAAATGACATACAATCTGATTCTAGATGCATTTAGCTGTCAACCCTTCTCTTCAAACTTGCAAGCTCGAACTACACTCACAAGTGGCCCTGAGACTGCTTTTTGTCTTCTCTTGTTTAGATCTTCGTTCTTTGCGGTTCCAATTGTAACCAACCAGTTGGCAAGGATAACTGATGTACAATGAACTTGATGAAAGTGCATGTAGCTTTCCAATATATCATAGAAGGGTTTTCTCAAATCATTTCCATAGCATCAGCTAAACAAATTTTTTTATCCGAATCAACATGAACTAGTTCTCCTAGGTTCTCAAGGGTGCTCAAGGAGGCAAGGGCTGCTTAATGAATAATTTTAATTTTAATTTTAATTTTGGCTTCTTGTTGTGTGCACTCAACTGTGAATGTGTGTTTGCTTATTTAACCTTATTTGGTGGGGAAGGGGGAAGGATTTGGTTTATGAATAGTATGCTTTTGTCTATGCTATAAATTCATTGTCCTTATCCTCTTGTTTTTGTCCACATCACACTTTGCAGGTTAGTGTCTGATATGGGTAATGCAGTTGTTGTCGATCGATTTTTTGACAAATCAAACTGGTGTATTGTTCTTCAGAAAACAATATGAGATATTGGACCTGCCAATACCAGTGTTTTTTTATTTTTATTTTTTGTGCAAGATGGTTCAATCTTTAGTGGCTAGGCATAGGCACTGCAAATATTTTCAAGAGAAGGCGGCTCATATTATGCAGATTACTTGGCCGGCAAAGGCACATGCTAGAATTTATTGTCAGGTATGGCGGCCTTGTACTCGAATATCAAGGGGGTCACTTAGTGATAACATTGGTCTCTACTTAATTCCCTTTCCCCTTTCTGTTTTCTTTGTGATGCTTTTACATACAGAGAGGTACTTCAACTTATTTTCTCTGTACCATTACCATGCATCGGCCTTCTGTTTTTGTTTATTTGTTTTTATAACATGAATGTATAACACATAACAAAGGGAAATTGCTAAATTCTATGACAATTTTGTAATTGGATTGCCTTTAAGACTTTGTGATGATTTTTTTTTTTGTTTTTGAAATTGCTATTGTGACAGGTTGTTTTCCTTTGCTATTCAGTTGTGCGTACTGTGTGTTGGGGCCTAAAATGAAAAAGAAAAGGAGAAACCTGTGTTCCTAATTTTTATAACACTTGAAATTGGCCAGGGAGGGATGGATGGCCCCTGATAAAGTTTTTATTTATTTATTTATTTATTTTTTTAAACACTTTTCCAGTGCAACTAATGAGTATGCTTTGACACAAGATTGCCAAGTGAGTGAATAAAGATTGCAAAAATTAATTGATGTAATTTTCGTATGAATGGTCTATATTTCAGGGTACTGTTTAACTCTCTCTCTCCCCTTTATCTTTTCTTGCTATATTGTTCTTGCTTTGTTCTTTTATTCTTCTGTTCTTTACTGAACAAAAAAAGAAAAGAAAAAGAAAAATGAAAAAAAGAAAAAGAAGAAGGTGATAATATTTTGGGGTACAACTTTTCTTGTGTTTTTTAACACATGAAAGAGTTATATCCCAATTTTTTTTTATAAGTTTTTTGGGTTAGAGGCTAATCTGTTTTTTCCACAAAAATAAAGAAAAAGAGGTGAAAATAATTTTGGGGGATGCAAAATTGTTTGTGGAAAACTAGAGAGCCAAGACTATTCTACCTTCAGCATATTGTGGACTAATTACAACCTGACAGAGTAAAGCAATTACTTCTTCCAATATGGTGCCTAATGACAGAAAATGACCATTCATTGGAAAATCATGGAAACTACTTAGCACATAAGGTTTGTAAGACTAACCTTCCATGTTTGGGCGAATTGAATTGTACTGAGTGTGATTTTAAATTTGTCTATGTGCGAGTCTGTAATTTATTGCTATATGATTTAATAGTTATGCTATGTAGCATCATCTAATAGTGATTTCTGAAGTCCTGACTCCTTTTAGGGTTTAGCCCTAGAGGTCATCCCTATTTGTTTAGGCTTTTTTGAAAATTAGGTGTTTGTAAGCAAAACATAAAATGTACAACATAAAATGTGTTCCATTCTGTGTTTTTTTATCTGTGATTATTTAGTAGTTCAGGAGTACGGTCACGTAGTGGTCCATGATAGTATGATTGGTGGAGAAGGTTAGTATTGATTATTTGTGTTAAGTGATTGAGGAAAATGAATGGACATATTGAATGGTGATTAGTAAGGAAATATAGTCACATTGTATTTCGAGACTATTATATAATTTTTCCTGTGGATCTAGCACTACTGTATTAGTGCTTGATCTTTATGATATTATATTTAGTGCCTTGATAGAAGACACATAACTCATAAAAGTTATTTGATAATCTTAAAGTATTACTTTACACTATTCAATGTATGATACTTGTTGAGTTATTTTTCAAAAGTTAACATGATAGTGATAAATTTTATTATTTCAACCAATAACCAACAAAAAATTAAGAATAATGCTATATGCACAAATTAGTGTACTAATTAGTGTACCAATTGATAATGTGACATAATTTAAGAGGTTTTTGGTATTTGTAATGTAATTAATGAGTGGGGTCAATAATAATATCATAACTAATGTTGATATACTAATTAGTAGACTAATTGGTATATGTATCACCACCGAAAAATTAATTGAAACACCACATAAATTTGCACCAGTACCGCTAGAACTTAAGCCATTTCGTGGAAATTAGCTTTGGGACTAGTATGTGGGTGCAGAGAAATTTCGGTTTTAAAATTATTTGGGGTGGTATTCTAGAATAGAATATATACAACATCCAATTTGAAAATTTGTTGTATAAGGGGTGTTGATTTTCAAAATTTCCATAAATTTTCTTGGCCAATTTACTCTTCAGTCAGCATCATGTTGAACCCACGTGATCATGGAGAAATTTGTTTTCTCCCCCAATAGTATGGCAGCTTGGCTCCTTCAATATTCAAACTTTCTTTCCTCGTAGCATTTTCAATGTTAAATGTCAAATTTAACATGTTATTATTAAATTTTAATTATATTACAATATACAAATATCAAAAATTAGCAATTTGACTCCAACATTTGTGCCATTTTTGATATAATCATCGTCTCATCTTTTTAACTATCGTTAGATCTTTATAAAATGAAATCATTATTAATAAATACTAAAACTTATGCCAAATTTAACACCAAAGATAACAATGCTCAAACCGGGTGACTTCGATGGGAGCGTCATTCAAATTTCTCTTAGAATATTTTTAGTAATCTACAATTTGAGGTACCAATGTTAAAATTTGACAAAAGCTCAACTTTTGCCGCCAAATTATAGCATTGTTGGCAAGATTATTTATATGGACTCATATGAAACTAAAAAAAATAAAATTACACTATTAAATTTGATTGTCATATTATAATATATTTAAAATATGAGTGATGGTTTGGTAAATATTTTTTATTTTTTCACTTTATTAGAATAATGCCGTTTTTTAAAAAGTCGATTACTCAACAATTGTTCTTTTTTTCTTTTTGTTATTGACAAAGTTTAGCTGTAGTTTGAGATTTTTTTATCTTTAACAAACTTATTTTTTATTTTTTCAGATCCTTCTAATTAAAAGAACTTGAAAAGTAAATTTTTTTAATAAAAGTTGAAAAAATTTTAGTAAAATTTTTCTTGAGAACCTTCTCCCCCCCTTGAATTACCCCACTTTCTTGTCCTTTATGCACATTACGGCCTATTTTGGAAAATGGATTAAAAGTCACTTCCCAACTTTTAACCCTCTCCCTTCTTTTACAAAAAAGCTAAAAAAAGTCAAAAACAACTTTTAACCATCTTTCCAAAACACTCCTACATTTCCACTACACACTAGACCACCTCCTCCTTCTTAAACCACCACCAAACTTAAATTGCCCTTTACCATAATGAAAATGATAATTGGATCAATGTGGGAAAACGACAAACAATTTAAGTGTCAAAATGGAAAAAACAATTTCTTTGAAGGACAAAGTGATAAAAATCCATACATTAAGGGTTGAAAGTGTAATTTATCCTTACTAAAATTAATAATTAAAAAATAAAATAAAATCATGTAAGATATAATCTTAAAAAGGTTCATAGAGAAGCAGCCAGTAGTCCTACTCCACACTATCACATGGGCTTCTCTGCCCAAGTCATTCTCTTACATGTTTGCGTGGAGAATTATCCTTTTGAAAGCTATATCATGTCTTTCCCATTCCATTCCCATTCCAATTCCACATATCATTATTGCATCTGTTGCTTTCAACAGATAGTGATTTGCTTTTGTTGTTGTTTTTGTTGTTGAGTTCTAGTAGCTACTACTACTACACATCTCTCTCTGTATTGGAAAAACGTATCATGTACACTTTCTCGGGAAACTTGGGGAGTCCTTGGCGTGATTCGTGAGAAAGGTCATAAAGTAACCAAATTCACAACAAAATAAAGAAAGAACGAAAAAGAAAAAAAAATTTGTTTTTTTTTTTTTTGTTATAATAAAAACTAGTTATCCGGGTCAGTTTACGCATATTTCAATTAATTCTGGAGTTTTGAAGTTAATGACCGAGCAAACTTTCAGTGATCCTTAAGTTTGGAATGTTTGGCCTTCGTGAGATTTGACACTGTAACCTCTTACGTAGGAAGTCTTTTGATTGCCATTCTTCCCTTTGGTAAATAAATATAATAAATAAAATTATGTTGCGGACAAGTTATTTGACATTTCTTATTTTGATCAATTCTTGCTTTGAAAAGAACAATTTGAGTAGAAAGAAAGTCTCTTTCCTTTTTTCTTTTGTCCATTTTAATCTGCTTTTATGTTATATTCGAGGGAAATTTTGAGTGTATATTATATGCATTTTTAATTATGACTTTTGTAATATTTGATTATGACTTACTGTGATGTTGGTTATGATATTATTTTGGTTATGATCCAAAAATATTTTGGTTATACCTTATATGGTGTTTGGTTATAATTTATTTATTTTAGTTATAACTCTCACAAAATTAAATTATAATATTTATAATAATTAAACCTACAAATATCAATTACATAGTCTTTTAAAGGGTGTGTGTCATTTTCCTATTTTCTAATGTACAAATCTTTTCTTTGTGATATCATTTTTTCACAATCATAGAATGGATTGCTACCGACCCCTAGATGGCGAATAAATGCAGATTTTATTGATAAAATCTTTTAAATTGTGGCTAATATTTGATTATCAATAATTTCGGAGAATTGTCACATGGTGTCTTAAACTAAATAGGATAAATTATATTATTAGTCTCTATAGTTTAATCAAATTATTATTTTAGTTCTTATAATTTTAATTTGAACAATTTGAATTTTATACTTTCAATTTTCATTAATTTGAGCAAATTGTTATTTTATACTTTCAATTTTAAAGAGAATATGAATAGTGACAAATGATAAAATTATATAAATCAGAAGCCGATGTGATTATGACAGATAAAAAAGCATCCAAGAAAGGTTTATCTGGGGACTACTCTACTCTTATTTGACTTTCACTTTCTTTTTTAAAAACTATCTATTTGAAGTTAAAGTTAAATTAATATGTTTGGATTAAAGCCACATTTGTTTCACATATGGAAATATATATTTTTTCTACTTTCTTTTATGTATGGGATTATTGGATGTGATTATGACAAATATGATTTTAAAAATATTTGTTTATTATTTTAAAAATAAATGTGATATAATTAAATGATTATTGACATCATATTAACCTCATTTTTTTTACATAAATGATTTACTTAATAGATTTCATAAGATATACGTTTTGAATCGTCAAAATGGGCTTATGGTGGACAAAACTGGATCTCTGGAGAGAAGTCTTGCTCTTATTATTCAAAATACTTCTAAAATTAGTATCTGTTAAAACTTCACAGTAACTCTTAATTAGTTTATTAATTCAATTCTCATTCTTTGAGTGTTGTCCAAAAATTTAGATGTAAAATTACAAACGCATCGCATTTGGACCCACTTCTAATGTGTGTGTATATATATATATTAAAAGATTATATAAAACTTGCATGGGCAGCTAGCCTATTGGCTATATTTGTCTACATGTTGGAAGTGGCATAGAAAGTTCTGTTGAGAATGTGCTTAGAAAGTGTCTACTAGTTAGTGATCCATCTTTCCATCTTTCCATTCATCCATGTTTTTGAAAATGACTTTGCTTTTTGGAAACACTTTACGCCATGCAATACTACTCACTACTCAGTGCTTGAGTATATATATATAGCTTCTTAAAACTGAGGGAACACTATCTTTATTTGAAATCATATATATATACATATAATATGTATCATTCACAAATGTTGTCCAGCATTTGCATGCCTCTTGCTGTTCTTTTGCAACCCCACCAGACCAGGTGAGCTGACTCACTCACTCTCATGTATATATTTCACTCTGTTCAGTTTCATCATTTTGATTCACTGCATATGTTTTACATATATGTATATTTTTTCCCCTCAGTTCAAACAAATGGGACACTGAAAGAAGGCTTGGTACGTATTTGCATTACATTCAGTAAAAGCCATTGCTCATAATCAGGGACGAAACCAGGATTTTATTACCAGAGGGGCCGGAAAAAAAAAAAAATCACCAAATACACAAACACACATGTATGTACAATATGATATATAAATTATATATATATAGAAAAAAAAATTAAATACCATAGAAGCAATATCTTATAGGATGAAGAAATTTTTTTTAGTGCAAAATAGAAAAAGAAGGCAAGATGGAAGAATAATAAGACATGAATTTTCTTATACTAGGGAGCCATTTTATGTATAAAATGATATATATATTTTTAAAGTATTATGACAAACAGTATATTTCACAGAAACAGGGGGGCCATGGCCCCCCATAGTCTTCTCCTAGTTCCATCCCTGCTCATAATAATTCACCTTTTGTAGTCATTTCATTTTAAATAAAATTTTTTATAAATATTAATGTGAATAATTTTCATTTATTATTATTATTATGATTTATTATGACGAACATGCATGAACATGATCACACACAGCGCATTGCACGAATGTGCCACGTAATGTGAATATGGAAAGTCTACAAAATGGCTACTTGTTTCCTGAGGTTAGTAGCTTCTAAAATCTACTAAAGTCTAGTATATTGTTGTGCTTCAATTAAAAAATTTGAGAAAATCTCATATAATTAAGTTCCTTTGGTGTTTTTTTTATTTTTTTATTTTTTAAAAAACTTTTTTAAACCAAGATATGCATGAGAGAGTTGGAGCACAGTAGGAAATATCCACATGCAAAGTTGATAAGACTTGGAATTGGTGATACTACCCACCCTATACCACCCATCATTACATCTGCTATGGCTCAGGTATCTCATCAATAAGTGTGGCTTCCTTTAATTAGTTACATTACAAGTAGTTTTATATGATTTTCCAGTCTCTTATTTTCTCTTTATAAAAAAGAAGAAAACAAGTTTTTGTTTAAAAAAAATAAATAAATAATTGTTTGATATATATATATATACAAATGTTAATTATGAAAATAAAAGTAAAAAAAAAAAAATTGTATTTAGTGAGTTACTAAGGGTGGTGACTGGAAGATACAAGGCAAATAGATGTAGTAGCTAGTAGTGAAGGTGGTCTAAAGTGGTCATTAAAGGACACTGAGGGTGGCCACAAGGTCACCGAAGCCTGCTAGAAAGTCGTTGTTGGGCAATTGGTGGTGGTTGATAGTGGCTAGAGTGGTTGCAGAGAGAGAAGAGAGTGAAATTGTTTTATGAAAATATGTAATTAAAAACACTTTTTAAAAGCAAAAAAATTGGAATCGAATTTATTTTTTTGAAAAGCAAAAACAATATACCAAATAAATTTCAATTTCAGTTCCAAAAAATGCCATGGTGCGTATGAAATTTATCTTATTTAGAATATGATAAATTTTACATTACATATGACCTTGTGTCGATTTATATAGGAAGTTTAAAAGTTGTTAAAATTAACATTATTACAAATTTGTTTGGTTTCATTTTTGAAATTTGTTTTTATAATTTTTTTTGAAAACTAGAAATTAGTTTGATAGAAATAAACACCTAAAAGATATTTTTAAAAAATTATTTCTACATCCCAAAAGATAAAATCATGTGAAAATAATATATATATATTTTTTTCATTTTTTACACCAAATTAATTTTTAATATTTTTGAAATTTTTTAGAAAACTGATTTTGAAAATCAAACAAACAGAAGTATGTATATTTTCGGTAAATATTAATTCCAAAATCTGGGCTTGTTTGGTTTGTGTTTCAGAAACATGTTTCTGAAAAAAAAAAGTACGAAAACATGTTTGGTTTGGTTTTTTGGGAAATTTGTTTTGGAAAATTGTTTTGAGAGAGAGTTTTGGAAAAAGTGATTGATTTGATGTGTGTGTGAGAGAGGTTTGTTTGGAAAAGTTGTTTGGTTTGTGTGTTTTGGGAAATTTTTTTGGGAAAATTTGTTTGGTAGAGAAAATTTCTGAAACTTGTTTCTGAAAAAAATTTCTGAAATTTTTTTCCCAAACACAAACCAAACGAGTCTTGAATTTTACGTTATATTTGGTTGGGAAATTTAGAAGGAATTTGAAAAGGAAAAGAAAGATGGTAGATGAAATGTAAATAAAATATTCTTATATTTCACTTAATTTTATACACTTTTTTCTTTTTTCTTTTCAAGTCTCTTACCAAATCCTTCAACCAAACACAGCACTAGGGATTGAATTGATTAGCATAGGTTCTTGTTCTTAGCCCAAATATAGTCTGGGTTTTTTTGGGCCTGGCCCATCCCTGGGGCAGATATTTTGGGGAAAAATTTCACAATAATAAAAGCCCGCCCCATAGGGCATGGCTGCGTAGACTTTTGAAAATTGACCCGGCCCATTTCAAGCTAATTTTCTTGTGGGTAAATTACAATCATCACCCTTGTGATTTTTGAAAAATATAATAAATCCTACAATTTAAACATAATTACAATAAATTCTATTTGAATAATCTGGCTTTTTTTTGTTGGAAAAATTACAATTCAGTCTACTTTTCAAAAAATAATTACAAATTCATGAAAAAATTTATGATTTTAATTATTTATATTTATAAAATTTATCACTAATTTATAATTATTTTTTGTAAACACCACTTATTTGATATTTCTCCTATTTTTATACGTAGCAATAGTTATATTGATGGATATGATTATTTATTATTCTTTATTTATTTATTCATTTTATCGCTTGCAGCATGTCTATGGATTATCAACTGTCCAAGGTTACAGAGGGTATGGAGCCGAGCAAGGCAACATGGTACATATAAAATATATAATGACACTTAATTTTCATAATTTCTGTTTTAAGTTTCTATATTCATGTTGATATAACTTTTACTATGATCTTATTCTAAAATTTCCAGGAATTAAGGAAGGCAATTGCAGAAAAATTCTACAATGACTTGGGTGTAAAAGGAAGTGAGATTTTTGTATCAGATGGGGCACAATGCGACATATCTCGCCTTCAGGTTGTTCTAAAATTTGTAGAATATTCAATAAAATAAAAACGTTTCATTTCAATAAAATAAAAACAAAAAAAGTAGAGAATCCTGATATTTATTTATTTATTTATTGGGTTTTAATTTGGTGTTGTCTTCTCCTTTTCTCCCCATTTTGGGCAAGCAGATGCTCATGGGATATGATGTAATGATGGCAGTTCAAGACCCATCCTTTCCGGTAAATTTTTTTTTTCTTGTTTGACAAACTGTTTTTGAAAATTATTTTTTGAGAAATCAAAAAACAAAATAAAAACAATCCACTTTTTAACAAACACCAAAATTTAAAAATCTTTTTTTGGTATGAAAATGAAAACAATATCAAACAAGCCAAATGAAATGTCCAAACATTGTTGGATGATCTTAGAAACATTTTGTTCTTACATATTTTTTTAGATTCATGACATGTTCTCAATTTCAATACTAAAAAGCTTCAAATTTCATTTATAAACATGTTTATGCAACAGGCATATATAGACACTGGAGTTATAATAGGTCAAGCTGGAAAATTCATGGAGGAAACTGGAAAATACCAAAACATAGTGTACATGAATTGCAGCCCAGAAAATAATTTCTTCCCTGACCTGTCTAACACGCCAAGGACCGATATAATTTTCTTTTGCTCGCCAAATAATCCAACCGGTAATGCAGCATCAAAACAGCAACTGGAGCAACTGGTGGAGTTTGCAAGGGCTAATGGGTCAATTATTATTTATGACTCTGCTTATGCTGCTTATATCACTGATGATAGCCCCAAATCAATCTTTGAAATTCCTGGTGCCAGACAGGTATATGTTATTGTTTTAAAAAATTTTATTTGTGTTTTTTGTGTTTTTGAAAATTAAAAACAAGTACAAGTTTGGAAACATTCACAGTTTTTAGAAGAGTCATTCAAATCTATTGAATGAAATTATTCATGAAAGTGTTTAATTTCAACTTAATTCCAATTTCACAAAACTAAACCGAAAATTTGTCATTTTGTTTGTTTCTTATGCTGACTCCCAAGTAGTGAAAAAAACAAAAATTAAATTGACTTCAAATGATAAATAAATAAAAAATAAATCAAATTGATCACAAAATCTTTAGTTAATTTTTTTTTTTTTTTTTTTTTTTTCAATTTATGCCTTAGGTGACCATATAAGCTATTATGCTTGAACCTAGCATTGCCCTTGTTTTCTAAAAAGAGTATTTACAGAAATTTTGTCTAAACCGTTGGTCGAACAAGTTTTTTTTTTTTAAAATGGAGAACAGAAGAAGACCAAACAATGAATTTGATTCATGTACTACAGGTTGCAATTGAAATTTCATCTTTCTCCAAGTTTGCCGGGTTCACGGGGGTCCGACTTGGTTGGACAGTGGTACCTGAGGAGCTGTTATATTCGAACCGGTATCCAGTAATAAAGGATTTCAATAGGGTAGTGTGCACCTGCTTCAATGGTGCTTCCAGTATTGCCCAGGCTGGTGGCCTAGCTTGCCTTTCCCCTGAGGGCTACCTGGTTAGGCTCTCTCTCTCTCTCTCTTCCACTTCTCAAAACATACATATTTCATTTCTTATCTCTGTTTCTCTAATTTTCAAAACATGTTTCAAACTGAAGATGAGCCCATCTTCAAAAACTTCTATTTCCTAGTGTCTTTTTAACATTTTCACTATTTGTATGGTCTTCAAGGCTCCTGCCTAAAAAAATATTATACAAATTGAATTTATTACTTAATTTTTATGCTGCTAGACACAAATATAATAGAGCTCACATTATAAATACATTGAAATATACCGCCTTTGTGTCTAGTGACCAAACAATTAGGTAAAAAATCAATTTATGTGAAACATTTTTCATTAAAAAAATTTAAAACAAAATCTCTGAGGCCAAGTTTGGGAAGTTTAGAATAAGTGTACTTTTTGACTTTTCTTGTATTATGTGTAGAAAAAGTAGAGAGGAGATGTTGATTGATGTGACCTAAAAAAGATAAAAAGATGAAATAAGTGCACTTATATTGAGTACCCAAACAAGGCCTGAATTTTTTTTTAAATTAATTAAAAAGGATTTTGCTTTGCTCTAGTAAATTGGATCTAGTCCGCTGGTTCCAATCCCAATCTTGTCGGCAGAAGAGAAACTAGGACTTAAAGATGTGAATTTTGTCATTACTAAAATGCCCCTTTGCACAATATTTTTCCCAACCATTTCAAGCGACAATAATGTTCTTCTATCCAACCGGTTTCCCTTTACAATTTGTTACAGCATCATGCTGCTGCTTCTTCTTCTTCTTCTTCTTTTATTATTAGTATTATTATTTTTTTGGTTGTTGTTTTGCAGGCCTTGAATGGTGTAATTGACACCTACAGAGAAAATGCAAAAATAATTTTTGATACGTTCGCTTCACTCGGGTTCAAGGTATATGGTGGCAAAAATGCACCATACATTTGGGTACAATTTCCAGGATTGAGATCTTGGGATGTATTTGCTGAGATTCTTGAGAAAGCACATGTAATCACTGTTCCAGGCAGGGGTTTTGGTCCTGGTGGTGAAGAGTTTATCAGAATTAGTGCATTTGGAGATAAAAATGGTGTACTTGAAGCTTCAAGGAGACTGAGAAATCTTTTCAAATAAATAAAATTTACATTTTCCTGATAAATTTCTTCTTCTATATGTCAATTTTAGTAATTTCAGTTTTGATTTCTCTGGTAATAGTGGGATTTGGACTAAGCATAATTAAATTTGGTTTGTTCGGATGAAAAAAGAAAAAGAATAATGATAGCTACATAAATGACAGGGAAGAAAATATATACAAAATAATGTGATTGAGTTGTGTGAACTTATTGTTTTAAAACAAATAACTTAAAGCTCCGTTTGGGAAGAGCTAGATCGGGCATTTTTGGCTATTTTAGCCACAAAAGACAAAATAGGTTATTTTAGCCACAAAAAACAAAATATCACATCCAACCCATAATCATTACACTCTTCTCTCACAAAAAAAGTCAAAAAAGCCAAAAATCCATTCCCAAACCAAGCTTTTTAGCCCAGGCTAAAATAACTAAAAAAATCAAAAAGTCAAAAAGCCAACCCACTTCCCAAACTAACCCTTATTAAGATTGTTTTTTAGTTATAAAAGTGCCCCGTTACATAATTCTGACGGAAAAAATCATAGAAGATTGGCATTTTTTAGGGTGCAAAATTGGTTGAATGTTATATGGAGTGATAATTTTCCATTTACGCTTCTTTTGTCTGGACGAAAATATTTTTTAAAGGAAAACATTTTTTAAATTGGACCCAAACTCTTTTTTCATTTTTTTAAGGACGATGACAGTCACTCTTAGTTGCCACACATGTTGGGTGGTTGTGTATACACAGAAAACACTTTAGGGTCAAGTCATTCTATCTTACTATTTTACATATGACATGAATTAAATTGATCACAATTCAGATAATTTTAGTGTAAAATTAGTATAATTAATTTAGGATAAAATGAAAATTTCTCATTGGAGAAAATTGACCTTGCTTGAGGGCGGAGTTTGAGCTCAAATTAGCTGTTTCTATAACCCAATTGTATCACATGTTCCCAACTAATTTTTTATTGACTATTTGAAACTGTGAGGGCAAAAAAACAAAAGAAAAAAAAGAAAAGAAAAGGAACTCTTGCCTTTATTGAACCCAGTCATCAAGGAAAATACCACATACAGTAGTTTTAGTAATTAAATCAGCAAAATGTTTAGAATTTGTAATTAAAAATAACAAATGCTAAAAAGTGCTCCATATGCATTGTTTAATGTTGGGATTAATGTAAAAAGTGTTTTGAAAATGGCAAAAAAGTTAAAAATTGTTTTAAAATGAGTGAAAAGTGTTATAAAACTAATCAAAAATACATTAAGTTTTACACTAATTTTATCTTTGTTGTGCTCCTAAGACATTTGTTAGCCAGACCTATTATTATCTGGATTTTTAGATTTCCTAATACTCCATATGATTATATTTTTTTCCTAAGTGTGGGTGGTCCCATGTATATTTATCAACCATTAAAAATCTTCTTTTCTTCCCAAGTAAAAAGCAAACGTTGTCAATGGACTAGAATGAGTCATGGACTTAAGAAAGACTCGGTCAAAATTTGCTTTTGGAAGAAAAACACAACTCTTTCTATGTGTGTTTCCTAGTCTTGAAACTTGTAGTTAGCATCCATGTAACAGCCCAGAAACTTCTCTAGTCTCCTTCAGGTTTACTTGCCCTCCAAGCCCATTCATTCATACACAAACACAAACCCCTCTCTCCCTCTATAAATATAGAAATTCTCATACAACCTTGTTTTAAGAACACCCAACCTTCAAAATTTTTTTTCCAATTAATTGAAGAAAGCTCATACAACCTTGTTTTAAGAACACCCAACCTTAAATTTCATCACAACATATTGGTTAGCCATGTCAGGATCAACTGGTCTGGTCGAAGTTTACGTGATGCGAAAGCTCTACAAGGACAAGATGATCAAGAGAATGGAAAAAGAAAAAGAAGAAAAACAAGTGAATTTTATTAATAAAATTGCTGCTGCTGATCATGATAAAAATTCTAGTGGTTGTCTTCCCAACATGTTTAAGAAAATTCACCCCACAGGAGCTCCACTGGACTCCCTTACGAAATCAGCTTTCGTATGATTAATCTGTTGTCGCTTTGATTGTTGTTAGGAATTTGTATCTGCAATTCTGCAATGTTTTTAATTTTAATTTGTTGCGATTAGTAACAGATTAATCTATATTTTGATTTTTTTTGTACAACTTTAATTGATTCTCTCACTCATCAATTGATTGAGCCACTAATACTGGGAAGAATGGAACTCATTCTCGCTTTATCTATCTTCTTGTGTGTTGTCTTCTTTTGGCGTTGTGTCAAAACTCTGTTTGTTTGCCGAGAAAGATTAGGGATTCAGAGAACTTTCGTGGACATCTAACTAAAACATGTACATTGTGCTGCTACTTGGGAAACTTCAGTTGCTATTTTTTTTTTTTTTGTTTGTTCAATCATGAGATTGGTTAGCTCCTTCTTCTTCATGTTCAATATTGTGATCTTCCACAAAAATTGAAGGATTTTCAGAGATGTTGAGAGGAACCCTACAACTGTTCCGTGCCCTGTCACGACTACGAAGATGAGATTTGGGATTTTCTTCGAAAAAACTACTTATTAGTGGCCCTATTAGAAAATTATTAACAATATCATATTTTTAATTATTAATGTGTATAAAATTATTATTTATTTACAATTTTTTTTAAATATTACACCGTAAATAATTTATTAAATTTTTTCTCACATGTGTGTGAGATCCATACAAATTCACATGTGTGTGATGTAAGAAGTTTGATAAAAAATTTAATAGATTATTTAAAATACTTAACATAATTCTTAATTTTTTTTTAAGTGGCGGGACCCAGTTGTCTTATGTGGCACCGAATATTCGGTGTATTATGGGTTAGTATATTACCAGAACTCATTTGTGAGTATTAAAGTATTAGGGTTGGTTTGGCAAGTGGAATGTTTTTTTATTTTTTATTATTATTATTTTAGTTTGGGATTAAAAAATTTGTTTGGATTAGTTTTTTTTTTTTTTTTTTGTGATTTTTTAAAGAAAAAAATGAAATAATTATAATTTAAATATAGTATTTTGTCTTATTAACAATTTAATTTTCAACACTAAGACAAGAATGGTTTAAGAAGTGACTTTTTTTTTAATAATTGTTTGATTTTTTAATCAGAGGGTAAATTATAAATAAGAGGGTAAAACCATTTAAGATTTACTTAAAATAAAAAGGTAATACCTTTTAAGATTTTTTAATTAGAGGGTCTATCTTTTAAGATTTACTTAAAATATGAATTGTTCCTTGTGGTTTTACAATTACAAACTCTCTTGTTATAATTTTTTATTAGGTAAATTACACATTGCTCCCCTAAAGTTTCACCAATTTCCCACTTTGGCCATTTAAGTTTGTTTTTTCATACTTCGGCCTTTTATGTTTATTATCCTTCTCACTTTGGCCCTTTAAGTTTAATTTTTTTCACTTTGCCCTTTCATATTTGTAATCCTTCCCCACTTTGGTTCTTCATATTTGCAATCCTTTCTACTTTACTCCTAGACTAACTTCCATCCAAAAAAGTAACAAAATTTGTCACATTACTAACACATCATCTCCATATGTGATGTAAAAAATTCACTAAAGATACAAAAAATAAAAAATAAAAAACAAAAAAATTGAAAATTTTCTTTAGTCTTTAGTGAGCTTTTTTTTTCAATTTTTTTATAAATATTATTACATTATTGATGCATTTAGATTAGATGTAGCTAAAAAAATGAAAACAAATTTAACTAAAAAAATAAAAAAGTTCACTAAAAGCGAAAAAAAACGATAGTAAAATTTTCATTTTAGAATTAACAATACAGGTGTTTGAGTAAGTATATTTTCATTTTTTTCGTCTTTAGTAAACTTTTTTCTTCTTTTAATTAATTAATTTTTTAGCTGTATCTATTCTAGATGCATCTATAATGTAATAATATTTATGAAAAGATTTGAAAAAAAAGTTCATTAAAGACTAAAAAAAAAATTCAATTTTTTTGTTTTCTATTTTTTATTTTTTGCATTTTTAGTGAAGTTTTTGCATCACACACGGATCTGATGTGTTAGTGATGTGGTAGATTCTGTTAGTTTTTTGGATGTAAGTTAGCCTAGAAATAAAGTGAGAAGGATTGCAAATATGAATAGCTAAAGTGGGATGGATAGTAAATATGAAGGGCTAAAGTAGGAAAAATTAAACTTGAAGGGCCAAAGTGGGAATGATTGCAAACATGAAGGGCCAAAGTGAGAAAAATTAAACTTAAAGGGCCAAAGTGGGAAATAGGTGAAACTTTAGGGGGGCAAAGTGTAATTTACCTTTTTTTATTTAACAAAATTAATAAAAAAATATGAAATTTTTGATTACTTTCCTATACAACAATAAAGTTATATGAATTATTAATTGAAATATATTTTTGATATCATTAAAAATTATTAATTGACTTGATAATTAAATAAAATAAACAAATTCATAATTAATTAAATTGATATTACAGAATAAGAAATCATAAATCTAACTCATGCTACATGTTAATCATGTTGTTTAATTTTGATGATATCTAAAATATTATTTGAATTTTTTTTATGCATATTCTATATTATTTGACACAAAATATTATCTGTTTAAAATATAGGTTGTATGATATATTTGTTATAAATATTATTTAAAGGGAAATATTTTAAAAATATCATTATTCACTTTTTGACAAAATTGATTGATTGGTTGGTTGGTCACTATTCACTTTTTGACAAATTTAAAATTGATTAATTGTATTATTTTGACAAAATTGATTGATTAGTTGTATTATTTTGACAAATATAATATTGATGAATTGTTTCCTTTTGATATACTCATATGGGATGATTCGTTATTTTTATTTGAGTCTATTTATAATCTCTTTAACGATTACAATACTTTTAGAAGGGGTATATATATATATATATTTTTATCTGATATGTATATATATATACATAAGTATGAATTGAATTTTATATTCAAAATCTTGGTAACTTTCCTACAAAAGTTTGACAAAGAAAAAATGGACAAACAAAAGGTGTAAAGTTTGACAAAGAAAAAGTGGACTAAAATAAATAAATAAATAAAGTATGACAAAGAAAAGATGTGCTGTCGAGGAGCGTCTCCTCTTTCAACATGTATATTTTTGGGTATAAATAGAAGTGTTGTGTATGGAGAAAAATCAAGAACTTGAAGAGAAAAAAATCTGTGTACTCCAAAATTTTAAGTGTATTGTATTCTGCTGTTTCATTTTTAGATCTAAGTGTAATCTTTGTTCTTACACTTTCATATCTACTTTTTATGAGAAAATTATTGTAAAAGAGGGTTAAAGTATCTCTTATTTTTTATTCATTATTTTGAGAGAAAATTTTGTAAGGGTAAGACATATATTGTTGAGTAAGGCTCAATAGATAAAAGTATTACCTGTGTAAAATCCACAAGCTTAGTGAAGTCTTAGTGGTGTATTGATTCATTTTGATAGTGAAAAATTCTCAAAGAGGTTCCTTGGGGAGTGGACGTAGGCCTGGCATGCCGAATCACCATAAATTTCAGTGTTTGATTTTCTCTCCCTATTTCTTTTACTTTTATATTGATAATTATTGTTTTGTTTTTTATTCTGAATATTGTGTTTATTATTTTTTTAATATTGTAATTTTTTTTAATAATCCAATTCACCCTCCTCTTGGGTTGCTTACCTAAGATAACAATTGGTATAAGAACTTAGATTCTAGTTTGTGTAACTTAACCGTCTTAGAGTAGATCATAACAACCCCTAGTTATTCCTTACCTGAGGGACAAGCATCTAATAGGCCACCACTGTTTAGCGGCACAAATTTTAGCTATTAGAAAACTAGGATGACCATACATGTTCAATCTAATGATTATGAATGCTGAAAAATTATTTGCAGTGGTCCAAAAATTCCTACCAAAACTGTAGATGGCCTTAAGGTACCAAAACCTGAAGATGAGTGGAATGAATCAGATACTAGAATGGTCCAAATTAATGTCAAAGCCACAAACATGTTGTACTGCACCTTAGATGCCAACGATTTCAACCGAATTTCCACATGTACAGCCGCAAAAGAAATTTGGGATAAGTTTATAGTGACTCATGAGGGGACTGAACAAGTTAAAAAATCTGGAGTCAGTTTGCTAGTCTATAATTATGAATTTTTTTAAATGAAGCCTGATGAAACTATTCATCAAATGTTTACTCGCTTTACTGATATTATTAATGATTTTACTTCTTTTGGAAAAATATATACTAATGCTGAAATTGTAAGAAAAATACTTAGGTCATTGCCAAAAAGTTGGGAGGACAAAAGTCATTGCCATTACTGAAGCCAAGGATTTATCAAAGCTAAGTCTAGATGAGTTAGTGGGATCTCTTTTAACTCATGAGCTCATAATGCAAGAAGGAAAGGAAGATGAGGACAAGACGAAGAAGAAAGGAATAGCCTTCAAATCCACCTCAAAACATCAAGAGGATGAGAAAGATGATTCGGATGATGATGAGGAAATGACATTCATCACCAGGAAATTCAAAAGGTTTGTGAAAAAGAAACAAGGCATGCGAAATTTTTTCAGAAAAGACTTCAACAACAGGGACTTTCAAAGGAGAAAAAATAAAAATAAAAATCTGAAGTTATATGTTACGAATGCAACAAACCTGGACACTACAAATCAGAATGTCCGGAACTTAAGAAGCAAGTCAAGAAGGATAAGAAGAAAGCCATGATTGTAGCATGGGGAGAAAGTAGCGAAATCGAAGTTTGCAAAAATGAGGTTGCTAACCTATGCTTAATGACACTTGAAAACGAAGATGAGGTAAATGATGAATCTTTTACGTTTGATGAATTGCAATAAGCTTTTGATGAATTACATGCTGAATTTAAGAAATTTAGTTTAAAAAGTAACTGTCAAAAGAAACTGATTTCAAGTTTATCAAAAGAAAATGAATCCTTAACTTCCAAGATAAATGCTTTAGAAAATGAAGCCATGAAAATGAAAAAAGAAAATGAGATTTTAACTCGAAAAAAGTCTTTAATTTATGAGAAAAGATTAGTTGTATTGTAAGAAGAAAATGAGTCTTTAAAAAAAAGAGCAAATTGTTTTGAAAGAAAATATCGAAGACTTGAAAAATACTCTTTCAAAATTCACTTAAAGTAGAGAGACTTCAGATAAAATTCTTAAAAATTAAAATAGTACTTTTGGTAGAGTCAGAATTGGATATAAACTTTTTTTAAAAGTAAAAAATGTCAAAAATGGTTTTGTCCATGCATCTTCTAGTCACTCTCATCTCACATGTCATTTTTGTGGTACAAAAGATCATATTTCACCTTTATGTCCTGTTAAAAGAAATTCTTTTGCTAAAATAAAAAAGATGTGGGTCCCTAAGGACATTTTAAGAATGTTAAATTCTAACTTTTGTGGACCCAAGAAAATATGGGTACTAATAGAAAAATCAAATTTTTGTAGGTATGTTTCAAGACAAAATCCAGTAACGATAGATGGTATCTTGACAGTGCATATTCGAGGCACATGACTAGAAATAAAGCTATGTTCGCCACACTCCAACCAAAGGATGGCAGATATGTGACTTTGTGTAAGTGGTATTGGCAAAAATCCTTCTCCTATTATTGAAAATGTTCTACTTGTTGAAGGTTTAAAACATAATTTGCTTAGCATTAGTCAATTATGTAATAAAAGTTATAGAGTTATTTTTGAGAAAACTCATTGCACTATTGAGAACACCCTAGAAAACAAAACCTTATTTGTAGGTTATAGACATGAGAATATATATGTGTTTGATTTGCATGATTTGTCTTCTCATTTTAATATTAAATGTTTGTCTGCTATCAATGATAATGGTTGGTTTTAGCATAGAAGATTAGGACATACTCTTTTTTATTTAATTTCCAAACTTTCAAAAAATGAGTTAGTCATTGGTTAACTAAAAATTATTTTTGAAAAAGACAAATTTTGTGATGCATGTCAATTTGGAAAACAAACTAGAATTTCTTTCAAATCCAAAAGCGTTGTTTTAACTTCTAAATTTCTTGAACTCTAGCGTATTGATTTATTTGGACCATCTAGAACATTAAGTTTGGGAGGAAAATCTTATGTTTTTATTTGTGTTGATGATTATACTAGATATACATGGGTATTATTTTTAGCACACAAAAATGAAACTTTTTATAATTTCTCAAAACTATGTAAAAGAATTCAAAATGAAAAAAATCTTAATATTTGTAGTATTAGAAGTGATCATGATAGAGAATTTGAAAATGATGATTTTATTATGTTTTGTAATGACTTAGGAATAGATCATAATTTTTCAGCCCCTAGAACTCCTCAACAAAATGGTGTGGTTGAAAGAAAAAAAAGAACTCTTGAAGAAATGGCCCGTATTATGCTTTGTGAGAATAATTTACTTAGATATTTTTGGGCTGAAACTGTTTTCACTGCATGCTATGTTATAAATCGTGCTATGATTGGACTTATTCTTAAGAAAACCCATTATGAAATTTGGAAAGGTAGAAAACCTAATATTAGTCACTTGCGTGCACTTGGTTGTATATTCTTTGTATTGAATAACAATAAAAATAACTTAGGAAAATTTGATACTAAATCGGATGAAGTTATATTTCTTAGTTATTCAATTTCCAGTACAGTTTATAGAGTATTAAATAAAAGAACTCTACTTGTTGAAGAATCTGTGCATGTTGCTTTTGATGAATCTAACAACATTATTTCCAAGAATTTTGTAAGTGATGATATTGTAGAAAATCAACCAAGCATGGAGAGCATTTACATAAAAGAAAATGAAAAAAATCCATTACAGAAACATAAAGAAGAAGTGACAATAGAGAAACTTCAAGAAATATATGCTCTTCCAAAAAACGACTTAAATCTACCAAGGGAATGGAAGTATGCTCATGGCCATCTCAAAGACCTTATCATAGGTGTGTAGCTTGCTTTTCGTGCTCCTTTCGGATACAATAGCCCTACAATTCGGATTCCTATGGTTTTGAATCTGATTCCACAAGTGTAATGTGAAATAAATAAACACAAATGAGTCCAAACATGGCAAATCTTTTGGAAAATCAATTTTGAATCAAAATGCCAAAAATAGACTGGTTTGCCAGATTATAGAGTCGCCACCTAAATATTTTTAAAAAATATAGGAAACTCGAGACTCGTGCCAAAGGCCACTCATCCGTCATCACCAAAGTGTCTCAGCTCGGGAACTTAGGTACGAGAGGGGAAGGTTATGAATTGAGCACCCCACTTGCCCAATCAAAGATCGGCATCTACTAATCATGATGTGATTCTTATTTACATTATATGCTCTTGTTCTGATTATTAGGCTAATTTACTATGTGACGCACAAAAGTATAGACTAATTTGCAAAAGTTGGAACACTTTGATTTCATGTTTGTTTGAAAATTATTTGAATACGTACCACTTGAAAAAGTGGGCTCGTATATACATTAATCAAAATTCTCCTAATTTAAGCAATTAACCTTCATCTATAGGCATTTAAGAGATAGATCA
This sequence comes from Camellia granthamiana, assembly GCA_036172215.1. NCBI lineage: Eukaryota > Viridiplantae > Streptophyta > Magnoliopsida > Ericales > Theaceae > Camellia > Camellia granthamiana. The sequence continues at coordinate 125,537,493 of CM069905.1, forward strand.
AGTAAGCACTTAGCCTTATGGTAATCATGCTTGACATGGCAACAATCACACGTATGCAATATGCTAAAGCAATAAGTACTCAACTAGTCTTCCAAGGCAAGCCAAAAGAAATAAAAGAGTTAGAAAAAATGCATAATCCTAATGATGCAGAATGACTAATGTAATACATACAAAAATGCAACTAACAGGTTCGGTTGTCTAATATGTCATGTGAATCACTTTGATAGCATGTGGTAGCACACGTATTCAAGAAAGTAATAAATGACAATGCCGTTAGAATGATGAACTGAACCTTATGCATGCAAGACAAATGGATACTTTGTACATGGAAAATACTAATTAAAACATGATGTTCTACACTATCCATCATAAGCGGGTAAACAAAAAGAGAAAGACGTTGGGTTGGAAGACATACACAATATTATAATTTTGCCCTTGTGCAAGAGGGTCCGAATGAATGTCCTAACTAATTACCGAATTAACTAACTATTACAATACCAAAATGAATTTACTAATTAATTACAACACCACAAATTAACTAACTATTCTAACCTAATTAATACAAATTAATTAAACTATCTAATTAATTACAAGTCCACTACTTTAAGTATAACAAACTACTATTAAATATAATTTTAACGGGCCCCAGGAGATGAGGGATGATTCATGCACATGGATTTCCACTTGAAAATACTCTCTGTTTGGTTGCCAAAATACTTTTGTTTTGCAGTCAGAAATATGCACTGTTTTACCTCATTCTCTGCTCTGTTTTGCAGGAAAAATAATACTGCCTGGTTGAAAAAGGTGGCCGGTTGGCTAGAAGAAGTGGTTGGCCATACAGTAAAGGTGGCTAGCCGACCACTAATGTTTGGTACTATCCTGCTGACCAGACATAAAACAGAGTATTTTCAAGAGATGTTTGTCCACCCCGCCTCTCTTTATCATCAAACAGGTCAAAGGAAGGGTATGCTCGATTCGCAAGCCGTCAATTGATGCAAACTCATTGCATGATGGCTTATGAATTGAGGGATACAATTTCAATAAATGACAAGGAAAGACTCGTGAACCTCCTCCCTATCATGACATTGATTACGGAAAGTGATTTACATTGATTCTTGAACCGTTTACATCACCAACAAGTATGAAACGACTCAAGACTCAATGAGTTCAATTAACGTCCGATTGAACCCCAAACCATTTTATTATCTTGTTACCTCTTTTAAGCACCAATTTGTTACTCCATTTAATTACCTTTCTATTCATTAATCGATTAAGTCCAAAAATAAAGATTAAGTCCACTAATGGAGAGGAGTGTCAAACCGAGAGTTGCTTTAGGCATAAAAGAGAGATCATGCCATTGGTAAGAGATTAAACCATTAAGCATAAGGTCACCTCTCAAGTTTAAACAACACTCATTTTGAAGCAACTCTCAAGACAAATAAAATGCTAAGAAAAGATGGAGAGTGCAGAGGTGATTAGAGGTGAACACAAGTATGAAATAAATGCTATCAACTCAAATAGGTTGGTGTCTAATGCCTAAAACACCAAACCTATAAGGACCATTACACTACAAGCATGCTATACAAAGTATAAATGAAATAAACAACCAAAAACAGTCCTAAAACACCTAAAAATAGTATTGAAATTAATGTACAAAAGGCTAAAAGAGTAAGCTAAAATAATGGAGAAATTAAGCTAGTAAACAAGCCAAAGGAGGGGTGGCTAAACCCTCCATTTTTGGGACTTCAAAACCACCTTTTTAGCCTCTAAAAACCTCTAAAAATCAGTGGTAAAAAGCTCAAAAAATGTTGATGAAAAGATGGGAAACACAAGGGTAAAAGCCTAGGAATCAAGGTTCAAAGAAGGGTGGTTAACCCCTCTACCCTTAATAGCCTTAAACCATAAGCTTCAGCCAATAAAAACAGTTGAAAAACAGCCCAAAAACAACAAGTAAAGATAGAAAAGAAGTAGTGTAAAGATAGTCAAAGTTATACCTCTTGAAGTAAGGTAACTCTTTTGTTAACAAACCCACAAGTTGTCACTCTCAAGGGCTGAGATTTGAGCTCAAGAACCTCAGCAAGAAGAGATAAATATTTGGTTTAGGAAGTGTAGAGAGAGAGTGTGTAGGTTGGAAGATAGACAGAGAGAGAGTGCTATGGAAGTATTGGAATTTTTGGAATTTTTTCTAACCTAATTTCAAGAGGGGGAGTCATTTATATATAGAAAAACATGTTACTAGGTTGGAAATATCTGTATATAGATAGCTGATACAGTGCATGCACCTGCGGAGACAACTGGCATAAATGGCAAAAAGATCTGGTTTTTGACACAAGTGGCCGACAGACCACTAATAGAGGGCCGTACACTATTTGTGGTCGGCAGGCCACTAGTGGTTTGTGGGGACACTTTGCTGGTCAATCCACTCAAAATGGCCAAATTTTTCATAACTAGCCAACCGTACACTATTAGTGGCCGGTTGTACACTTTAGTGGCTGGCCGTCCACAAAAATCTGCTTCCACCCGAATTCAAATAGGCATATCTCCTTTATTCGGACTTAGTTTTAGGTCATTCTTGAGTCTAAATTGAAGCCTTGGAAGTCTAATTTCTAATGGTAGTGGGCTCACATCTAAATTCTAAGTGTAAAAAGAGATATGCCTATTTTAGTGAAGGCTACTTATTTCTTTCTTAACGGATTAATACTCAACCTTTTTTTTGACTAGTTTTCTTCCCTCCCCTCCTATTTCCTCCAATTTCAAACCTATAAAGAAAATGTTTTTAAAGATTTTTCAAAGAGTTCACATCCCTTTCATTTATTTCCACATTGTTCTTACTCGGTTTACCGAAAAGTGTAATATTTTTAAACGAAATGCGAGCCTCAGAATATCGTAGAAACATTTGGAAAAATATTTTGAAAAAGAGGGTTTTAAGGTCTAAAATAGTTTTAATCTAAAATGGGTCGTAAGGATGGGATTAGAAGCTCAAAAATGGAAGCCTTTTGCTGAAAAACCTGAACAACTGTACAGCGTAACTTTTCATGCAGTGGAAAGTATAAAAACTCGTTCCTCTGTTAAAAATGTTTGTGGTAACTTAGCGTTTGTTTCACAAATTGAATCAAAATTGTTTTTAGAAGCTAAAAATGATGAAAACTGGATTTTATCAATGCAAAAAGAATTAAATCAATTTGAAAGGAATGAAGTTTGGTTTTTGACCCCTTGACCTAAGTATCATCCCGTTATTGGTACAAAATGGGTTTTTCGAAATAAAATGGATGAATGCGAAGTTGTTACTAGAAACAAAGCTAGATTAGTAACTCAAGGTTATAATTAAGAAGAGGGCATTGATTTTCATGAAACTTTTGCACCAGTTGCTAGACTTGAAGCTATTAGAATGTTACTTGTTTTTGCATGTTTTAAAGATTTTAAATTATATCAAATGGATGTTAAAAGTGTTCTTTAAATAGGTATATTTTGGAGGAAGTTTATGTTGAACAACCTTCCGATTTTGAAAATCATAAATACTCGGATTATGTTTTCAAACTTTCAAAAGCCTTATATGGCTTAAAACAAGCTCCTATAGCATGGTATGAAAGATTGAATAATTTTCTACTTGACAAGGGTTTTTCTAGAGGAAAAATTAATACAGCTCTTTTAATAAAAACCCAAAAGGAGGATATGCTAGTTGTTCAAATTTATGTTGGTGATATCATTTTCGGTGCTACTATTGAAAATTTGTGCAAAGAGTTTGCTAAAGATATGCAGGGTGAATTCGAAATGAGTATGATGGGGGAGTTAAATTACTTCATTTGTCTACAAATTAAACAAACCAAGGATGGGATCCATTTAAATCAAATAAAATATATCAAGGATTTACTCAAAAGGTTTGAAATGGAATCATCAAAACCTGCAACAACTCCAATGAGCACATCAATAAAAATCAACAAATATAAGCAAGGTAAACCGGTAGATGAAAAGAAATATCGAGGTATGATCGGTTTCTTACTCTATCTTACTGCTAGTAGACCCGATATAATGTTTAGTATTTGTATGTGTGCACGTTTTCAATCTGTACCTAAAGAGTCACATATTAGCGCAGTCAAATGTATTTTCAGATATCTTGTTGGCACTCTAAATTTGGTATTATGGTATCCTAAGGAAACTACTTTTGAACTTTTTGGTTACTCGGATGCCAACTTTGCGGGATGTAGACTTGACTGTAAAAGCACTAGTGGCACTTGTCATTTTCTTGGATACTCACTCACTTCTTGGTTTTGCAAAAAACAAAACTCAGTGGCTCTGTTAACTGCTGAAGCAGAATACATTGTTGCCGCATAATTGCTTTGGATGAAACAACAATTTCAAGATTTTGGATTTCACTATGATCATATGCCTATAAAATGTGACAACATTAGTGCCATTAACCTCTCAAAAAATTCTATTCAGCACTCACGCACTAAACATATTGAAATAAGAGATCATTTTCTAAGAGATCATGTACTCAAAGGTGACATTGAACTCGAATTTGTGCCTACAAATCATCAATTAGCTAACATATTTACTACGCCTTTTAATGAAGAACAATTTTGTTATATTAGAATTGAACTTGGTATGATGAAACTCCAATATAATGTTTATATTAAATATAAAATTTAAATAAAAAATAATTAACAAATAATTAAATAAAATAATAATAATTATTATAATTATAATAAAAAATTATATATATGTATATACATTCCCTCTCTCTCTCTCTCTCTTTCTCACCACTCTGTCTCTATCTCTTATCCGCTCTCTCTCTCACTCTCTGTTTTCTCATTCACTCTCGTTCTCTATTTCTCTCTCTTTGTTCTCCTATCTCTTTTTCGCTCTCACTTTCCCTTCATCATCTAACTCTGACTTCATCACCACCATCGTCCATCACTTTCATTACTACTATCATCCACCCACATCCCTCACTGATTTACCAAGGTCCATCACTGCTCTACACAACACCTTTATCACTGATCTTCAACATCATTTCTGATCCATCAAGATACGTTACTGATCCACCAAGATCCATTACCAATTTACAAAAATTCATCACTGATCTACACACATCTTTCTGATCAGCAACATCATCGCCGATCAACATGTTAAAATTATTTTTGCACTGTGTGATATTTTTTATATGGTTATATGTGCTTCAAACTCTCTTGTATTTAATAACAATTGTTTCTACCTGGTATAAAAAAATTATTTTTATTTGTATTTTCTCTTTTTATACTAGTGCACTCAGTGTAGTTGTTTATGGCTGGATCTTAATGACCCTTGGTATTATAAATTGGTAATCTATTTCTTACAATTTGTATAATTTCCTTTTGTGCATTAATTTAGGGGGAGAGTCGTATTTTGTAATCTTTTAAAATTAAATCAATAAAATAAAAAATAAAAATACGAATAATCTTAAGAGGGTGTTTGTATATTCTATGTATAATTTTAGGGGGAGTATATATCATCATCAACTAATTTTTTTCCCTTCTTCTCTGTAATTTTTTATATATAGTAAGGACAGATAATTCTTTTTTAGAGAGAAATGCTTGCAATTTTATTTTAGAAGGAGAAACTATTGATCGATTACATGTATGGATTGAGAAGGCTTCTCAGATTTTTTGCATTTCACTTCTCTCAACAACTTTTCATGAGCCTCCTTTACATGCCTCTCTCTATTTTCAACTTCTGTGAGTTGTGGCATTATAACCGTTGCATAATATTGCATTGCATTCTCCAACTGAGAATTTTTCTTTTCTAGCTCTCTCTTTTCTTGACGAATATTAGCCAGTTGTTGTTTTAACAAGCACACATCGTCTCTCCATTGCAAATTTTCTGGTATTCTTGCTTGTAGTCGTCGAGCTATATTGGAAACCGCAGTCATCGCTTGTGTACTAAGAGCCATAGTGTTATTAATAGCATCGATATCATTTCGATTACCAAAAACACTAGGACTCTCAGTTACCGAAATAGCGTGTGACTGCACCATTGGTAACTTCTCATTTGCTTACATTATAGGCATCTCATGCATGTCAGAACCATTGATGGCTAAGGTAAGAAATGATATGATTACACAAGAAGGTAAAACAAATTTTTCTCTAACAACACTTGACCATTTCATATCTCTGCCTATAATCTTTGTCACATTTTATACACCCCTCCGATCCAATACTCGATGCATATCTGCTCAAATATCTTGTTTGTCAACATTTTGTGTGGCGCTGCGTCATTTTTTCCAGAGATGCTCAAAAATCCCCACGATGATCACGGCAAGATCTAAGAATCATTATTATATTTTTGGCCATTCAGATTATTTTCACAAATGTGCTTATTTGATTTTTGATCACTGCTAATTTTATTCTCTCTACAACCTTCCTATCTCCATATTTTATTTTGATGATGTCAACGGGGAAGAAAAATATGATTTTGAATTGTTATGCATGTGCTTTAATGTGCTTTAATTATATGTTGCAAAGTTATCAAATATTTTGTTGATTGTAATTTTGTGTCAAATACATACTTGCATTGCCATCATAAAAAATGGAGAGATTGTTAATCATTTAATTTTGATGATGTCTAAAATATTATTTGAAATTTTTTTTATACATATTCTATATTATTTGACACAAAATATTATCTGTTTAAAATATAGGTTGTATGATATATCTGTTATAAATATTATTTAAATGGAAATATTTTGAAAATATCATTATTCACTTTTTGACAAAATTGAATGATTGGTTGGCTGGTCACTATTCACTTTTTGACAAATTTAAAATTGATTAATTGTATTATTTTGACAAAATCGATTGATTGGTTGTATTATTTTGACAAATATGATATTGATGGATTGTTTCCTTTTGATATACTCACATGGGATGATTGGTTATTGTTATTTAAGTGTATTTATAATCTCTTCAACAATTATAAAACTTTTAGAAGGGGTATATATATATTTTTTTATCTGATATATATATATATATGAGTATGAATTGAATTTTATATTCAAAATCTTGGTGACTTGCCTGCAAAAGTTTGACAAAGAAAAAGTGGACAAAGAAAAGGTGTAAAGTTCGACAAAGAAAAAGTGGACTAAAATAAATAAATAAATAAATAAAGTCTGACAAAGAAAAGATGTGCTTTCGAGGAGCATCTCCTCTTTCGATGGGTATTTTTTGGAATATAAATAGAAGTGTTGTGTATGGAGAAAAATCAAGAATTTGCAGAGAAAAAAATCTGTGTGCTCCAAAATTTTGAGTGTATTGTATTCTGCACTTTCACTTTCACTTTCAGAACTAAGTGTAGTCTTTGTTTTTACACTTTCATATCTACTCTTTATGAGAAAATTATTGTAAAGAGGGTTAAAGTACCTCTTATTTTTTATTCATTACTTTGAGAGAGTTTTGTAAGGGTAAGAAATTTATTATTGAGTGAGGCTCAATAGATAAAAGTAAGACTTGTGTAAAATCCACAAGCTTGGTGAAGTCTTGGTGGTGTATTGATTCATTTTGATAGTGAAAAATTCTCAAAGAGGTTCGTTGGGGAGTGGACGTAGGTTCGGCCTGCTGAACCACTCTAAATTTCAGTGTTTGATTTTCTCTCCCTATCTGTCTTACTTTTATATTGATAATTATTGTTTTATTTTTTATTCTGAATATTGTGTTTATTATTTTTTTAATATTGTAATTTTTTAATAACCTAATTCACCTCCCTCTTGGATTGCCTACCTGGGATAACACTAGAGATTACATTTTGAGGAACAAAAGTTTTTAATAAAATCAAACACTGAAATAAAATAGTAAAAGAAGCAAACCGAAATCTGTGTGATACCACAGTCTTCTTAAAATAGATTCACCGCTACATCGTGAGTGCTGGAGGTATGTCGGCCTTTGTCTCCCAGGATACGATGGTATAGACTCGCTAACGCAGAAGTCCCTTCGTTTAGCTCCAGTGACTCGACAATGATAACACTCTCTCACACAGGAAGAAAAATATAGGAGTAGACTAATTGTATAGTATAGAAGCCAAAAATTTTTGTGTTGAAACCAAGGAAGATGGCCTCCTTTTATACACAATAGGGAGAGAGGAGGAGCCTCCTAGCCATGAAGATTGGCAACAAATGCAGCCCAATACTCTTGCGAAACTAATGGAGTAATGCACAAAACTAATATGGAATAAGTGTGTGAGTTACACACTCTATATACATATGTATGTATATCTGCAGTTAGGGGTGTTCATGGTTCGGTTGTGGCCTGAGAACCTGTAATCCGCCATCCATCTGCCGGATGGGTGGATTAAAAAAAATCAATCCACATCCATTCACCGAATTGACAAATACGGATTAAGCGAATTGGCGGATGGATACGAATAAGTTTGGCGGTTAATGTTTTACAAATTTTGAGCATAATACAACTACTTGTCAACATTTTTTTTGCGATATTAACCTAACTCAACATAACCAAAAGATTATCAAATAAATTGTCAAATAACAATATTAAATACATATAAGAAAATAATGCATTATCAAAACTATTTCATTACTTTTTTTTATTCAAAAACTATTTAATTTGATTTTTTTTTTTAAAAATGACAAAAATTAAGCCTTATATTTTCTACAGAGAAATATCAAACATCAACATTTGTCATTTGATAAAAGGATTTCCAAATTGAAAACACAAACAGAATATCTAAACAAATTAAAAACACAGTTTTACAAATTACTAGGGGTGCTTGCGGTTTGGAGGTTCAGTTACGGTTAAAGGAACCTCAAATCTGTCATCTGTCCAAAACTACGCGGATTAGAAAAAAATAATCTGCAATCGTCTGCTCGTCATCACGCATCCGTCCAAAATGTGGCGGATCGATTCAGTTCAGTCGGTTTTGGCAGATCAAAATATTCACTGCTCCCTATCTGCAGCCACCAAACAAATTTGGCCTAAAAAGGTTAGGTTGGTAGACCACCAATCCGGCCCAGCAAAAGCCTGACCCATTCTAACAAGCCTCAAGCCCAAAGATCCAAGATCCACGATCCACGACCCACGTAATTCTAATTTTACAATTTTTAGAGGGGTCATTCAAATCTATTGAATGAAATTATTCATGAAAGTAGGTTGTAGCACTTGTATCCTTTAAACTATTAGAGAGTGTATTTAATTCCTTTACTTTCATTTTGGGAGTCTTTGGAGTTGTTGTATCTCGGTTTTGGAGGAGTACAATTCGATTTAGACTTGTTGGGATTGTTTGCTCGCGCTTGTTTATGTTGAAAAGTTCTTTCGGAACTTGAAAATTTTGTTTTGGTGTCGACACTAGTCTTCTTGGGGGTCGACACCACCTTGCTGCCTTGCTCTTAGTATCTTTGTTGGTTTTTTGGGGTCGACACCCTGAGTTCCTAAGGTCGACCCTTCCATTGCTGTTTTGTTCTGGTTGTCTACTGAAAAATAGGGTCGATACCCTGAGTTCCTAGGGTCGACTCTTATCTGCTGTACACGTTAGTTTCTCAGCTTCTTCTTCTTAAGGGTAAAAATAGGGTCGATACCCTGAGTTCCTAGGGTCGACTCTTATCTGCTGTACATATTAGTTTCTCAGCTTCTTCTTCTTAAGGGTCTGCACCACTGTCTTGAGGGTCGACCCCTGTGAGTTAATTTCTAGATTTTGGTTCGATTTTGGGCTCTACTCTTGGGGGTTTGATTTATTCTTTTCTTTGACTTTAGGACTATTATTCCACCATTATAAATAGACCCTAAGCACACTTTTCTTATTCACATTTTCTTTTCTCTTTCTCTCTCTCTCTCTTAGAAACTCAACTTTTCTTACATAGATCTCTAGATCTACTTGGTTAAAGACATCTTTTCACCTTGGTCCTTTAAGAAAGATTGTAGATCTCATCAAGGGCTTTCTTTTGATCCAAGAGTTTTGTGGTTTCATCGACTTTGACTTTTTCGAGTTCTCCTCTTTGCTTCAAGAGGTAGGGTCTATTTCCTAAACTCAATATGAGTTCGGTAGCATCTTTGTGACCTATTTTTTTATTTATATTTGGTAGTCATTTGGTACAATCTTTATCCTAGTTATTTGTTATTTCAAAAGATCTATGAATTTGAGAGTTTTGGGTTAAACTTGGGGTTTGGATTTGAAATGTAAAAGAGAGATTTTTTTTTTCAAATGAGCTCTTGAAACAGGTTATGATTATATATTGGTGGTTGAGATATGTTGACATGGTGGGCTTTTTTAACTCAAAAGTAATTTTGAAAGAAAATGAGGTTTTGTTCTAAAATCACGGGTTTTGGCTTGTGTTGGAAAACAATGAAAAATGTTATTGGTTTTATAAGAGATGGGAAGAAACTGATCGTGGGATTTTGAAAATGATTGTTGTTACTCTTTTGGAAAATACATCTATATTGATATCTTTTGATTATTGCTTTAGAGATAACTGTTTTGGCTATTGGTAGAGGATAGCATTACCGTGTGTTAGAAATTGCATAGGGATTAAGCAATTTAAAATCATTCATATCATGGAGCATGTATTAGATTTGGAACTTGAAACTGTATATTTTGGAAAGAGGTTTTGGAACATTTGCATTATTTTGGAAAAACAATAATTTGAGTTACCAATTCCGCTACAGACCCCTAGTGAAACCTGACCCCCAAGAGCCCCAGTGAGCTGGCAGCTGATGTGGAAGAAGGTTGTATACACGCAAGCAGCTATTAAAAAAAAAGAAAAAAGAAGAAGATAGAAATAGCGGGAGACCAAACCCAAAATCATCTTCCCTCGTCTATCCTCACTTGTCGCCGCCATAGCTCTCTGCTATTCTCCTCCTCCACCGTAGCTCTACACCGTCGACGACGACCATTGTAATCGCGAAGCAAACCACAAAAGCTAGCATTATCTCGACCTACAGATCCATCAGTATTCAATTTTGTCCACCCAAACTCTGGCTTTTCCCATGTACACAATCCAAATGATCTTGCGACTGAGGTAGATGTAATTTTTGGCTGCATTTCTGTCTGTCACTATCCTCAATCTTCGGCTGCGTGTCTGTGTCTCGCTCTCCGTCTCTGTCTTTGTCTCACACGTACTCTAGATCGGTAGTTTATGAGGTAAACTTTTTCCCCCAGCTCTCCAAGTAAGAAATCCGTAATAGTAGTTAAAAAAAAAAAAAAAAAGTTTCATATATAACTATCCCCAACCCCAAGTGACTCAATTTGGACATTTGTTTCATTAACAAATCAGTTCGTACACTTTGTTCATACACTATCCCCTGATATTTGTTCATACACTGATAATTGTTCACTGATATTTGTTCATACACTAATATTTGTTCACTGATATTTGTTCATACACGTTCTTTACTAGATAAAAAATCAGTTTCATTGACTATCCCCTGATATTTGTTCATACACTTTGGGGATAGTCACATAATATTTGTTCAAATCAGTTCCATTATTCAACAATGGTTCAAATCAGTAGTTGTGCTCAATTTGAGCATTGTATTAGGGAACTGATTCATTATGTTTGTTTGGGCATTGTGTTATATAATCATTTTGAAATCATTTAATTGTTATTTCATTATGCAAAGTGGAGGAATGGAGGTTGATTCAAATGTTGGTAACAATCCTTCAGTAAAAGAGGGTGAAGAAGTTGAAGAACCTAAGTAGGGTATGTGTTTTAGCTCAAGGAAAGAAGTGTATACATTTTATGCCAAATATGCTAAGCATGTGGGATTTTCTATAGCTCATAGAGCACAACATTTTGGAGATGATGGGCAATTAAAAAACTTGCAATTGAATGTTCTTGAGCGAGAGAGAGAAAAAAGAAATCAGAAGTCAACCCTCTGAAGCCATCTTTGTCAACAAAAATTGGTTGCAAAGCAAGGATACGAGGTAATGTACAAAAGGATGGGAGATATAAACTAACCACAGTTAACCTTGAGCATAATCATGATTTGATTCCCACCGACTCACGTCATTTTACAATGAATAAGAAAATTCTTACTTTTGTGAAGAGAAGATTAGAAATTAATGATCAAGTAGGGATTGGGGTGTCTAGGAACTTTTATTCAATGGTTGTTAAAGCGTAGGATACGAGTTATTGACATTTGATGAGCGAGATGCAAGGAATTACATTGAGAGAGATGAAAGATTGAGGCTTGGGAAAGGTGAGGCCGAATCACTTCAAAGTTATTTTAGGAGGATGTAAGCACAGAGTGAGAGATTCTTTTATATGATTGATGTTGATGAGGAGTTTCGCATTAGAAACTTGTTTTGGGCTGATGTAAGGAGTCGAGCGACTTATGAAGCATTTGAAGAGGTCGTTTCATTTGACACAACTTATCTGACGAACAAATATGACATGCCATTTGCTCCATTTATCGGAGTTAATCACCATGGACAGTCCATTTTGCTTGGTTGTGGATTGTTATCTAGTGAAGACACTAACACATTTGTTTGGCTATTCAAGTCGTGGTTAAGTTACATATGAAATCATCCTCCAAAAGCTATCATAACTGATCAGTGCAGAGCTATGCAAAATGCTATAGAAATTGTCTTTCGACAAGCTCGACATCGATGGTACTTATGGCATATCATGAAGAAAATTCTGGAGAAGTTGACAGGATATGCTCAGTATGAAGCTATAAAGTTGGCTATGTAAAATGCAGTTTATGATTGTTTGACAAGAGTTGAATTTGAGAGTAAATGGGAAGAGATGCTTGCAACATTCAATTTTTATGATAATGAGTGGTTGGGGGTACTATATGATGAGCGACATCGATGGGTGCCTGTCTATGTTAAAGACATTTTTTGGGTTGGCATGTCAACTGCATAACGAAGTGAAAGTATGAATGCATTTTTGATGGATATGTAAACCCAAAGACTACATTGAAGCAATTTGTTGAACAATATGACAATGCCTTGAGAAGTAAGGTAGAGAAAGATAAGAAAGCAGACTTCAAGTTTCGACACAAATTGTTTGATTGCCTAACTTATATGGTTTTGAGAAGCAATTTCAACAAGCATACACCAATGCAAAATTCAAAGAAGTTCAAGGAGAGTTGAAGAGATTAGTTTACAGTCAACCATTGTTTCTAAAAGAGGAGGGATCAATTTTTACATATAATGTCCATGAAACGATGGTAGTTTGTGAGAAGATGAAGTATGTGGATTTTGTTGTCTATTTTAATTCAACTGAATGTGAAGTTCATTGCATGTGTCGGTTGTTTGAGTTTAGAGGCATTATGTGTGCTCACTTACTTGCTGTGCTTGTGATAAAATGCATAAATGAGGTGCCAAGTAAATGCATTCCGCCGTGTTGGAGAAAAGATTTGGATAAAGAGCATGCATGTATCAAAACCACATATACTGGCTTTGGGAATGATTTCAATACAAGTTGCTATGAGAGAATGAACAAAAAATTGATTGCCATTGCACAACTTGTTGGTAACTTTGAAGGCAAAACTAAAATTATAGACCTTGGGTTAGATGAAATCAAGGATAGAGTCATGAAAGGAAAATCGAGTGATGGGAGTAATTTACCATGTCCCAGAAAAAGTCCGATTCGCACCGGTTCTACATAAGGAGCTACTAGTAGGAGGGTGATTAGTCCTTTGGTTGCTCGGCGAAGAGGGTCCAGTTACCAAACGAAAGGTTACCAAAGTAGATCAAATACTGAATCGGTTCAAGGCAATGGCAAAAAAATAAACAAAAGCAAAGGTAAATTGTGTATTACAATTTTTTTTTTCCAAACTATAATTGTATTAAAGTATTTAAAACCAATTCATAAATTTCAATCTTTAATCATTCTTGAACAAATACAGGCTGCTAAGGTGCTTATTTGGAGCTGAAGCTGAAGCTCAATTTCATGCTACAGCTACGGCATATACATTGTATTATCCTTATACAGTTGGCATGCAAATTAGTATGTATGTATCGGTACGTGTTCAAAAGAGGACTCCACATCAATTTCTTGTTTTCACAAATTTTGTTCTTCTAATATGTACTTTTAATTGAATTATGACAGGTGGTCTATGGTATTGGAGGCACATCTCTTACTCCATCGGACTTTATAAGAGGCACACTGGGAACTTTGATGAGTGCTCCAACTCAGATTTATGGTTCTGCATCTCAAATCCCATCAGCTTCTAATGTATACACACCGGGAAGCTTGTATATTAGGGACATGTTTGACTAGTTTCTTGAAGTTGAACAGTTTGTTTTTGAGATTGCAAGTTATTATGTTCCTACTTTGATTTCGTAAAACATTTTGTCTATTAATTATCAATAAAGTTGTGTTATTATTATTATTTGTTATATAATGAACTTAGCAATATTTACTATTGTTGTATGGTGATTGTGAACAAATATGGTTGAACAAATTTGTATTTGCTGAGGGATTGGTTCCAGATTCACTATATTGAACAAAGTGTATTTAACAGTTTATCTGTATTAAACAATGTGTATTCGATGTTTATTTAATGTGTATTCAACAGTTTCCCTATATTCATTAATGTGTATTCAACAGTTTCCCTGTATTTGATAATGTATATTCAACATTTTCCCTGTATTCAACAATGTGTATTCAAAATTTTTCCTGTATTCAACATTTTTCCTGTATTCAACAATGTCTATTCAATGACTATTCAAAAAAGTGTACAAGTTTAAATAAGTTATTTTCTATTCCACTCACAACAAAACAGGTACAATAATTAGGTTTCAATACACAACAAAACATAACTTCCTCTAAAACATCACAGTACCATACAAGAGTATTCACTCTACTTCTACTTGTACATTTATGTCTACTTCTACTTCTAACTTGCATATATGTATATATATTATTACATCTTCATAAGTGTTAAGGCACCAATTACAAGCAACACGGACAATATATATATATATCAATTTTTGCATCTTTGCGCTCTGAATTCGAAGTTGTTCGGTCATATCTCTTTGTTGTTCGGTCATAGCTAGAAGTTATTCGGTCATACATCGAACTTGTTCGCTGACAATTGCCACTTCTTCTCTTGGAATTTGATGACCTCTGCATTCTGAATTCATAGGCAAGCACCATCCAACAAAAGCACCACAATCATTACAAGAGTAGAATAATTTGTTTTTGTTTTGATCAGTCTCAGAAATTCGAATAGTGTCCTTTTTATTACATCTACGACAATTTTTGTTGACATATGTCAACCGATCTGAGCTACTACCATTGACACTTGAACTTGACATCTGCAAAAAGGGAGAAATATCAAGTTATAAAGATTAATAAACTGCTGTAGTAAGTTAATAAACTGCTGTAGTAATAAACTGCTGTGGTCAAGTTCCAGAATCAACAAGTCATAAAGGTTAATAAACTACTACAGTAATAAACTGCTGTGGTCAAGTTCCAGAATCAAGTTTTCCTAACAAAGTTCCAGAAAAGTGATGGATCTCACATTTCAGTTTATGCATATGCTCCTCTTGTGGAGCTGTGGGTTGTTTGGTTTGTCTTATGAACAAACACTAGAGTTATCTCTTTGAGTTCTTCCTTCATAAATTAATTTCTTAAGAAGTCAATGTTTGCTGTTTTGAGAATTTTTGTGTGCTTCATTTTTCTTTTCACTTGAAGTACTTATAATGATGCATTGATTGTGAATCAATATTGTTCAATTGTCAATGTTGAGTTATAAGATCATTAATAGCGTATTTAGTTCTAATTAGTTCTCAATTTAGTTCTAAGATCAACAATATTGTTCAATTGTCAATTGTCAATTTAGTTCTCAACATTAGCCACTGGTTTGTGTGTTATGGTGAAGTTCCAAAAATTCAATATTGTTCTCAACACTAGCCACTGGTTTGAGTTCTCAACACTAGTCAATTTAGTTCTCAACACTAGCCACTGGTTTGAGTTATAAGATCCTCAATATTGTTCAATTGTCAATTTAGTTCTCAACACTAGCCATTGGTTTGTGTGTTGTGGTGAAGTTCCAAAAATTCAAATTCCAAAATCACACACAAAAATTGAAGTTTGTGTGTTGTGGTCAAGTTTTTATATAAGAAAAATGATAAGGATAACCCAAGTCTATCTATGTTAACAATGAGATGCACTAAGACATATATGCTTACATAGACATCAAACACTGTGGATGAAGCTAGTTATAAGAATAGATAAGTAAAACAGAAAGTGGATTGGATGATACTTTTATCTCAGATTCTCATGTTAAGTACAAGATGGCCAATTTAAGTCCTTCATTTGATAATCATAAAGTATTATAACCTTCTCTACTTCTGATTATATGTGTAACCACTATGAATTTAGGGCTTATGATCTAACTTAAGCTTCTCTTAAAGACTCTGTAGATGTTATTCACATAGAAGTTAATTATATTCCTAAGATGCAAACTTTACCTTTTAAGTTATTAGTAAATAGTGTTGTGAAAGGAGCCTAGCAG
Source organism: Camellia granthamiana (assembly GCA_036172215.1). Classification (NCBI taxonomy): domain Eukaryota; kingdom Viridiplantae; phylum Streptophyta; class Magnoliopsida; order Ericales; family Theaceae; genus Camellia; species Camellia granthamiana. The sequence goes on from CM069905.1 coordinate 125,553,941, forward strand.
CTCCTTAGTAATTTAGAATTTTGAACTCAAACTGGGGAAATGTTTTTCTTAGCTGTTTAGTAAAGCTATTCAAGATGAGGTCTAAGCTCATTTAACAATCATTAATGATGTACAAGTCATTAAAGATTTGGATTGGTTTTTCATAACCTATCAAAAAAATTAAAACTGTAAACCAAATCAAAAGGCCATTTTGATTGAGGAATTTCATCGAGCAGGTGGTAGGCAAGGTAAAACTCTAGATCAAGAGGTCAATCTGATAAACAAATCAAAAGCCCAAACTCAACTCCGAAATCAACATCTCTAAATCCAAACATTCAACCCAATTTCTTACTTAACATACGCAGATACATTTATGCACAGCCCCAAATACATATACGTAGAGATATATACATGCACGCAGATAGATAAATATACACGCATGTATGCAGATATATATATATATATATATAAGCAGTTATACGTCTTAATCGTACTTCGTCGGATGAGAGGGAAAGAGAGACAGTCTGAGTCAGGAGTCGGGAGGTTTACCTCTTAATCGTATTTGGTCGGATGAGAAAGAAACAGAGATAGAGAGAGTCGAGATTCTGGCGTCGGAGTTGAGGGAAGGACAGAGTCGGGCATTGGAGTGAATAGAAGGAGCTGTTGCTCTCTCGATTGTCAGAGTCAAGGTTTTGGAGGAAGAGGCAGAGAGATCTGTCTGTGTTTGGGAGAAATTTTGAATTCTCAAGTGTGGGATAATTGACACACGTGCACATCACGTGACTTTTGCACATCAGCTGGGGTGTGTGAGGGTCAGCCTAACTGGGGGTCCAGAGCATTTTTCTTTGAGTTACGTATATTGTACTATTGAAAAAGGTAAATAAAATGGTGAATCTGGGAAGGAGTTATTGTTACATCAAATAAGTTAGCTTGTGTGTCTAGGTTGAAAGTCCTAAAAATCGTGTGTACACATAGGTGTCAATCCCGCAGACGAAATATCCGTAAAATGGCAATAGTAGCGCTTGTATAGTCTACATTTACATGGGTGTCGATTTCTGATTTTTCGGGGACGAAATTTCCGTGAAAGGTTATATTTGTTTTGGAGATTTACCCATTTTATTTACTATTGTGTTGGTTTGGAATGAGATGTTTGGAAAATGGTTTTAACAATATATTTGTTGTTGTCTAGCAATGTGTTCGCATTTGATTTAGCAATGTATTTGCTGGTTGGTATTAAGATACCTGGATTGGTTTTGGAAAGAAATTTTATATCAAACGGATGATTTGAACTCGGAAGACGTTTTGATTAAACGTAAAGTTTTGGTAACTGGAAATACAGGATTTTGTTTAGAAATCAAGTAGATTTGAAAATGCATTTGGGTATATTGTATATATGTATTGCATCATAATCATTTATACTGGTAGATAGGGCTAGGCATAGGGTCATCCGACCCGCCCAAACCGCCTTACCCGATCCAAACCGCGCACGTATGGGCGGTTTTGCAAACACATAAGGATAGGGTGCGGTTTGGATTTTATCTAATTTTCAGATTGCAGGCGGGTTGCGGGTTTGAACCGCACCCGCCCAACCCGCCCGCATAAAACTCTTTTTTTTTTTTTTTTTTTTCTTCAAATCTGACCGTTCAAAAAAAAAACCCTAAATTTATAATCTAATCTATCTCTGAAGCTCCAAAACAAAAAAACGAACTCAAACTCACTCACTTTCTCATATCTCATCTCATCATCAGTCTGTCTCTCACTTTCACTCTCATGTTTTTCATCTACACTGTCTGTCGTTGCAAGATCGACTTCTCGACCGATCAACCTCATCGCACTGATCGACCTCACAGGCAAGCCCCTCTCTCAGTTTGTGTCTGTGTCTGTGTCTCTCTCTCTTTCCCCGATCTTGGATTTTTTTTCCCAACATATCAGATCTCTCACTTTCTCTCTGATTTGTCTCATTCACTCTCTCATCTCATCAGTCTCACATTCTCTGGTTTTGCATCTACATCAATCGACTCTCTCTCATCGCAAGATTGACTGATTGACCTCACTCTCTCATCGCACCGATCGACCTCATAGGTAAGCCTCTTTCTCTGTCTCTCTGTCTCTCTCCCCGATCTTGAAATTAAATATGATTTTTTTTTGTAGCAACAGATCTGTGAAAAAGTGGAAACAGATCTGTCAATTTTTTTATATGTGCAAACAGAATTAAATCTGTTGTTGAATGTGTGAGAATCTATATATAAATTGAATCTGTGTGTTGAATTAAATCTGTATATAAATCTGTTGTTGAATTAAATCTGTATATTCAATTAAATCTGTTGTTGAATTAAATCTGTATATAAATTGAATCTGTGTATTTGTTTGGAATTGAATCTGTGTTTTTTGAATTAAATATGTGGTATTAGAATTAAATCTGTTGTTGAATGTGTGAGAATCTGTATATAAATTGAATATGTGTGTTGAATTAAATCTGTATATAAATCTGTTGTTGAATTAAATCTGTATATTCAATTAAATCTATTGTTGAATTAAATCTGTATATAAATTAAATCTTTTTTTTTTGAATTGAATCTCTGATTTTGGAATTGAATTTGTGCTTTTGCAATGCTCCAACAGATCTATGAGAAGTGGAAATTGAATCTGTTATTGAAATTGGAATTGAATCTGTTATTAAAATTAAAATTCAAATTGAATTTGTTATGTTATTGAAATTGAAATTGTAATTTTTGTAATCCAGTTTAAATGGAGGATAGTGTTCAATCTCCCGCAATCAATCTTGTATCTTCAGAATTCTCTAATTCTCAAATGAATCCCCTCTTAGTCGAACCCAAACCTGAACCTGAACCTAAGCCTCCTAGACCCCCAAAGAGAAAGAGCGAGGGTAGAGGGGGGAAAGCACCATCCACAGTTTGGGATCATTTTGACAAGGTTGTAGGGACAGATGAGAAGCGTAGAGCCGTATGTAAATATTGTAAGAAAAAGTATATGGTTGACTCTAGACTTCATGGGACTAGCAATTTAGGAGTCATACACCTAATTGTAAAGAATATCCAAATAGGGATACATATGGTCAATAAATATTAAATCTTAAACCGAAACAAAATAAAGAGGGTCTTGAGGTTGTAGCAACAAATTTTTATTTTGATACTTGTAAAAGGGCTCTTGCAGAGATGGTGGTCATTGATGAGTTGCAATTTAGATTTGTGGAAGGTGTTGGGTTTAGAAGATTTTTTAATGTCATGCAACCCAAATTCACACCAATTCCCTATCGTCAAACAATATCTAGAGAAGTGCTTAACATATTCAAGAATGAAAGGGATAAGTTAAAGAAGGCCATGAAAGGTCGTAGAATTTGCTTTACTACGGACACTTAGACATCTATTCAGAATTTGTGTTACATGTGTTTGACTGCTCATTTCATTGATGATAACTGAAAACTTCAAAAAAGAATCATAAATTTTCAACAAGTTAAAGATCACAAAGGAGAAACATTGGGTCGAAAAATTGAGTCATGTTTGATTGAGTGGAACATTGATAGCATATTCACCTTAACAGTTGATAATGCTAGTTCTAATAATCTTACCATTCAATATTTGAAAACGATAAACAAAGATTGGAATGGGACTATTTTGCAACATGAGTTTATTTATATGCGTTGTTGTGCACATATTCTTAATCTTGTTGTGAGTGATGGGTTGAAAGAAATGGACGATTCTATTGCCAACATTAGACTTGCGGTGACCTATGTGAGGTCTTTTCTTCACAGGCATGATGTTTTTAAGAAGTGTGCGGCCACACTCAAACTTGATGCAAAAGCTCTTGTATGCCTAGATGTACCAACTAGGTGGAACTCTACCTATTTGATGTTAGAGGCCGCCGAAAAATATGAGAAGGCTTTTAACCGATTGAAGTTTGTGGATTCCAACTTTGAATTTTATTTCAAGGATGTTGATGGTGGCATAAGGAGAAGACCGAATGAGTTGGATTGAAAAAAATGTAGAATTTTTTTGAGGTTTCTAAAATTATTTTATGTTGCAACTAAGAAATTTTCGGGATCTCTCTTTGTTACTTCCAATGCTTTTTACAAGGAAATGTTTGCTATTAAAAGCAAAATTAACCAATTAATTTTGGAGGAGGATGATACTTTGAGCACAATGACAAAGACTATGAAACTAAAGTTTAGCATGTATTGGGGGGATGGAAGTAAGATCAATTTGTTGTTGTATGTTGCGGTGGTTCTTGATCCTACCAAAAAAATGACATACTTGGAGTTTTGTTTTTCCAATTTATTTCTTGGAGATAATAAGAAGGTGGAAGAGATGGTAGACAAGGTTAAGGGTTGTTTGAGTCGTTTGTATAGCCATTATGTCTCACTTTATCTTTCAAATGAGAAACTTCCAAGTGTGAGTGAAGTTGTGAATATGGTTGAAGATGATGATGATGATGATGATCCCTATTCTTTAGTTGACTCCCAATTTAATACCTATTTGGAGGGGCGATGCACTAGTGGATCTAAGTCGGAATTGGAACAATATTTATCCGAGGTTGAACATTTTGCAAAGAATCAAACATTTGAGATTTTGGATTATTGGAAGGTGAATGCAACCAAATATAGGGTGTTATCACAACTTGCAAGGGATGTGTTGGCCATGCCTATTTCTACCATTGCATCAGAGTCGGCTTTTAGTACGAGAGGGTGTATTCTTGACCCATTTCGTAGTTCACTCTCGCTTTATATGGTTGATGCTCTTGTATGTACTCAAAATTGGCTTCGAAGCAACCTTCCAATTTCTCTTCGAAAGGTGATGGATGATGTGGAGGAATTTGAGCAATATGACTCGGGTAAATGAGAATTTATTTATCTTCATTTTTATTTGTATTGTTCATTTTCTAATATAAGTTTTATTAATCTTCTCTTGTTGACTCCTAATTAGGTACTTTGGAGTCAAGCTCATCTTCAAGTTCAACCTATAATGTTGATGCTATAATTGATCTCTAATATCCATTTGCTCATTGGTAATTTTTTCATATACTCAACACATTTTCTTATTATATTGAGATGCAATATATAGACATTTGTTTATCTTTTCATTTCTTACTATAATTGAAGATTAAAGTTTATATTTTTTCAATTTGTTTTTATGTAGGGTTCATCAACCAAATGCATGGAATTGGAATTTGTGAAAGTTGGATTGGATGTGATTCATGATGAAGTTTGATATCTTAGAAATATTTTTATTTTATTTCATGGGTTTGAATTGAATGAAGTTTGACAACAATTTTTTTTTTTTTAATTGCATTTTGGTTTTGGATGAATGTAAGTTAATGATTTTTTTTTTTAATTGCATTTTGTTTTTGTTTTTGTTTTTGTTTTTGTTTTTTTTTTTTTTTATTTGGGTTAGGAATGATGAATGTAGGATTTTCAATGTAGGATTTTTTTATTTGGATTCTGAATGATGAATGTAGGATGAATGCAGGATGAATGCAAGTTAATGATGAATGTAGATTTTGACTGATTTGTTTAGGTTACGAATTGAATTTGTTGTGTTTTTTATTTTATAAGTTTTTTATAAGTTTTAATTCATTAATTATTAATGTTGGAGCATTTTAGAAAATATGAGGAAAAAAGTCCAAAATAAAGATTGACAAAATGGGGGAAAAAAAAAGGTTTAAAAATAAATTTTTGAAAAAAAGTTCAATCCGCAAACCGCCCGCACATCCGCGAACCCTATCCGCACAAACCGCAAACCGTATTGCGGACAGTTGCGAGTTAACTTTTCCCCAAACCGCATAGATGCGGGCGGGTCCAAACCGAACCGCAAACCGTCCCAAACCGAACCACGAACACCCCTACTGGTGGAGCATGTTTAGTTTTTGAAATATTCTCTATTGGGTTTTATGCTCACCCTACGTGGCTGAAAATGTTTTTCAAGTGTCCATGTGTGGATGCGGACTGAGACGTGAAGCTGTGTTCAGAATCGTGTAGGGTGGTTCTGTTATTTGTAGGTCAATGGCCATTTATGTTATTTATTGGCCTTGTGCCATTCTTATAAGGGTTACACCCTTGTGTATGATGTAAGCCTGAGGATGTTTAATTTGATTTTATAACATCTGTGCATGTTTTAGCTGCAGAACATCCATTCGACTTAGATGTTGTATCTAGGAATGTATAAAATCGGATAAACACATGTATTGTGTGACTATATTATATTCATTTACACGAGAGATGAGAGCTATTGTTCATCGTCGGGTGGTTTATTCACGTGAGCTAGACTGTGTAAATCTGAGGTGTGACAAAGGGTGTTCGTGGTTTGGTTTTGGACGGTTTGCGGATCGGTTTGGACCCGCCCGCATGTATGCGATTTGAGGAAAATTCAATCCGTAACTGCCTACAATGCGGGTTGCAGTTTGTGTAGATAGGGTTCGCGGATGTGCGGGCTGTTTGCGGATTAGACTTTTTTCAATTTCCAGATTCAATATAATATAAGATTGATTTCAATTTCAAAAGTAATTAACAGATTCAATTTCCCCTCCATAAAGAAGTAGATTCAATTTCCTATAATGTTCACAAAGCAAACAAAAACAAAAACATTCAAAAACAATGTTTTCAAACAATGTTCCAACATTTCTTTTTGTATCATGAAACAATTTTGTATCAGAATTATGCTACCAATGATGTATCAGATTCTACAGTTGATGCAATAATTTCGGAGTTTATTACAACTCATAATAGTAAAACTCTTATTGAACTTGATGAGGCCAAAAATACACTGATGAGTTTTGATTTTAATTAGGACAACATTTCAAATACAAGAATACCCAAGAGCATGTCTCAACCCAAAAAAGGAGCTAAAGATCGATTCAAACTTACATGGCTGCTAATGTCGATTGTCGAAGATCACCGAGAGAGAGCGAAGGAGATGGTCGAAGGTCGATCTTGTCGGAGAAGGTCACTGATCGTCATATCGAAGGTCACCGATTGCCAAACGTCGATCTTGCCGGAGAAGGTCATCAATCGTCAAAGGTCGATCAGTCGCTGTGGTCACCACAGAGAGAGAGAGAGACAGAGAGAGAGAGAGAGAGAGAGAGAGATTAAAAAATGAGAGAGAGTGAGATGAGAAGAGAGGTTGAATGAAATTAGGGTTTGGTGTTTTGGCTAAAAATATCTAAGATAGGATGAGTGAAATCAATGATCCAGGTTTTTTTTTATAATAATAATAATAATAATAATAATAATAATAATAATAATAATAAATCTAAGTACGGACGGGTTCTTACAAGTACAGGTTAAACACACAACCCACAATTATGCCATATTCCAAACCATATCCGCCCGTATTGTGTCTGTGAAACCGTCCATTTGTATGCGAATTGGTTCGAGTTGGACGGGTTGTACAGTTCGGATAACCCTATGCCTAGCCCATAATGAAAGTGTTTAATTTCAGCTTAATTCCAATTTCACAAAACTAAACCGTAATTTGTCAATTTGTTTGTTTTATATTGACTCCCAAGTAGTGAAAAAAGAGATTAAATTGACTTCAAAAGATAAATAAATAAAAAATAAATCAAATTGATCACAAAATCTTTATTATTTTTTGGTGGTTGTTTTGCAGGCCTTGAATAGTGTAATTGACACCTATAGAGAAAATGCAAAAAAATTTTTTGACACGTTCGCTTCACTCGGGTTCAAGGTATATGGTGGCAAAAATGCACCATACATTTGGGTACAATTTCCAAGATTGAGATATTGGAATGTCTTTGCTGAGATTCTTGAGAAAGCACATGTAATCACTGTTCTAGGCAGAGGTTTTGGTCCTGGTGGTGAAGAGTGTTGGAAAATGGCTTTTGTAAAATCTTATTTTTTGCTAACTTTGAGCATTAATTAAGGTGGAATCCAAGCGTTATTTTTAATGTTACTAATTGGGTTCGTGTTTAATGTCGCGTAGTGAATAACATCGAGTATTTAGTTACTCAAAACTATTTCCGGATAAATTAGAATTCAATGCGCGTTTTCAGGTTCGTGAAAATGGCTTTAGGTAGCTTTCCTACACATTTGTGAAATGTACTTGTCCCACATTGGAAAAGCTTAAGAATTTGTATCGGTTTATATACTCTAGCTTGGGATACTTAGGATGGGCCCCAAAGGGTATCCAATTTTGTGAAAGGGTGAGGTTATGGGTAAAGTAGGCTAGACCCATTGAACTTAAACAACAAATACGCGCGCGCCGCCGACGGCCGCTTGGTCGGGCAGGCTTGGCTGGGCGCGGGTGTGAGATTGGGTTGGGCTTAGCTGACACAATACTTATCTTTTTGGACAAAAAACATTTGTATTTTATTTATTTATTTTTAATTTTGGTTTCAAAATTCAAAATAAATTGGTCTAGATTTTTCCTTCACCCGAACAGGTTTTCTACATGTTGAAATTCAAACCAAACAGATCTGTTACTATTCAAATCTGTCCAAATAGACTTTGTACCCATTCAATATGTCCGAACAGGTTTTCTACCTTCGGAAAAGCCACCATTCGTCCTATAAATAGTTTGTCATCCAGCAATTCATTGCAGCGAAAAATTCTCTAGAAAACTCAGTCTTTTCTTCTCCTGTTTGTCTTCCAGTGCTCCTGCATCTGTTTATCATTTAGTTTCTAAGAAAAGAAAGAGAAAGAGTTGCAGCAAAGTTTTGGTTCGCCAAACTTCATTTTGTAGTGTTGCAAATCAAGTTTTAGTCGTTGCATCTTGAGAAGTAGATGCCGTTAAAATCTCAAAACACCGGAACGAGGGCGAAATCTACTTTAAGGAGATTATGTCCAACACAAATCTCGACGTTTAAAGTTTCTATAAGCAATTTATTCAAAATTTAATTTATATAATTATTTTCCAAATTATTTTATTTTGTTATTTATTTTAATTATACATTTAATTTATACACGTACACCATTGTGAGAATAACAAAGAGTTTATCAAAACTAGTGCATTTGGAGAAAAAAATGGTGTACTTGAAGCTTCATGGAGACTTGAGAAATCTTTTCAAATAAGTAAAATTTATATTTTCAAGATAAATTTCTTCTTATATAGTAATTTTAGTTTTGATTTCTCGGGTAATATTGGGATTTGGACTAAGGAGAATTAAATTTGGTTTGTTCGAATGAAAAAGAAGAATAATAATGATAGCTATATAAACGACATGGAAGGAAATATATACAAAATAATTTGATTGAGGCCTTGTTTGGGAACAATTTTTTTTAGTAATTTTTTGGCTAAAATATTATGTAAAAAAATTAGTATATTTAAGATGACTTTTTAGTTTTTTACGAAAAGATGTGTAAAAAGTAGAGATAAAATGAAATCTTTGACTTTTTAGTATAGGTTGTTGGCTTTTTATTTTTTTTGTGACTTTCTAATTTTTTAGCTAAAATTATCACTTGTCAAATGAGGCCTCAGTTGTATGAACTTATTGTTTTAAAAAAAATAATTTTAAATATGACATGAATTAAATTGGTCACAATTCAAATAATTTTAATGTAAAATTAATATAATTAATTTGGAATAAAATGAAATTTTCTCATCGGAGAAAATTGACCTCGCTTGAGGGCGGAGTTTGAGCTCAAATTAGCTGTTTCTATGACAACCCAATTCTATCACATGTTCCCAACCAATTTTTTATTGACAGGTTGAAACCGTGAGGGAAAAAAAAAAAAAAAAAAAAACCTCTTGCCTTTATTGGACCTTTTTTTGTTTTTTTTTGAGCAGTTGCCTCTGTTGAACCCATCAAGAAAAATACCACATATTACGCTGATAGGAGAACGTAGAAAAGTATTTGAAAAAAGAAAGTAAAGGATAAGTGAAATATGAATAAAATATATTTATATTTCACTTAATTTGACATACCTTTTCCTTTCTTTTTTCCTTTTCAAAATATTTTTCAAATTTCCTAATCAAATATAACGTTAGTAATTAAATCAGAAAAGTGTTTTGAACTTGTAATTAAAAATAACAAATGCTAACAAGTGTTTCTATATATTATTTAATGTTGGGATTAGTGCAAGAAGTGTCTTCAAAATGGTGAAAAAGTTAAAAAAGGTTTAAAATGAGTGAAAAGTGTAATAAAATTAATAAAAAATGTAGTGAGTTCTATACTAATTTTGTGTTTTTGTTGTGCCTTAAGACACTTGTTAGTAAGGCTCATTATCTGAATTTTTAGACGTCTTAATACTTCATATAATTATATTCTTTCCTCACTTGTTATGTGTGGATGGTCCACCATGTACATTTATCAACCATTCAACATCTTCCTTTCTTCCCAAGTAAAACCAAACGTTGTACATGGACTAGAATGAGTCATCAACGTGTAAGAAAGACTTTGGTCAAAATTTGCTTTTGGAACAAAAAGACAACTCTATGTGTTTTTCCTGATCTTGAAACTTGCAGTTAGCATCCATGTAACAGCCCAGAAACTTCTCTAGTCTCTTTCAAGTTTACTTGCTCTCCAAGCCCATTCATTCATACACACAAACACAAACCCAAACACAAACGGCTCTCTGCCTCTATAAATATAGAAATTCTCATACAACCTTGTTTTAAGAACACCCAACCTTGAAAGATTTTTTTCCGAGTCAATTGAAGAAAGCTCATACAACCTTCTTTTAAGAACACCCAACCTTAAATTTCAGCACAACATATTGGTTAGCCATGTCATTGGCAGGATCAACTGGTCTGATCGAAGTTTACGTGATGCGAAAGCTCTACAAGGACAAGATGATCAAGAGAATGGAAAAAGAAAAAGAAGAAAAACAACTGAATATTATTAATAAAATTGCTGCTGCTGATCATGATGAAAAAAATTCTAGTGGTTGTCTTCCCAACATATTTAAGAAAATTCACCCGACAGGAGCTCCACCGGACTCTGTTACAAAATCAGCTTTCGTATGATTAATCTGTTGTCGGCGGTGATTGTTGTTAGGAATTTGTATCTGCAATTCTGCAATTTTTTTGTCAATTTTAATTTGTTGTGATTAGTAAGAGATTAATCTATATTTTGATTTGTGTGTACAACTTTAATTGATTCTCTCACTCATCAATTGATTGAGCCAGTAATATTTGGAAGATTGGAACTCATTCTCGCTTTATCTATCTTCTTGTGTGTTGTCTTCTTTTCGCGTTGTGTCAAAGTTCTGTTTGTTTGCCGAGAAAGATTAGGGATTCAGAGAACTTTCCTGGATATCTAACTAAAACATGTACATTGTGCTGCTACTCAGTCGCTATTTTTGTTTGTTTGTTCAATCATGAGATTGGTTAGTTCCTTTTTCTTCATGTTCAATATTGTGATCTTCCACAAAAATTGAAGGATTCCAGAGATGTTGAGGGAACCCTAGAACTGTTCCGTGCCCTCGTTACGACTCACGAAGATTAGATTTGGGATTTGTTTTGGAAAAACTACTTAGTAGTGGCTCTGTTAGAAAATTATTAAGAAAATTATATTTTTAATTATTAATGTGTATAAAATTATTATTTATTTATAATTTTTTTAAATATTACACCGCAAATAATTTATTAATTTTTTATTAAATCTCTCACATGTCTATGAGGTTTGATAAAAAATTTAATAAATTATTTAAAATATTTATTTTTTATGTGGCGGGATCCAGTTGTCTTAGTCGGTGTATATATAGGTTAGTATATTACTAGAAGTCATTTGTGAATATTAACTATTAAGGGTTAGTTTGGAAAGCGGCAGTGATTGGTAGCTCGAAAGTGAGGCTCGTTTTGACCCCCTTTTTTTTTTTTTTTTTTTTTCCTGGTTTTTCTGGGAGAACAAAGAAGGGAGAAGAAGGGAGAAGAAAAGAAGGGAAAGGGAGGAGGAGGGGGAGGAGGAGGAGGAGGAGGGGGAGGAGGGAGAGGGAGGAGGAGGAGGAGGAGGAGGAGGAGGAGGAGGGAGGGGAGGGGGCCATAAAATCGGCTGGAGAAGGGAGGAGGAGGAGGAGGAGAAGGGAGGGGGAGGAGGAGGCGGGGCGAGCTGCTGCGAGAGGCGGTGGCGGTGGTGCGACGATCGGCGAAGAGCAAAGCTGCTGCTTCGACGACGGCGACGGCGAGCTTCTGCTTTTTCGACGACGACGACGACGGAGCGGCGATCGGCGACGATCGACGATGGCCGACGATCGTCTTCTCTCTCTCTCTCCCCCTCTGCTTCTCTCTCTCTCCCTCTCCCTCTCCCTCTCTTTTCTCCTTCTCTCTCTCTTTTTCTTCTTTCGAGCCAAAATCGAGCCTGGTAGCTTCGAGCTACCAGGCATTTTTCGTTTGGAAAGTGGGTTAGTTTTTTTTATTTTTTTGATTATTTTAGTTTGGGATTAAAAACTTTGTTTGGGTTGGTTTTTTTTTATTTTTTTGAATTTTATGAGAGAAAAAATAAAATAATTATAATTTGGATATAATATTTTGTCTTATTAACTATTTAGCTTCTAATTTCAAAAAAATTACTCCCCAAACTACAGCTAGGCCTCGTTTGGAAACAAACTTTTTAGTAACTTTTTGACTTTTTGACTAAAATTTAATATAAAAAAAACTAGTATGTTTGGGATGACTTTTTGATTTTTTACGAAAAGATGTGTAAAAAGTAAAGAGAAAATAGAATTTTTGACTTCTTGGTATGGATTGTTGATTTTTTGATATTTTTAGTGACTTTTTGACTTTTTAGCTAAAAAAATCACTTGCCAAACGAGGCATAAGACAAGAATGGTTGGAGAAGTGACTTTTTTTAATAATTGTTTGATTTTTTTAATTAGAGGATAAATTATAAATAAGAGGGTAAGATTTACTTAAAAATAAGATTCCTTTTAAGATTTTTTAATTAGATGGTATTCCTTTTAAGATTTACTTAAAATATGAATTGGTTTATGTGATTTTGAAATTATAAACTCTCTTGTTATAATTTTTTATTGGGTAAATCACATAGTGCCCCCTAAAGTTTCACATATTTCTTACTTTGGCCCTTTAAATTTGATTTTTTCTACTTTGGCCCTTTATATTTACAATCCTTCCCACTTTGTCCCTTTAAGTTTGATTTTTCTCACTTTGGCCTTTCAAGTTTGTAATCCTTCCCACTTTGGCCCTTCATCTTTGCAATCCTTCCCACTTTATTCCTAGACTAACTTCCATCCAAAAAAGTAATAGAATTTGACACATCACTAACACATCAACTCCATATGTGATGTAAAAAATTCACTAAAGATGTAAAAAGTAAAAAACAAAAAAATTGGAATTTTTTTTAGTCTTTAGTGAATTTTTTTTCTTCAAATTTATTCATAAACATTATTATATTATAGATGCATCTAGATTAGATGCAGCTAAAAAAATAAAAACAAATTTAATTAAAAAAAGAAAAAAGTTCACTAAAGATGAAAAAAAAAACGATAGTAAATTTTTCATTTCAGAATTGACAATACAAGTGTTTGAGTCAGTATATTTTCATTTTTTTTTTGTCTTTAGAAAAAAAAAAATTTAGTTAAATTTGTTTTTATTTTTTTAGTTGTATCTAATCTAGATGCATTTATAAGTAATAATATTTAAGAATAAATTTGAAAAAAAAAAAGTTCACTAAAGACTAAAAAAAAAAATCTAATTTTTTGTTTTCTATTTTTTATTTTTTGGATCTTCAGTGAATTTTTTAAATCACATATGGACCTGATGGGTTAGTGATGTAACAGATTTTATTAGTTTTTTAGATGGAAGTTAATCTAAGAATAAAGTGGGAATGATTGCAAATATGAAGGGCCAAAGTGGGATGTATTGCAAACATGAAAAGTGGAAAAAATTAAACTTAAAGGGCCAAAGTGGGAAGGATTGCAAACATGAAGGGTCAAAGTGAGAAAAATTAAACTTAAAGGGCCAAAGTGGGAAATAGTTGAAACTTTAGGGGAGCAAAGTGCAATTTACCCTTTTTTATTTTACAAATTTTATAATAAAAAAATGAAATTTCTAACTACTTTCCTATATTACAATAAAGTTATATGAATTATTAATTGAAATATATTTTTGATATTATTAAAAATTATTAATTGACTTGATAATTAAGTAAAATAAACAAATTCATAATTAATTAAATTGATATTACAGAATAAGAAATCATAAATCTGACTCATGCTAGAGATTACATTTTGATGAACAGAAATATTTAATAAAATCAAACACTAAAATAAAATAGTAAAAGAAGCAAACCGAAATCTGTGTGTGTCACGACTCAAACCCGATACCTAGAGGTTCGGCGTCGCGACAAGATAATAACTGAAGTTATAACAAATTAATAGTGTAGTGCATTAAAACAAAAGGGAACCCAAATCTTTATTTAAGTATAACAAAAACGTTTATATTGGAACTTCTATTCGATTGCACTACCAGAGTTGTATTATGACTACAAAGTGCCTTATGCCTTCCTCATGCACTAGTCTTGACACGTCACCTGAAAATAGTTAACAGTTATAAGCACATAACAGAGTGAGAATTATTATACAGTGAGCATAAAGGTACAAAAATTACTATGGATAATTATTTGGCTAAACAGAGATTAGTTTCATAACTAAAATACATAACTAATTTTAAATAACAGAAGCAGAATACGGAAATTATATAAGCAAATAATCATAATCACGATACAAAATAGAACAGAACAGAGGTCACTGAAGTGACAATCAAAACAGAGGTCAATGGATCCATAACAAATAGAGGGACACAAAGTGACCAAATATAGGCCAATGGTTATTTACGTCCCCCAAGCATGGAGGTCCCATGGTGGTACTTACAAAACATAATTGTTTCTAAAATCATAGTCAAAAAATTTCTAAAATTTAAACAATTATATCCGTGGGTTTCAATTTAAGCAAATAGAGTTCAGAAAATAATCAACGTAATTGAAATATTAATATAATTTATAAAACACAAATTACATAAAATAAATTATGATAACTCAAAACATACGTAAAGTATGTTATGGTAATTCAAGGTATAATATAACTTATCTTAAGATTAATTCCTCATTCTTTGTTTCCATCCTTCAAGGACTTTCTTTCCTTCTTAATCACTTTTTTTCCCTTACCCATATTTTCTTCCTTTTCTTTTCTTTTTTTTTTTTTTTTTTTTTTTTTTTTTTTTACTTAACTTGACATCTCCTTCCCATATAGGGAGGAAAATCGTGACCCCAAGCCACAGCTCATCACGTGGCTCCTTCAAATTCATCATCATAATTTCATACTTATCTAACCTAGTGACTCACCACACTGCATGCCACTTGCTCCGTTTTTGTTTTATTTATTTATTTTATTTTCTTTTTATAACTTAATCAACTCTAATTCAGACCAATTTAATAAAATTTCAAATTCAATAAACTAAATCGGATATTTAATTAAACTCTCATACAGTCTGATACTCGAAATTAAAATAATTCAATTTGTCAATTTCACCTTATTGAGAATTCCACAAATAAATCAGAATAAGAATTAATTAATTGTAAAATATTATACGTGGCGGGGTCATCACAATGTGATACCACATTCTTCTTAAAATAGATTTGCCGTCTCACCGTGGGTGTTAGAGGTATGTCGGCGTCTATCTCTTAGGAAACAACGGTATTGACCCGCTAATGCAGAAGCCCCTTCTATTTAGCTCCGGTGAATCGACAATGACAACACTCTCTCACACAGGAAGAAAAATATAGGAGTAGACTAATTGTATAGTATAGAAGCCAAAAAACTTATGTGTTGAAACCAAGGAAGATGACCTCCTTTTATACACAATAGGGAGAGAGGAGGAACCTTCTAGCCATGAAGGCTGGCAACAAATGCAACCCATTACTCTTGCGAAACTGATGGAGTAATGCACAAAACTGATAGGGAATAAGTGTGTAAGTTACACACTCTATATACATATGTGTGTATATCTGCAGTTAGGGTGTTCACAGTTCGGTTGCGACCGGAGAACCTCTAATCCGCCATCTGTCCGCCGGATGGCCCGGATTGAAAGAAATCAATCCGCATCCGTTCGCCAAATTGACGAATGCAGATTGAGTGAATTGGCAGATTGGCGGATGGATGTGAATTACTTTGGCAATTAAAGTTTTAATAATTTTGAACATAATACAACAATTTGTCAATATTTTTTTTTGGATAATAATCCAACTCAACATAACCAAAAGATTATCAAATAAATTGTCAAATAACAATAATAAATACATATAAGAAAATAATGCATTATCAAAACTATTTCATTACTTTTTTTTTTATTCAAAAACTATTTAATTTGATTTTTTTTTTTAAAAATAACAAAATTAAGCCTTATATTTTTCACACAAAAATATCAAATATCAACCTTTGTCATTTGATAAAAGGATTTCCAAATTGAAAATAAATTGAAAACACAATAGAATATTTAAACTCTTTTTCAATTGAAAACACAAACATAATATCTAAACAAATTGAAAACACAAAATCTTACAAATTATTAGGGGTACTCGCGGTTTGGCGGTTCGGTTGAGGCCAAAGTAACCTCAAATCCGCCATCCGTCCAAAACTAGGTGTATTGGAAAAAATCAATCCGCAATCATCCACTCGTCATCACGCATCCGTCCAAAATGCGGCAGATCGGTTCTGTCGGTTTGGGTGGATCGAAATATTCGCTGTTCACCCTTATCTGCAACCACCAAACAAACCTGACCCAAAAAGATTAAGTTGGTGGATCACCAATTCGGCCTAGCCCAAACCTAACCCATTCCAACAAGCCTCAAGCCCCAAGCCCCAAGCCCCAAGCCCCAAGATCCAAGATCCACGATCCACAACCCACGTAATTCCAATTTCATAGTTTTTAGAAGGGTCATTCAAATCTATTGAATGAAATTATTCATGAAAGTAGGTTGTAGCATTTGTATCCTTTAAACTATTGGAGAGTATATTTAATTTCTTTACTTTCATTTTGGGAATCTTTGGAGTTGTTGTATGTCTATTTTGGAGAAGTACAATTTGATTTAGATTTGTTGGGATTGTTCGCTCGCGCTTGTTTATGTTGAAAAGTTCTTTGGGAACTTGGAAAATTTGTTCTTATGTCGACACTAGTCTTCCTGGGGGTCGACACCACCATGCTGCCTTGCTCTTAGTATCTCCGCTGGTTTTTGGGGTCAACACCCTGAGTTCCTAGGGTCGACTCTTCCATTACTGTTTTGTTCTAGTTGTCTACTGAAAAATAGGGTCGACACCCTGAGTTCCTAGGGTCGACCCTTGTCTGTTACACACATTAGTGTCACAGCTTCTTGTTTTTAAGGGTCGACCCCTGTGAGTTAATTTCTAGATTTTGGTTTCGTTTTGGGTTTTACTCTCGGGGGTTTGACTTATTCTTTTCTTTTATTTTAGGACTATTATTCTACCACTATAAATAGACCCCAAACACACTTTTCTCATTCACTTTTTCTTCTTTCTCTCTCTCTCTCTTAGAAACTCAACTTTTCTTACATAGATCTCTAGATCTACTTGGTTAGAGACATCTTTTCATCTTGGTCCTTCGAAAAAGGTTGTAGATCTCATCAAGGGCTTCCTTTTGATCTAAGAGTTTCGTGGATTCATCGACTTTGAGTTTTTCTGAGTTCTCCTCTTCGCTTCAAGAGGTAGGGTCTATTTCCTAAACTCAATATAAGTTTGGTAGCATCTTTGTGACCTATTTTGTTATTTATATTTGGTAGTCATTTGGTACAATCTTTAGCCTAGTTATTTGTTATTTTAAAAGATCTATGAATTTGGGTGTTTTGTTAGAAATAGTTTTGGAAAAATACAAATTTTTCCTAGACTTTGGTCTAATTTTTAGATGAGACCCATACGCCAAAATTAGTGGGTCTATGTGGTAATGCGTTCTATGCCGCGTTATGATTCACGTAGTATATTTGGTTGCTCAAAACCATTATCTAGTGAATGAAAAATTGAAGCCAAAACGAGCTTCATAGAAATGGTGTTTTGGTGAAATTTCTATAAAGGTATGAATTAAGGCTTGTCCACATTGGTTTGGTGGACAAACTTTGTGTGGGTTTGTAAGCCTTGGGTTTGGAACTTAGGGTAGGCTTCAACGGGCACTCAAGTTTTGTAGGGGAGGAGGTTATGGGCAAAGTGGGCTAGACCCATTGGACCCAAAACAAACACACGCACGTACGCTGCCTTCGCCGTCCATCCGGGAGGGCTAGGCTAGGCTGCGCTTGGGCTTGGGTACGAGTGCATGGTATGAGGTTGGATTGGGCTTATCCGGCCCAATTCTAATTTTTTTGGGGCCAAAAAGATTTGAATTTATTTTTTAATTTTGGAAAATAAATTTTGACCGTTTGAATTCAAATTTTAGTTAGAAAATTCAGTTTTGGCTTGCACCTTTCTGTACAGATTTTATATCTATCCAAACAGATTCAGTTCAAAACCCCTACTTGTTTAATTTAAATTCAAACAGATTTGTATCTGTTTAATTCAAACCGAACAAGTACTATATCTGTTGAATTCAAATCTAAAAGCCACCATTGCACCTATAAATAGACAAGTCCCTTATTTGGATTTTCACTTAAAATTTTTGTCCTCAATTCTGCTATTGTTCTTTCTACGTTTTGCTGCATTATCTTCTTGTAAGAAAAAGTGTAAACACAAAGTGTGCTCATTGTGTGAATAGTTTGTAGTGTTGCTACTATTTGTTATTGATCATTTTATCCTGGGAGATAGACGTTCACAATCTGAAAGTACCGTGGAGAGGACAAATCTGTCTCAAGGACATAGTGTTAAATATTGGACTTGATCAAAAATTTGTTCGACAAATAAATAAGGTGAGTAATTAATTTACTTTATGTTTTATTTATTTTTATCAGATTTTGATTTTGTTTTGGTAACAAAATAAGAATTTGTTGTTTTTTTTTTAATTTTATATACTATTTTGATTTTTGTAAACAAACAGTTTCTCTCATTTCTTTAATTCTTCGAATACAGTGAAGATTGTCCAACAAATTCAATCTGCAACCGCCCGCAGTGCACGTTACGGTTTGTGTGGATAGGGTTCGCGGATGTACGGGCAGTTTGCGAATTGGACTTTTTTCAATTTCCAGATTCAATATAATATAAGATTGATTTCAATTTCAAAAGTAATTAACAGATTCAATTCCCCTTCATAAAGAAGTAGATTCAATTTTCTATAATGTTCACAAAGCAAACAAAAACAAAAATATTCAAAAATAATGTTCTTAAACAATGTTCTCTATAACATTTCTTTTTGTATCATGAAACAATATTGTATCAGAATCATGCCACCAATGATGCATCAGATTCTACAGTTGATGCAACAGTTTCAAAGGTTATTACAACTCATAATAGTAAAACTCTTATTGAATTTGATGAGGCCAAAAATACACTGATGAGTTCTGAATTTAATCAGGACAACATTTCAGATACAAGAATACCCAAGAGCATGTCTTAACCCAAAAAAGGAGCTAAAGATCGATTCAAACTTACACGGTTGCTAATGTCGATCATCGAAGGTCACCGAGAGAGAGAGAAAGAGATGTTCGAAGGTCGATCTTGCTGGAAAACGTCACCGATCGTCGAATTGAAGGTCACCGATCGTTGAAGGTCGATCTTGCGAAGGTTGATCTTGCAGGAGAAGGTCACCGATCGTCGAAGGTTGATTAGTCGCTGTGGTCGCCAGAGAGAGAGAGAGAGAGAGAGAGAGAGAGTGAGTGAAATGAGAAGAGAGGCTGAATGAAATTAGGGTTTGGTGTGTTAGCCAAAAATATCTAGAATATGATGAATGAAATCAACAGTCTAGGTTTTTCTTATAATAAAAAAAATAATAATAAATCTAAGTACGGGCGGATTCTTGCAGGTGTGGATTAAACCTACAACCCACAATTATGTCATATTCCAAACCGCATCCGCCCTCATTGTGTCTACGAAACCGCCTATTTGTATGCGAATCGGTTCAAGTTGGGCAGGTTGGCCGGTTCGGATAACTCTATACCCAGCTCATGATGAAAGTGTTTAATTTCAACTTAATTCCAATTTCACAAAACTAAACCGTAATTTGTCATTTTGTTTCTTTCTTATATTGACTCCCAAGTAGTGAAAAATTGACTTCAAATTATAAAAAAATAAAAAAATAAATCAAATTGATCACAAAATCTTTATTATTTTTTTGTTGTTGTTTTGCAGGCCTTGAATGGTGTAATTGACACCTACAGAGAAAATGCAAGAATAATTTTTGACACGTTCACTTCACTCGGGTTCAAGGTATATGGTGGCAAAAATGCAACCATACATTTGGGTACAATTTCCAGGATTGAGATCTTGGGATGTATTTGCTGAGATTCTTGAGAAAGCACATGTAATCACGGTTCCAGGCAGAGGTTTTGGTCCTGGTGGTGAAGAGTTTATCAGAATTAGTGCATTTGGAGACTAAAATGGTGCACTTGAAGCTTCAAGGAGTCTGAGAAATCTTTTCGAATAAATAAAATTTATATTTTCAAGAAAAATTTCTTCTTCTATATGTCAGTTTTTGTAATTTCAGTTTTGATTTCTCTGGTAATACTGGGATTTGGACTAAGCAGAATTAGATTTGGTTTGTTTGGATGGAAAAAGAAGAAGAATAATGATAGCTATATAAACGACAGGGAAGAAAATATATACAAAATAATGTGATTGAGTTGTGTGAACTTATTGTTTTAAAACAAATAACTTATTAAGATTGTTTTTTAGTTATATCGTTACATAATTCTGACGGAAAAAATCATAAAAGATTGTCATTTTTAAGGGTGTAAAATTGGTTGAATGTTATATGGAGTGGTAATTTTCCGCTTATGCTTCTTTTGTCTAGGCGAAAATATTTTTTAAAGGAAATCATTTTTTTAAATTGAACCCAAACCCTTTTCTTTTTTTCTATTTTTTTTTTTTTTAAGGAAGATGACAATCACTCTTAGTTGCCTCTCACATGTAGGGTGACTGTGTATACACAGAAAACACTTAGGGTTAAGTTATGCTTACTATTTTAAATATGACATGAATTAAATTGTTCACAATTCAAATAATTTTAGTGTAAAATTAATATAATTAATTTGGGATAAAATGAAAATTTCTCATTGGAGAAAATTGACCTCGCTTGAGGGCGGAGTTTGAGCTCAAATTAGCTGTTTCTATAACAACCCAATTCTATCAGATGTTCCCAACCAATTTTTTATTGACTATTTGGAGCCGTGTGGGCAAAAAAGGAAAAAAAATTCTTGCCTTTATTGAACCCATCAAGGAAAATACCACATACAGCAGTTTTACGCCGATTGGAGAATTTAGAAAAGAATTTGAAAAAGAAAAGGAAAAGGATAAATGAAATATGAATAAAACATATTTATATTTCACTTAATTTGACACATTTTTTCCTTTCCTTTTTTCTTTTCAAATTCTTCTCAAATTTTTTAACCAAACATAACGTTAGTAATTAAATCAAAAAAGTGTTTTGAATTTGTAATTAAAAATGACAAATGCCAACAAGTGTCTCTATATATTATTTAATGTCAGGATTAGTGCAAAAAGTGTTTTCATAATGGTGAAAAAGTTAAAAATGGTTTTAAAATGAGTGAAAGATGTAATAAAATTAATCAAAAAAATAGTGAGTTTTTACTAATTTTGTGTTTTGTTGTGCCCTTAAAACACTTATTAGTAAGACTCATTATCTGAATTTTTAGACTTCTTTATACTCCATATGATTATATTTTTTCCTCACTTGTTATGTGTGGATGGTCCACCATGTACATTTATCAGCCATTAAACATCTTCCATTCTTCCCAAGTAAAACCAAACGTTGTCGATGGACTAGAATGAGTCATCAACGTGCAAGAAAGACTTTGGTCAAAATTTGCTTTTGGAACAAAAAGACAACTCTGCGTGTTTTTCCTAATCTTGAAACTTGTAGTTGGCATCCATGTAACAGCCCAGAAACTTCTCTAGTCTCCTTCAACTTTACTTGCTCTCCAAGCCCATTCATTCATGCACACAAACACAAGCCCCTCTCTCCCTCTATAAATATAGAAATTCTCATACAACCTTGTTTTAAGAACACCCAACCTTCAAAATATTTTTTTTTTCCAAGTCAATTGCAGAAAGCTCATACAACCTTGTTTTAAGAACACCCAACCTTAAATTTCATCACAACATATTGGTTAGCCATGTCATTGGCAGGATCAACAGGTCTGGTTGAAGTTTCCGTGATGCGAAAGCTCTACAAGGACAAGATGATCAAGAGAATGGAAAAAGAAAAAGAAGAAAAACAAGTGAATTTTATTAATAAAATTGCTGCTAGTGATGATGATGAAAAAAATTCTAGTGGTTGTCTTCCCAACATGTTTAAGAAAATTCACCCGGCAGGAGCTCCACCGGACTCTGTTACAAAATCAGCTTTCGTATGATTAGTTGTCGGCCGTGATTGTTGTTAGGAATTTGTATGTGCAATTCTGTAATTTTGTTTTAATTTTAATTTGTTGTGATTAGTAAGAGATTAATCTATATTTTGATTTGTGTGTACTACTTTAATTGATTCTCTCACTCATTCAATTGATGGAGAGAGTAATACTTGGAAGATTGGAACTCATTCTCGCGTTATCTATCTTCTTGTGTGTTGACTTCTTTTGGCGTTGTGTCAAAGCTCTGTTTGTTTGCCGAGAAAGATTAGGGATTCGGAGAACTTTCAAGGAAATCTAACTAAAACATGTACATTGTGCTGCTACTTGAGAAACTTCAGTTGCTATTTTTTTTGTTTGTTCAATCATGAGATTGGTTAGTTCCTTGTTCTTCATGTTCAATATTGTGATCTTCCACGAAAATTGAAGGATTTCAGAGATGTTGAGGGGAACCCTACAACTGTTCCGTGCCTTGTCACGACTCACGAAGATGAGAATTGGGATTTTTTTGGAAAAATTACTTATTAGTGGCTCTGTTAGAATATTATTAAAAAAATTATATTTTTAATTATTAATGTGTATAAAATTATTATTTATTTATATATTTTTTTTTAAATATTACACTGAATTAAAATTTGGAAAATGTTATGTACCCTAAATAATTTACTAAATTTTTTACCAAATCTCTCTAGTGGTATATTTTGAAAATAATTTTGGAGTTTTAGAATTTGAGATAATTTGATATTTTTTTGTAATTGTGTGGATGAGTATGAAAGAAAAAGTGATTGAATTATTATGTCTCGCATGTTTTTGGTGAAAAAAGAAAATACAACTTTGCAGTGGTGCTTGAACCTAGAAGGTTAGAAATTTGTGTGTGAAGATAGCATGAGTTTATTGAATAAAAAGGGAAAAATGACAGAAAATCAGTGGACAAATGAGAAATCCATGATCATGACTATGACATGAGAATGTCATGACAAAATGAGATCCATATAAATTTATATGTGTATGAGATTTGATAAAAAATTTAATAGATTATTTAGAATTCCTAACATTACTATAACAATTTTTTTTTTTCATTTTTAAGTGGCAGGACCCAGTTGAAATATGAACCCAATTTTTTAAGTGACGGGACCCCATTTTTTTGTTTCAAATTCCTAACATAATCATATTTTATTTATAATAAACCCACATGTGTTTGAGAAGTAATTTTTTTAATAATTGTTTGATTTTTTAATCAGAGGGTAAATTTTAAATAAGAGTGTAAAACCTTTTATGAAATTTACTTAAAATACGAAGGTAATACCTTTTAAGATTTTTTAATTAGAGGATAATACTTTTTAAGATTTACTTAAAATATGGACCGCTCTCTATGATTTTGGAATTATAAATACTCTCTTGTTATAATTTTTTATTTAACAAAATTAATAGACAAAATAAAATTTCTAACTACTCTTCTATACAACAATAAAGTTGCATGAATTATTAATTAAAATATATTTTTGATATCATTAAAAATTATTAATTGACTTGATAATTTATTAATAAAATGGGTAATTTATTATACAATTAAAAACTTGAAGGATAAAATGTAATTTCTAAAATTATAATAGACAATTCATATTTTAAGCAAATATCAGAAGTGTATTTATAATTTATTTTTAATTAAAATATGAGATCAAAAAAAATTAAAATATCTAAAAATAATTTTTTTGATTTTTTTTTTTTATTGTAAAAAGTAGAAACAAGATAATTTTTTTAATATAATTTTTTAACAACTTTTTACCTAAAATTCTAACATACCAAACATCTCCAAATATTAGATGGATTTGGTCGAATTTGGTAAGCCAAATTTATATTAGAAGGCAGTCAATTAAGCAATTGCTTTAAATTGGTTTGGAAAAAACACGAGTTTAGTTTAAAATAGAAAACTCTATTAATATATAATATATATATTTACAAAAATAATGTGATAAAATTATTTTTGTAAATAAATTTATTTTTACAGTTATTTTGTTTAAAAATAAAAACTTCACACTAACACAAAATATTATATATAGATTTTTTTATTTATGTATCATTATTGGTTTTGAATTTGAATACTTGTCATGTTTTTCAGTTTTCCTTATTTTTGCTTTGTCAATTAGTGGATTCGAAATTCCTCTTCTCCATATGAGTCCTATATATCATTACTTTTTCGTTGGTCCCGTTTGGTAGAGTTGTGAGAAAGTGATTATAACTTATAACTTAATAGCTTATAGCTGTGAACATAATCTGATTTTTGACTTATAAATTAAGCTTCTCCTCCCCCACTTAAAGAATAAGTTGATTTTTGACTTACAGAAAGCTATAAGCTGTATTGTTAAGCTGAACCAAACACATCAAAATAACTTAAATTAAGCTAAAAGCTGAAATAAACTGGAAATAAGCCCTACCAAACAGGGTCGTTATCTTTTATTTCAATACATACAGCTTGATTTTT
Source organism: Camellia granthamiana (assembly GCA_036172215.1). NCBI lineage: Eukaryota > Viridiplantae > Streptophyta > Magnoliopsida > Ericales > Theaceae > Camellia > Camellia granthamiana. Next base: position 125,578,839 of record CM069905.1, read on the forward strand.
TTCCGTGTAATATATTTCGTGCAAATCCAATATCAATCACAAACAAGGGACATGTGACATTTAAAAATATATATATATATATTCACAAAGTTGATAATTTTCTCCGAACATTTAATCCAATGTTACAAATATTTTTATTAAAAAAACAACAACGGAGGCCACATAATCTTTGATATGAAGTCAGTTATTGGTCAAAAAATCAAGGGTTTCAATTAGTATAACTAATTGGTTCTCTCTTCTTTGCTAACTCCGTCCTTTGTTGCCGTCATCAAATTACACATATGTAAAACATGATCCAATGTTTCAAGGACCAAAATAATATAATATCTATATATGACATCTTATTACCTAATCAATCATATTTTAGTTTAACCTTTCCAATTTTCTGCAAAAACAACTATAAATAGGCCTCCCCAACTTTGTCATCACCCCATAAGATCATCCAACAACAACAACAATACCAAAACCCCCCATTTGTAATAATCAAGTTTGTAGTTTGTCATATCCTTGTATCAACCACTCTGTCCATGGCTAGCACTGGTCTTGCTGAAGCTTACTTGATGAGAAGAGTGCTCAAGGAGAAGATGATGAAGGGCTTGGAAGGCTCAAAAGACAAGCCCCAAACCCAAGTGAATGTTCATCAAAAGAAAGTATCAAATGGCTGCTTCCATGGGGTTTTCAAGAAGATTCACCCAACTGATGTGTCATTGTTGGATTCAGCTGATAGGAAAAAAGCTGGTAACACTAGGCCATGAGGGTTAATTAGTGAAACCCAAATCGCAAGCATGTCTCTGTTGGTTTGTCATACGGTAGTAATTATAAGCCCGAGTGGAAGGAATACTTTATTTGTTGTAATTTTTAATTGACTTTTCCATTGATTGTATAATTTTTTCAATATTGGAGTTCTTGCATACATTATTGGGGAGGGAAAGAAAGAAAGAAAAAAATCAAAGGCAACAGTTTACAATTGATACCATTGTCTTCCATGTGATGATTATTTTTCAATAAAATTTTGGCAAAATTGAGTGGTATAGCTGTGTAAATACATATGCTTCATTAGATTTCATCTATCATTATTATAATTAGTAGCTAACCCGTGCAATACAGGCTGAACATATTTAATGCTTCATTAGATTTCGTTTATCATTATTATAATTAGTAGCTAACTTGTGTAATGCACGGGATGAACATATTTATTTTAAAATATTCTTTTTTTATAAAATTTAGTCCAATTATTTATATTTTTGAATGTACAAAATATTTAAAATAATCGTTAAATTAGAGGGGAAAAAAAAAGCAATAATTTAAAATTTAAATAATGATTCTAATTATTTATTTTAATAATTTTAGTTGTATGTTCCATAAAAGCGTTAATCAACACATATACTAATTTTACATAAATTACTTATATGTATTTTAATAATTTTATCTCTGTTGTGTTATAAAAATGTAACTTACATAATATATATATAATAAATTTCATAAAAATAAATATTTTTAATATTTAATTTTTAAAAAAAGTGAAAAAAGTAGAATAAAATTAATTGGTAAAATATTTTTAGTACGCATAATTCTATTAAGTTTTGTTTATGGATAATTTAGATTAAGTAGAAGTCTTTTAAATATTAAATTTTAAAAAGAATTTTGGTAAGGGTATATTGATCTGAAATTTTAATATAAAAAAGAACTGAAAAAAAAGAAAGAAAGAAAGGGAGATGCACTACATTGGAGAGATAAAAAAGTTAAAGGTAAACTGTACTTTTTATTTATTTTGATAATCTTAAACCTATCATTTTGTAAAAGTGTTATTTAAATCAAAACATAATAATTTTAAATAAATTATTTGTGTATATTTTAATAATTTTAACTCTATTGTACTATAAAAATATAAATTAAATAAATATATATAATAATTTTAAATTATAACGCAATAAAAAAACATTCATTTGATAATTTTAACCTCTCGTGTTACAAAAATATAAATTAAATAAACATATATAATAAATTTATATGATATTAAATATAACTTGATATTAGAAATAATTGTTATAAAATTAAAAGCGATTGTAATTTTTTAAGAAATTCAATATAATTAATTTTATAAATAAGATACACATAAAAATAAGAAACAATTTTAATATTTTATTTTTAAAAAATGAAGAAAAAAGTATAATAAAATTAATTGGTAAAGTATTTTTAGTATGTATAATTCTATTAGGTTTTGTTTATAGGTAATTTAGATTAAGTAGAAATCATTTAAATATTAAATTTTGATAAAAAGGATATATTGATGTGGCATTTTAATAAACAAAGAAAAAGAGAGAGAAAAATTGAGAGTAAACACTAATCTTAATAATATATGCACAGGAAAATAAGAAAAAAAAGAAAAAGGAAAAAGTAATTTAGCATTAAAAAAAATCTTAATATCCTGGAAAGAATTAAGAAGAAAAACATGAAATGTAAAATTGGTATTGGATTTGTAAATAATCTCAATTTACGATGAACAATATATGAAAAGAAATATTTGTCAAATACAGTTCATATAAAATAGGTAAACTTAGTATAATTTATATTAAGTTTGGGTTTGTGTATTACATATTTATAATGTAAATTAGATTTAGATTTGTGTATATGCAATTAAGAAAATATATGCTAACGTGATTTTTTTTTAAAAAAATTAAATCCTTATAATTACTTTTAATAATATATATATATATATGATTTGTGGAGATTGAAGTGCCTTGTAACCCTTGTCTGTTTGACTTCAGTCTGGTATTTATTTATTTATTTTTTGCGGGGTGGATAATCTGGGATTTAGGTGTGGTGGAATTTAATGCAGTATACACCACTATTTTTAGTGAACCTTACTTTTGTTGAACTTGAAAATTGACTGAATATGAACAGTTCAAGTCATGGGATTTCTTGTTAACTTCAGCGTTTTGGATTAATTGAGGTGCCCCATGAAGTGGGTGGGCACATGACATCTCACCACTCAAAAGTTAAATTCCCTTGGTTTTGCACAAAGAGCTGAAACATTAGAAAACTGAGTAAAAAAAAAAATTTTTTTTTTTTAATTAAAAAAATGGGCAAGCTTGGTAAAAAGAAGGGTGAAATACACTTCAGTGATATGTTTAAAAAGATTACAGATTAATGAAAATATTTATAAATTTAATTATTAAGGTGTATCAGGTTTACCCACTGAATTGAATTTTTCTTTTAAAAAAAAATTAGACTGGATTGTGATTAAAAAGAATACAATTCTAAGCCTTTTTATCTAATTTTCAGTTCAAGCCAAACAGTCTTAATTTTTTCAAATTGTGAAAAACAAATTTTTAAGCTTTTGCCAAACAGGTACTCCGAACTGTATTCTTAATAGGGAGCTGTAAATAAGTGCACCCTTCAATAAGTGCACATGTTGTGGACGGCACAATTGAGTGCACATCATGTATCATTTTTATAGGTGCACATTGTAAACTTTTTCTTTTTAATAATTTGAAATGACACATAATCCTCTCTATTTTAAATATTTTTATTTTTTTATTTCAATACATTCTTAATAATTGAATCAAATTTCAAGAATTACATGTCTCGAAACTTTTCAAATCCGACATCAGTTGCGAACAGCATTAACTCTATTCCTTCATTTCTTTGCCAAGAAAAACATTTAAGTTTATCTAACTTAGGCCGCCCCAAGCCGAAACAAAACGATACATGTCCTGCGTGATGGATGACGATTCATATGTGGGACTCCACTTCATTTTCATTTTAATGTCTTCAATTTGATCAAATTGTCTGTTTCTACACCAACCCAATTCAATTATATCACATGTTCACAATACTCTTTTTCCTTGACACCCCACCCCCCCCCTGAACCTTCCAAGAACCCAAACAAAGGCTTCAAAACAAGACCACAAAATTCTTGGCCTTTGTTGACCCCACACTCCACCATCAAACTTCTTTCCTTTCTTCCCAAGGAAGAAAAGGAAGATTCCTTTTCAATTCTTTGTCAAATTTCATATTTTATTTTCCACTGTTTTTGGTTGTCAATTTAGTGGTTCTTGGAATACATCTTCCCCAGATGAGTTCTATATTTTGTCATCTTTTATTTCACTCCATACAACTAGATTTTTTTTAAAATTTATTTTGTCAATTAGTGGACTGAAATTTTTTGAGGAGACAGGATTTGAACATTTCAAATAGAGAATCTTGTTTGATGAAGTTATTGATGAAAGGATCAGTCGAGGCTTCAACTGGCAAGTAGGTAACTGGTACAGCCAAAGCCCATAGACACGACAAATATTCTGTCGCTTTTCGCAGACCCCCTTCCTTGCCATCATCAAATTTCTTCCTTTTCAACAAAAATGCATATGTGAAACTTGAGATCTCCAATGTTTCAATTCAAGGACACCAATTCTACTACAAAAAGCATATACTTTAATAATCTCTATGTATGACATCTTCTATTACGTAACTGATGATGTTAGTTTATATAAAACACCACTTGTTAAACCTTTTCAATTTTGTAATCATCCCCAGTCAAGCCTATACTATATGCAGAACAACTATAAATAGGCCTCCCCAACCTTGTCACCCTACAAGATCATCCAATCCAACAACAACAACATACCCATAAATTTGATTAATTTTGCACTCTGTGTCAATGGCTAACACTGGCCTTGCTGAAGCTTACATGATGCGAAGAGCCCTCGAGGATAAGATGACGATGAAGAAGAAGAAGAAGAGCTTTGAAGGGTCAAAAGATAAGCCCCAACCCCAAGTGAGTGCTGCTCAAGCTCATCATCAAAAGAAAAGATCAAATGATTGCTTCTTTGGGGTGTTCAAGAAGATCCACCCAACTCATGTGTTATTGCTGGATTCTGCTGCTAGGAAACAAGCTGTGACATTAGCCCACAAGGATTAATTGGTCAAACCGCCAAATTAACATGCAATCAATTCCTTTTTGAGTTGCATGTAAATGGGTCGAAACTTTTCTGTTTTTTACACTTGCAGCCGTTGAGCTGTATGTCTTGAAATTTTCCCATGATCAATACCTATGTAATTTGTAAATGTCTTAGTTTGCCATAAGTTAGCTTATAGTAGACATCCTCCACTATTGTCTCGAGGAACAGCTTTAATTGAGTTTTTCCAGAATTTGTTTTGTTAAATATGGTAATTATATACTCAGTCTATCATACATATTATATTATGTTTATTACCATATTTAGGATTATTATACTTAAGTTTCTCTCTTCCTAAATAAAGGAGTCTTATATATATATTGTTACATAATTATTCAACGTAATATTGAATATACACATTATATAATATTTTCTTTCTCTCTCTATTAGATATTGTAATATGGTATCAGAGTTAGGTTAAGTACCTAGTAATTTCGCTTCATTGGTAGGCGACAACATTGCCTTGGCCGCTCGCTAGACCTCAACCAATTCCACTGCCATATTTTAATATTGAATACACACATCATATAATATTTTCTTTCTCTCTCTATTAAATATTGTAATATGGTATCAGAGCTAGGTTAAATACCCAGTAATTTTGCTTCACCGGTGGCCAGCAGCATTGCCTTGGCCACCCGTCGGACCTCAACCTGTTCTACTATCATATTTTCATTCAATATCGTTTCGTGGTCATCTATTCATCACCATCCACTAGTTTATTCATATCCCAAATATTTCTATCATATATAATCTATTTTTGTGTGTGTTTCTGCTCCACTTTGTCTTCCCTCTGTTTCAATCTCAAATAGTTTTCTATCTTCAAACTTATTTCAGTTTAAGGAGAGTATTATACCTATATCATAGTGAACATGATGATATACTATGTGAACCACCTAAGCCATCCCCTCTGGTGCATAACCCAAGCCGCCTCTTCTGGTGCTGTAGATCACCCCGAGAACTCTCCGGCTCCGCGCCACGAGGGCGCGAATTCGTTTTGTTCTCTAGCTACTACAAGTTCGGACTTAATGTCACGGTTCTTAATCTGATCTCACAAAGTGCAATGTAAGATTGATAAATCATCAAAGAGTCCAAATCCGGCAAATCGTTTTGGAAAACTGATTTTTATAAAGAAGTGTTAAACATGGACTGCTTTGCCAGATACAGAGTCGCCACCTAAATATTTTATTTTTGGGAATTTAGGAAACCCTGACTCGTGCCTAAGGCCACGTGTCCGTCATCACCAAAGTTGCCTCGGCTCGGGAACTTGGGTACGAGAGGGGAAGGTCATGCAATGAGCACCCCTGCTCGCCCGATCAAAGATCGGCCTTTACTAAGCATGATATGTGTATTTTTGAAAACACATGTGTTCTTATTCCGGTTATTAACCTAGAATTACTATGTGATGTGCACAGCATACAAGTATAGACTAGATCGCCTAAGTTGGAACAAAACATTGCATGTTTGTTTGTTTGAAAACGGTTTAGAGGTGCTACTCGCAAGTAGGCTAAATCACGAATTTCAATGAATTGTTCCAATTCAAGCAATCCAACCTTTACCGACAGGCATTCAAGCAGTTAATCACTTAAGCAGCTAGCCTCATGGCAAGCATGCTTTCATGGCAATCAAGAACACACATGCAGTATGCTAAAACGTAAACACTCACAGTGTACTCCAAGCCAAAATAGAGAACTAGTTAGAAATCATGCATGATCCTAGTTCATGTTAAGATGGCTAATGCAACACATGCAAAAATGCAACTCAGATAGGCTCGGCTATTCTAAGATGTCATGTGAATGCAACTTGATAACATGCTGTTGAACACGTATTCAAGTAAATGTATTGCAATACAATGCAGTTAGTATGATACGCCGAGCCCGGTGCATGCAATACAGATGAATGAATACACGCATGCAAGCATAAGGTATGCTATCAAAATATGCCCTAAAACTAACCATCGTAAGCGGTTAAGTAAAAGGGAAAAAGAAATGGGGGTTGGAAGACATGCATCACATACACGCACGCTTATTACAACAATTGGCCCTCTCGACGGAGGGGTCCAAATAGAAGCTAACTAGCTAATCTAAGCTAATTAAACTAATTATTACATCACAAAACTAATTAACTAACAAGCTAATTAATTAAGCTATTACAACACAAATTGAATAGTTAAACGCATTAACTAATTAAGTACAAAGCCAAAGCATAAACTAGCTAAGCAAATTAGCTAAGTAAAGCAGTAAAGCAATGTCCTCAGAGGGAGAAGAATGCACGCATGCGCGGTCTGCCTCGTTCGGAAATCCGTCGCGATGCCCCAACTTGCCTCTATTTTCAATTGTTCTCAAAACACTGCACCAAGCTCCACAAAGCTTCAACTCCACCATGGGAACCTGTAGGAACATGGCCGACCACTTTCTAGAGTTGCCAACCACCTGCTAACCACTTTTTTTTGTTGCAGACCAGAAAAAGTGGTCGGCCAGCTAGTTTTTCTGGTCGGCCGACCACTTGTTGCTGCACTTCTCCAGTTTGCTGCAACAGAGAGCAAGAAATGGCATAGCAATGTATTTGCAAGATATGTGTGCACAACCACTCTCCCTATCATTTCATAAACTCAAGGGAGTGTGGTTTTCGACCCTCAGGCCACCAATCACGCATCTCGATGCATGATGGCCGAGAAGCCAAATTGCACAATTCAATATGAAATGAATGCCACACATAAACACATAAACCCTAGAACTCTATCATGATTGATCAAGAGGGTCAGTGACCGAGAATTGAGGCGCGTTTCATCACTTCAAGTATGAAACATCCCTCGTTTCTCGGTGTTCGGATTAACACTTAATCCAAACAAATGCAATGCAACTCAAGCATGTAAACATGCAATGCAAGGGACAAGTATGCAACAACATGCAACGCGTCATGACATACTCAATGCAATGAATAGCATGGCATACTCAATGCAATGCGATTATGGCATACACACTACGAAGAACATGGCATACACAATGCAAACAACAACATAACATGCACGATGCGATGTAACATGGCATACACACTGCTCAATGGACTTAAACCAAATGTGGGCAGACCTCAGCCATGCCCAAAACAGTGGCCATAATGATGAAATAAGAGGCATGAAGATCAAGAACTAGCAAGCTCAATGCATTGGCCCATCAACTAGGTATAAGAGCACAACTCTCAAGAGTGCTCAAGGAGTGACAAGCATGGAAGTATAACAACACTACATGCACTGAAATATGTAAGAAATGATGCCAAATCATTCAAACAACACAAGTATGGCATGCTAGGGTCCTTAAAGCATAAGGCTAGTAAAGAGGATTACAAATGGGGCATGCAATACATGGCATAAATGCATGAACCAATCATGGACAAAGCTCATATAGGTCTAAACAAAGACCAAACATGCTGAGATGGGGGCTTAAAGGTCTAGGCAAGATGGCATATATGCTAGGCCCAAACAAGGCAACAAATGCACAACCCTCAAAGGTACTTAAAGAGTGAATGAAGTGGGAGCATGGCAATGCTGCAAGCTCTGAAATATCATGATAAATGATGCCAAATCATGTACACAACACAAATGAAAACATGCTATGAAGCTCATAACTTGAAACTATCACAGGCATTTACACTATAGCTATGCAAAACATGAAGCTATATGGCAAGGGCAACCCAAAATAGTCATAGAACATGTCAAAATGAGTCTAAAACATATATGGAAGGAAGCCAAAATATGCTAGCATAAAAGGCATGAAGCATGAAATATGCAAGGCCAAAAGGGAGGATTGCACTACACCTACCAAGACCAAGCATGAGATGGCTTCACCAACAAAAATCAGAGTTATATCATGGCAAAATAACCCCAAAACCACATTGAAATGATAGCTCGCAAGCTTAGGCATAAAGGCATACGCAATGGTTCATGTTTAAGGGCATAAAGGGCAAACCCTCCAACGCATTGAATAAGTGAAAGATGCAAGTGTGTGACCACACTACATGGACTGAAATCACATATGAAATGATGCCAAATCATGAAAATAGCCAAGCAATGCGTGCTAATGGACTTGATACACAAAGCTAACAAGCTAGAATGCATTATAGCTATACAAAGCATGGCATGCATGACTGAAACAACACAAATCAGAGCTAGAGCATGCTAAAACATGGACAAAAGCTTCTTAGAGTTAAGCCAAAAACATGCTAAAATGACAGTCTAAAGCACGGTACACATTAGGCTAGTTCATGGAATTGCACTACAAGTGCATGGAGCATGCATTGGGCTATCAAACCCAACCTTAACAGAGTTATGGCATATTAAAACAACACCAAAAACATACTGAAATGGAGTGAACATAAGCTAGAAAGACATGCTACTTCATGAAGCATACAAGACTAGTTTATGAAATTTACACTACAAGTGTATTAAGCATGCATGAGGTGATCAAGACAACCAAAAATAGTGGCATGCCATCTCAAAATAACCCAAATACATGCTAAGAACAAGCCAACACAAGCTTAACAAACATGCTCAAACAAGAGGCTAATATGGCAAGTATTCAAAACACAAGGAGAGGAGGATGACCCTCTCCTATTTGGGACCCCCAAAACCACCTTTCCACCATGAAAATCCTCTAGATTTCAGAGGTAGAGAGGTCATGCAAAGGCTAGAACAAGAGCCAAAAGGGATAGCTCAAAACAAGGCCTAACAAGGCCTAAGAGGGAGTAGACCACCCCCAACAAAAAAGTGACCTTAAACAAACATTTTAAGCATGCAAAAACAGAACTTTTTGTAGTTAAGAGTTAAGCTTAAATCAGCATGCAAATAGGGGCTAAAAGCTTAAGCAAAAGCAAGGTTCAAGAGGGTAGAAACTCACCCTTGATGAACACCTTCAAAGCTGCAACTCCAGCAACTTTTTTGAGCTCAAACCAGTCCAAAACAACCAAAACAAACCTCAAGAAGTCTCAGCAACAAAAGAATGGTGTTTGAGTGTGTGTTTGTGTACAAAAGTATGATAAAATTACACTTTAAGGTACAAAAATGAAAAGAGATAGAGGATTATAGAGACAAGGGTGTATCTATCCTCTCAAGCCACTAAAATCTGAACCTAAGGCATGAGGGAGGAGGTTCTCTCTTACAGAGAACAATGCTCAAGCTTGTTGGACAAGCTTTGGCCTCAAAGCCATCCCTCCATACACGTGTATGGAGGATGGCTTCTATGCCTTCCAGCTGGCACAACTGGCCTAAAAATATCTCCAAAAAGGTGATAAAAAGTACGTCTCCGACCACTTGAAGTGGTTGGCCAACTACTTAAAGGTGGTCGGCCGACCACCACAAATGGTCTTCCAAGAAGAAAACTAGTCGGCCATGGTGGTGAGAGGGTCTACAACATGAAAACAATGCAGTGGTGTGGTGGCTGACCAAAAAGGTGGCCCAAAGACCAAGAAAACCAGTTGCCGACCAGAAAACTGGCTGGTGGGAAGAAAAGTGGTCTCCAAGGGGAAGAACTGGTCTCCCACCCTTGTATCACCTTCCAACAAGGAAAACAAGGTTTGTACAAAAAAACAAACCAAAAATGATGCAAGATGAAAGTTCGGGAGTTAAGGCGCGCGGCCGAGAGACTCGAAAACTAGTCTACAGGCATCAAAAGTGGTCTCCCGGACCACAGTGTCCCTCTAGGCAGAGGCAACAAGGTGTGGTTCAAAAACCATGCCAAACGGAGAACGTTAGGCAGTCCCGAGACAAGGCGCGCGGCCGAAGACTCCGAAAATCAAAAACTAGTCTCCAAGCAGGAAAAGTGGTCTACGACCGCAAAAAGGTGGTCTACAGACCTCTTTCCCCTTCCAGGGAAGGTAAACAGGGCTTGGTCCACAAACCGAGCCGAAACACAAAGAGTTCAGAGGTCCGGAGGCAAGGCACCCAGCCGAAAACTCCGAAAACTTGAAACGAGCACAACATGCACAATCACCGAGCGCTCAATCGATGACGTCTGAGTCTTAAGGTCGGTCAAAATGGGGTGTCTGCAGTTGCCCGTCTTTGACAGAACTTGGAAGTCAAGAAGTGACGGGAGTGAATGTCAAAGCCCAAAGACGACCCATTTTTGACAAGGCCGAAGACTTAGACAAGCAGGCAAGATAACAAAGAGATGTGCCCGCAGCCAGGGGCAAAATGCAAATGCCATGCACAAAGCGGAACATAACTTATGATCATGCAAAAAAAGCTGTAATGAAGCAGTTATACAAAATAAATACAACAGTTTAAGCGAATGAAACAACAGTCTCACACATTCGAACAGAAAGGATGTAAGAAAATTATAATTCTCGCTGCGTCTCACGCGGAGAAGGCTAAAAGCGACTACCGAGAATACCCGGAGTCTCAAACACAACATCTCTCAGCGTATCATACGCAGGAGAGAAAAAGGAAACATCTCTCAGCGTATCACACGCAAGAGAGGAAAGAGCAACATTTCTCAGCGTATCACACGCAAGAGAGAAAAAAGGCAAACCTCTCAGCGTATCAGACGCGAGGGAGAAAAGGGTAAACCTCTTAGTGTATCATACACGAGAGAGGAAAGGAAAAACCTCTCAGCGTATCACACGCGAGAGAGGAAAGGTAAACCTCTCAACGTATCACACGCGAGAGAAAAAAGGGTAAACCTCTTAGCGTATCACACGCGAGAGAAGAAAGGGAAAACCTCTCAGCGTATCACACGCGGGAGAGGAAAGGGAAAACCTCTCAGCGTATCACACGCGAGAGAGGAAAGGTAAACCTCTCAGTATATCACACGCGAGAGAGGAAAAGGGAAAACCTCTCAGCGTATCACACGCGAGAGAGGAAAGGTAAACCTCTCAGCGTATCACACGCGAGAAAGGAAAGGACTGTGCAAGAAAGCGTAATCATCCAAACGCATGTCAAACGCGAGAGGAGAAAGGTATCCAAACGCGCGCCAAACGCGAGAGGAGGAAGGTATCAATCAAACTGAACCGGAACATGTCTGAATGAGCTGTACATACAATATCGTGCCTGCACAAGAGAGAGATTTTGACAAGTACAATATAACAGGAACATATGATCAACGCTATATCAAGATACAATTTCAATACAAGATAAACACGTGTACATATGATGCCGATGGGAATATGCATAGCAATGCAAGTGAAAAGTGCATAACAATGCAAGTAGAACGTGCGTAACAATGCAAGTGAAAAGTGCATAACAATGTAAGTGAAAAGTGCATAACAACGTAAGTAGAACGTGCATGACAACGCAAGTAATGAGGGTGCATAACAATGCAACGAGTGTGCGTGACAATGCAAGTAGAACGGTGCATAACAATGCGGGGTGGAATGTGCGTGACAACGCAAGTGAAGAGTGCATAACAATGCGAGTGGAAGAGTGCATAACAATGCAAGTGGAACGTGCAAAACAATGCAACTGCAAGAAATGTATGCTCCATGCAACATTAAGATGCGCATTTCATGCCAGGGTGAGAAGTGCACATTCTATACAAGCAAGGTTTAAAACGTACTTTCCATGCAATGTTCATACTCTATGCAAAAGATCAACGGCGTACATCCAATGTAACGTGTATATTCTATGCGACAACAAGAATAAGTATAGTACAAGATGCATTTATGCAAAATGTGTAATGACATGATACATGTTACAAGCAATGTAGAGCATGATGTTTAGGGAATGAAATAAACAAACAAAGCGGCGCTTTACAAAGCACCTCGTGGATGTGTGGCGATGAACTGCTCTACTCGAAACGGGAAAATCTCCCCTTGTGTCCCTCGAACTCTTACCTTCAAACTCACAGTACAAAGGTTCTAAATGCTAACAAGTAGCGACATCTGCATGTAAAAGACACGGATGCCGTTTTTCTTCCTGATCATATTTACAACTTTCCTCATTGCAAAGCCAAGGTAACTCTGACGGGGAATTGTACTCAGGGAGAGCGCATTTGATTGCCATTCTGGCTTTGAAGCAGTTGATATTGTGCTTCGGGTAGAGGCACACTCATACTTCAGAGCATTGACAAGTCCTGAAAAGGTACATTCGGAACGCAATCTCGGAATTCTCTGAAGTTGAAACAAACTCAGATGCTTCAAATTTTCCCTCTTTTCTTTTGCTTTGCAGTTTGGAACCTATATAGCTTCAGATAGGTCCTGGTTTTACTATTCTCACATGACCTGGGTTGAACCCTGCGATTTTACGAAAGAACAAATCCTGTTTTGCACAAATGTGAAGAATGGCACAGCACTCTGAACACAAAACAATTTGAAATTGAGAAATGAGTTCTCGACTGGGTATTAAGCCTACGACTGAACACAGCGCACCACGACTCAACAAAGGAAAACAAAAGGTAAACAACCTAAACACATCGAGAAACACTCGAAACGACTCAAAACAAGAATCGAGACAAACAAAACACGCACACAACACTCAGATGTTCTCTAGGTATTGTTTCCCACCCTTTCTCATTTGTGATTCTCACATCACTCTGGCACTCAATCTCTATTTTTCTGAAAAAGCCCTTTTCTTACCTTTTCTCTCAGCGCGCATCTCTCTATTATTCAATCTCTTTTCTTTTTTATCTCTCCCCTGAGTGGTTGATGGATAAACAGAAAGTTACGGGCTTTTGCCCTTAGTATTCCGCTAGATTCTTCTTCTTCTGCTCACAATAGTGAACTTTCCCCCAAAGGGGTTGTGCTACTACTGGGTGTGTAGCCAATCTGCAGCTGACATCGGTTGATGGTGCCCTTGGCCAGTTCGGATGTGACCAGACCTTCTCGGATAAGGGAGTGGAATATCCTGCTTCCTTTCCAGTTCGTGCTTCGCACTTGGCTTGATATCTCGCTGCTTGGAGGATGAGAGAGCTTTCGGCCCTTTGTTGTTAACTTCAGTTGTGCCTTTTTCTGGCAGGTAGAGTGCCCTTCTTGACAAGTATAGTGCCCTTTCTGGCAAGTATGTTGACAATGGGGAAAAAACAGAACACCTGACTCAACTGTGCCTCTAGTTCATCATTTTGACCATTTTTTGTTCTTGGCTTTCTACTAAAACAATTTTGACCAAAATAAGAGTTAAGTTAGCATACTTATTCGATTTTCTGATTCAAAATCATGCAAGTCAGGCTGTGAGCACTGAAAATTTTCCTTTTTTGGGTCCAAGAAACGGTCCAGTTTTGGAAAAATGGAATAATTTTCGAGAGAATTAGTCAACCTCAGTAAAAATTCTCAAAAACTGTTTTTGCAAATGGCCACTGCTCGACCAACATAGAATTTACTCTTGAGATGCGTAACCTCAGATCCAAAATAATGGACAATTGCCCCTTGCCTAAATGACACTGCACAGCAACAGAAAGTTGTCCCTTGTTTGAATAGCACCGCAGCATATCGTAATCAGTCCTCAAAGTGACGATCACAACCGACCTCTTGGATACAGAGAAGACAAAGATGATCAAAGCCATTACATGGACACAATCAATTTGGAAGTATTTATGGCTGGACTTTAGAATGAAGTTGCCTACGTATCTCAAACATGGGAATCAAGCCTTATGCAGTTCGGGGTTAAGGTACACTCGGGTATTAACCTCTCCTTTTGCACTCTAACTTTTGCTAGGGCCGCCCTTTCTGGGTTTTTAACCTTGCGAGCTTTGTTTTTCTTTTCTTTTCATTCATTTTCTTCTTTTCATTTCTTTTCTTCTTTTCTTTTCTTTTTCTTCATTCTTTTTTGTTCTTTTTGCTTTTTCTTGCTCTAACTTTTGCCTGGGTCGTCCTTTTGGGTTTTCGGCCCAGCAAGCCTCTTAAGGGTAAAAGTGTAGCTTTGTCCATGTCAAATGGTCTTGAGATCTCGAAGCCATCTGAATCCAGAAGAGTGGCTGTTGTTCGCTGATGATGTAGGAGTCCATCCAATGGGGGGCTGAATTGTCCCCAGTGTTGTGGATAGGAACTCGGTTGTCCTTCGGCAATACCTTCTTCTTTCCTCCCTTCTGGGATTTGGCATTCTTGCTGATCTTCGTTGGCTTAAGAAATGTTCCAATTTTTGACTCTTCGAGCACGTCTAACATTTTTGCCCCTAGTTCAAGGGATGCTTCTAATCTAGCTTCGCAAGCTTCTTTTGATCACATCTAACCTTCTTGATCTGACCTTTCTTGCCCCTAGTTTGTGGGCTGCTTCAAATCTGGCCTTACAGGCCTCACATTGTGGTTGACCATTGAACATTCTGAGTTAAGGTTTAAGGTTTGAAAGCAAAAGGGGTCGAGTCCCGAGGCTGAGAGCGATCCTAAGCTGCACAATCTCAAGAGCGATTCCACACGGGTCTTCGCAGGACGGGGCAAAACATTTTTTGAAATCTTTTAAGAAAGCGACTAGTCGCTCGCGCCGAAGACAATGTAGAACCAATATGGATCAAGCCAAGATCCTTCTCAGTACTCACATTAACAAGCATGATCTCAATCATTAAGGGCTTACCACGCCTCTCTTTCTCTCAATTGATCAATTTTTTACAAATCCCGAGGAATTCCTTCCTCTTTGTTTTCACCACAGTGTTTGAAAAAAAAAAATTTAAAAACTTAGGTCAATGCAATGAGTTCGAGGCACCAGAAAGTAGGTGACCATGCACTGCCATTTCATTCAAATCTTCTGGCACAACTGGCTCAAAGCAAAAACAAGCACAAAAGCATGAAAAATCACTGATGTTTCATTCAGATCTTCTGGCGTAACTGGCTTCACGGCAGAAACGGACTCAAAAGAAAGGGAAAAAACAAACACAAAACAAGCAAGTGATGTCCGAGGTAACACCCCCGAAATCACCCGACTCTAACAAAACAGGAATGACTCGATACAACAAGACAGACCCGACTGACTCAGTACAAAAGGACTGACTCTAAATAATGAGACAGACTCAAAACAAAACAACAGAACTGACTCAATACCCAAGTGAGAAAGTACAAAAACTAGCATTCACAAATGCTCAAAATAGTACGTGCCATACGCCACATCTGGAGTAAACTGAGCGTCATCCGCAGGTGGTTCGTCCCCCGATCACATGGTCACAATATCCCCCACAAGTTCACTGATCAAGTGCCAATAGACTTTGCAAGACTGGTGCAGCGATGACCTTGTTGTCAATCAGATCTTGTATTTCGTGGCGAAGACGAAAGCACATGTCAGTGTCATGGCCAGCTTGCTGATGAAAGGCACAGTAGTCAACTGAGTTGTGTGAGAGAGGGAGGTTCTTTGGTAATGGCCGTGGCTCCAGGGGCTTCAGATGCCTCTTTTCGATCAGGACCCTCAAGGCCGTTGACAGAGACATGTACAGTGGGGTAAACACCTTTTGGCCCGGAGGTGGGTATTTGGCTATTTGCGAGCTAGTTCCGGACGCACCGGTGAATGGGGTAGCTGTTTTTTGTGTGGTGGTCGTGACCATGCCCACGTCTGAAGTTCTAGCAGTTGCGTCACCACTGGTGGTCGCATTCGAACTGCGGGTAAACGCCCTCCTGGGCTGCTTCTTCTCCTGGTCAATAAGACCCTGCTTCATAGTGTCCTCGATTTGTACCCCAATCTCGTGTAGGTCCGCAAAGGTGGGAAGGGGTAAGACGATCATCTTCCGCATTAGGTTAGGCTGCAGGTTGCGCACAACCATCCTTATCTAGTCTTTGTCGGAAGGCCTAGTAGTCACCATCGAGGCCTTTGCTCTCTATCTCGTCACAAACTCTGAAAAACTCTCCTTTGGCTCTTGGCGGGTGACTTCAAGATCACGAGTTGTGACCTCGATCTGTGTGTTGTAGGAGTATTGAGCAACGAAGGCCTCAGCCATCTCTTCCCAGTTCTGTTTCACAGAGTTCTCCAATTTCGCATACCAGATTGCAGCTATCCCAGACATGGTTCGGCCGAATAATGACAGCTTCTGGGCTATGGTCAAGCCCATTGGCCTCAGGATATTAGAACCAGAGCCATCGAAGCGGTCGATATGTGGCATCTTGAACCGGTCCGGCAGAGTCACGGCCGAATCGGTGTATCCATCCTCTATGTCCGGAATGGATTTTACGCCTTGAGCCTTCTTGAACAGCTTTTCAAGCTTGCTCACTTTTAACGCAGTTGGATCCATTTCGAATTCGAAAGGGGCCTCAATTAGGTAGGCCCATGCTTTGGAAGTCTGAGGTAGAGTAGGGTCCACTGGGACATTTGTATTCTCCTGGGCATTAGCGATAGGGGCAGGAGCCCTTGGTGCAGGAGTTTCTACTGGAGGTGGGTGGGACGCAGAATGTAACAACCCAGATTTTTAATTATTCTGTAGAATTTATACTAATATTATTTAATCTCAGTTCGGAAAATATATAATTTATTATATATTATTATGCGTAATTTTGTAAAATAATATAATTATTAAAGGTTCAGGGGTTAAAATATAAATAATAATAATAATAATAATAATAATAATAATAATAATGGGTGTGGTAATAAAATAAATAATTAATTTTCTATTGGTATACAATAAA
This sequence comes from Camellia granthamiana, assembly GCA_036172215.1. Taxonomy (NCBI): domain Eukaryota; kingdom Viridiplantae; phylum Streptophyta; class Magnoliopsida; order Ericales; family Theaceae; genus Camellia; species Camellia granthamiana. The sequence continues at coordinate 125,596,312 of CM069905.1, forward strand.
ATGTAGTTTAATTAGAAATTAATTTATTTATATAATTATATTAAAATATTGGGTCAAAAGGGTAATTATCTTAAATATCTATTAAAGATAAGAATGAATCTTTATAATTATTATCGAATTTGGGGGAGAGGAACAGCCTGGCCATGTGTTGGCCAAGCAATGGTCTCACCTCCTTATAAATAGGAGGTGATTCGGCTGAAGGAAAGAAAAGAAGAAAGAAAAGAGAAAAGAAAGAAAAGAAAGAAAGAAAAGAGAGGAATGAAGGAAGGAAAAATAATGGAAGTTAAAAAGGTCTTTGATAGTAGAAAGAAAAAGTAAGGTATTAAAGTTAAGGTGAGTTGTATTATACCTTGAGTCACCAAAATGTATTTTACGTATGTTTTGACTTACCAAAATTTATTTTATACAAGTATATTTTATTAGTATATTAATAAAAGTTATGTTTTATAAAGATTTCAGTGACGTGGTTTTATTTCTGAACCCTATTTGCTTAAAAGAAAACCCATGGATATGTTTGTTTATATTTTAAGGAATATTTGGCTATGACCTTATAAACAATTATGTTTTGTAAGTACCACCACGGAAGTCCCACGCCTTGGGGAACTTAAATAACCATTAGCCTCTGTTTGGTTACTTTGTGGCCCTCTGATCCATTGACCTCTGTTCTGTGCAGAGCAAAGTGCTGTGCGGAGTTAAGTGCTACACTGTTGTGGGAGCCACCTCTAGAATCCGTACAAACCACCTCTTGAATCCGTACTTCTGTTCTATGCGGACCAAAGTGCTGGGCGGAGCTAAGTGCTACACTATTGTGGGAGCCACCTCTAGAATCCGTACAAGCCACCTCTTGAATCCGTACCTCTGTTTTGACTGTCACTTCTATGACCTCTGTTCTGTTCTGTTCAGTACCGTGGTTATGGTCATTTACTTACATAATTTCTGTATTTTAGCTTCTGCCACTTAAATGATTTATTTACATAATCTCCGTTTTGCTACTTAAATGATTATTTGTTCCGACTAAGTTATCTTAAATGTTTTGGTCTAACTAACTATCCATGGTTATTTCGTGTCCCTTAGACTCTTGGTATAATATTTCTCACTATGCCATGTGCTTATAGTTATTTATCAATTTTCAAGAACCAATGCAATTCAGAAATAGCTTTGGAAAGTCTTAGACGCGAGGTTGCGGAATAGACACACACAGCACTTTTATGACATTTTTCTATGTAAATATCGGCCTTTTTGGTCAATATATTTTGTAATAAAAATAGAAGCTCCGATGATTATTTTGGTGCCCTCATTTAAATTTTACTTCCGTTCACGTTTATTGATTTGTTTAAGGAATTGGCCGTAGGTAACTTCAGTTACTGGCCATCACGATACTTAAACCTTGGGTACGGGGAGCGGGTCGTGACACAGAAACTGTTCCCTGTTGTGTTTGTAGCTGCTGCTGTTAAAGCCCGGCGATGAGTTCGGCCTGCTGGGCCACGACCTAGGTCTAGCGTGCAGCATCCCGCTGCATGGCTTGCATGGTCTCTTAGAGTTGACGCATCATGTCCTCCATATTAACTGAAAACTGCTGATCTAACTGAACAGGTGTGTATTCCCTTTCTGAGGTAGAAACAGATATCTCAGCCTAACTGCGCACAGGTGAGGTGGATAATGACCGCTGATCTGAGGACTGTTGAACTGGTGATCTGTGCCTGACTAGCCTTTCTTTGCTTTATCACTGGCGAAGGAAACACTGGTTGCCCTTGAATTGAATCTCTGACCTGTCAAAGTCTATCGACACAAGTCCGGTATATTGGGGGGATATTGGAGCCTTCTGAAGCTACGGTTCCAAGACCACCCTAGCAAAAGAGAAAACAGGCAACATCTCAGTCCAATTTCACCAGAACAGATATAAGCATAGCTGAATAACTGTGCCCTCTACAGAATTCTGCCCAAAATTCTGCTTGTAAACTGATACCCTCAGGTAAAACTGATTCCCCCAAAATACTGATGCCCTCAGGCCTGATACCCAGACTTGCAAATTGATGCACACAACCTGTAGAGACACACTCTGGCAGCAAATACCAAGCAAATGAGAGCCAAAACACCCCTATATTGGGGTAAGGTTTCCCTGTCCTATTTTGTCAGGAGCTAGGGTTTCACTACGCACACAGCGGTTTCACAACAACCTACAATCAGGTAAGCAACTTGTCCTAGTTTGGAATGGTCACTATGGATTCCGAATATGCACTAGGTCAAATGGTCAAAAAGGGTGCCCCAGTAAAAACTGGGATTTGTGTTCCCGTCGTGGCAGAGCCCGCAACCGGTCAGCCTTATGGCACGCTTTTCCAAGTAAGCCTCTGGCAAACCGTTCAGGAATAGCATACGGCAAACACGGTGTTCTAAGCGCACCAATGCAAATGCAATGCAAAAAGACACATAAGTCTAGTTAAAACAATATTTAATGAGTTCAAGTCAAGTTCTCTAAATCCCCAGCAGAGTCGCCAGAAACTGTAGACCGCCCTGAGAACTCTCCGACTCCGCGCTGCGAGGGGGCGAATTCGTTTTGTTCTCTAGCTACTACAAGTTCGGACTCAATGTCACGGTTCTTAATCTGATCTCACAAAGTGCAATGTAAGATTGATAAATCACCAAAGAGTCCAAATCTAGCAAATCATTTTGGAAAACTGATTTTTATAAAGAAGTGTCAAATATGGACTGCTTTGCCAGATACAGAGTCGCCACTTAAATATTTTATTTTGGGGAAATTTAGGAAACCCTGACTCGTGCCTAAGGCCACATGTCCGTCATCACCAAAGTTGCCTTCGCTCGGGAACTTGGGTACGAGAGGGGAAGGTCATGCAATAAGCACCCCCGCTCGCCCGATCAAAGATCGGCCTTTACTAAGCATGATATGTTGTTTTTGAAAACACATGTGTTCTTATTCCGGTTATTAACCTAGAATTACTATGTGATGCGCACAGCATACAAGTATAGACTAGATCGCCTAAGTTGGAACAAAACATTGCATGTTCGTTTGTTTGAAAACAGTTTAGAGGTGCTACTCGCAAGTAGGCTAAATCGCGAATTTCAATGAATTGTTCCAATTCAAGCAATCCAACCTTCACCGACAGGCATTCAAGCAGTTAATCACTTAAGCAGTTAGCCTCATGGCAAGCATGCTTTCATGGCAATTAAGAACACACATGCAGTATGCTAAAGCGTAAACACTCACAGTGTACTCCAAGCCAAAATAGAGAACTAGTTAGAAATCATGCATGATCCTAGTTCATGTTAAGATGGCTAATGCAACACATGCAAAAATGCAACTCAGATAGGCTCAGCTATTCTAAGATGTCATGTGAATGCAACTTGATAACATGCTGTTGAACACGTATTCAAGTAAATGTATTGAAATACAATGCAGTTAGTATGATGCGCCGAGCCCGGTGCATGCAATACAGATGAACGAATGCACGCATGCAAGCATAAGGTATGCTAATCAAAATATGCCCTAAAACTTACCATCATAAGCGGTTAAGTAAAAGGGAGAAAGAAATGGGGGTTGGAAGACATATATCACACACACGCACGATTATTACAACAATTGGCCCTCTCGACGGAGGGTCCGAATAAGAAGCTAACTAGTTAATCTAAGCTAATTAAACTAATTATTACATCACAAAACTAATTAACTAACAAGCTAATTAATTAAGCTATTACAACACAAATTGAATAGTTAAACGCATTAACTAATTAAGTATAAAGCCAAAGCATAAACTAGCTAAGCAAATTAGCTAAGTAAAGCAGTAAAGCAATGTTCTCAAAGGGAGAAGAATGCACGCATGCTCGGTCGCCTCGTTCGGAAATCCGTTGTGATACCCCAACTTGCCTCTATTTTCAATTGTTCTCAGAACACTACACCAAGCTCCACAAAGCTTCAACTCCACCATGGGAACCTGTAGGAACATGGCTGACCACTTTTCTTTGTTGCAGACGAGAAAAAGTGGTCGGCCAGCTAGTTTTTTTGGTCGGCCAACCACTTGTTGCTGCACTTCTCTAGTTTGCTGCAACAGAGAGCAAGAAAGGGCATGGCAATGTGTTTGCAAGATATGTGTGCACAACCACCCTCCCTATCATTTCATAAGCTCAAGGGAGTGTGGTTCTTGACCCACGGGCCACCAATCATGCATCTCGATGCATGATGGCCGATAAGCCAAATTGCACAATTCAATATGAAATGAATGCACACATAAACACATAAAGCCTAGAACTTTATCATGATTGATCAAGAGGGTCGGCGACCGAGAATTGAGGCACGTTTCATCACTTTAAGTATGAAACGTCCCTCATTTATCGTGTTCGGATTAACACTTAATCCAAACAAATGCAATGCAACTCAAGCATGTAAACATGCAATGCAAGGGACAAGTATCCAACAACATGCAACGCGTCATGGCATACTCACTGCAATGAATAACATGGCATACTCAATGCAATGCGATTATGGCATACACAATACGAAGAACATGGCATGCACAATGCAAACAACAACATAACATGCACGATGCGATGTAACATGGCATACACACTGCTCAATGGACTTAAACCGAATGTGGGCAGACTTTAGCCATGCCCAAAACAGTGGCCATAATGATGAAATAAGAGGCATGAAGATCAAGACTAGCAAGCTCAATGCATTGGCCCATCAACTAGGCATAAGAGCATAACTCTCAAGAGTGCTCAAGGAGTGACAAGCATGGAAGTGTAACAACACTACATGCACTGAAATATGGTAAGAAATGATGCCAAATCATTCAAACAACACAAGTATGGCATGCTAGGGTCCTTAAAGCATAAGGCTAGTAAAGAGGATTACAAAGGGGGCATGCAATACATGGCATAAATGCATGAACCAATCATGGACAGAGCTCAAATAGGTCTAAACAAAGACCAAAACATGCTGAGATGGGAGTCCAAAGGTCTAGGCAAGATGGCATACATGCTAGGCCCAAACAAGGTAACAAATGCATAACCCTCAAAGGTACTTAAAGAGTGAATGAAGTGGGAGCATGGCAATGCTGTAAGCTCTGAAATATCATGGTAAATGATGTCAAATCATGTACACAACACAAATGAAGCATGCTATGAAGCTCAAAACTTGAAACTATCATAGGCATTTACACTATAGCTATGCAAAACATGAAGTATATGGCAAGGGCAACCCAAAACAGTCCTAGAACATGTCAAAATGAGTCTAAAACATATATGGAAGGAAGCCAAAATATGCTAGCATGAAAGGCATGAAGCATGAAATATGCAAGGCCAAAAAGGAGGATTGCACTACACCTACCAAGACCAAGCATGAGATGACTTCACCAACAAAAATCAGAGTTATATCATGGCAAAATAACCCCAAAAATATATTGAAATGATAGCTCGCAAGCTTAGGCATGAAGGCATATGCAACAGTTCATGTTTAAGGCATAAAGGGCAAACCCTCCAACGCATTGAATAAGTGAAAGATACAAGTGTGTGACCACACTACATGGACTGAAATCACATATGAAATGATGCCAAATCATGAAAATAGCCAAGCAATGCGTGCTAGTGGACTTGATACACAAAGCTAACAAGCTAGAATGCATTATAGCTATACAAAGCATGGCATGCATGATCGAAACAACACAAATCAGAGCTAGAGCATGCTAAAACATGGACAAAAGCTTCTTAGAGTTAAGCCAAAAATATGCTAAAATGACAGTCTAAAACATGGTACACATTAGGCTAGTTCATGGAATTGCACTATAACTGCATGGAGCATGCATTGGGCTATCAAACCCAACCTTAACAGAGTTATGGCATGTTAAAACAACACCAAAAACATACTGAAATGGAGTGAACATAAGCTAAAAAGACATGCTACTTCATGAAGCATACAAGACTAGTTTATGAAATTTACACTACAAGTGTATTAAGCATGCATGGGGTGATCAAGACAACCAAAAACAGTGGCATGCCATCTCAAAATAACCCCAAATACATGCTAAAAACAAGCCAATACAAGCTTAACAAACATGCTCAAACAAGAGGCTAATATGGCAAGTATTCAAAACACAAGGAAAGGGGATGACCCTCTCCTATTTGGGACCCCAAAACCACCTTTCCACCACTGAAAATCCTCTAGATTTCAGTGGTAGAAAGGTCATGCAAAGGCTAGAACAAGAGCCAAAAGGGATGGCTCAAAACAAAGCCTAACAAGGCCTAAGAGGGGGTAGACCACCCCCAACAAAAAAGTGACCTTAAACAAACATTTTAAGCATGCAAAAATAGAACTTTTTGTAGTTAAGAGTTAAGCTTAAATCAGCATGCAAATAGGGCTAAAAGCTTAAGCAAAAGCAGGGTTCAAGAGGGTAGAAACTCACCCTTGATGAACACCTTCAAAGCTGCAACTCCAGCAACTTCTTTGAGCTCAAACCAGTCCAAAACAAACCTCAAGAAGCCTCAGCAACAAAAGGATGGTGTTTGAGTATGTGTTTGTGTACAAAAGTGTGATAAAATGACACTTTAGGCACAAAAATGAAAGAGATGGAGGATTATAGAGACAAGGGTGTATCTATCTCTCAAGCCACTAAAATCTGAACCTAAGGCATGAGGGAGAAGGTTCTCTCTTATAGAGAACAATGCTCAAGCTTGTTGGACAAGCTTTGGCCTCAAAGTCATCCCTCTATACACGCGTATGGAGGATGGCTTCTGTGCCTTCCAGCTGGCACAGCTGGCCTAAAAATATCTCCAAAAAGGTGATGAAAAGCAGCCGACCACTTGAAGTGGTTGGCCAGCTACTTGAAGTGGTCGGCCGACCACCACAAATGGTCTCCGAAGAAGAAAACTGGTTGGCCATAGTGGGAGAGGGTCTACAACATGAAAACGATGCATTAGTGTGGTGGCCAACCAGAAAAGGTGGCCCAAAAACCAAAAAAACTAGTTGGCCGACCAGAAAACTGGCTGGCGGGAAGAAAACTGGTCTCCAAGGGGAAGAACTGGTCTCCCACCCTTGTATCACCTTCCAAACAAGGAAAACAAGATTTGTACCAAAAACAAACCAAAAAGGATGCAAGACGAAAGTTCAGGAGTCAAGGCTCGCGGCCGGGGAGACTCGAAAACTAGTCTACGGGCATCAAAAGTGGTCTCTTGGACCATAGTGTCCCTCTAGGCAGAGGCAACAAGGTGTGGTTCAAAAATCACGCCAAACGGAGAACGTTAAGCGGTCCCGAGACAAGGCGCGCGGCCGAAGACTCCGAAAATCGGAAACTAGTTTTCAAGTAAGAAAAGTGGTCTACGACCACAAAAAGGTGGTCTACAGACGTCCTTCCCCTTCCAAGGAAGGTAAACAGGGCTTGGTCCACAAACCGAACTGAAACACAAAGAGTTCAGAGGCCCGGAGGCAAGGCACCCAACCGAAAACTCCGAAAACTCGAAACGAGCACAACATGCACAATCACTGAGTGCTCAATCGATGATGTCTGAGTCTTAAGGTCGGTCAAAAATGGGGTGTCTACAGGTGCATACCCAAGCCGCCCTCTCCGGCGCACCACCCAAGCCGCCCCCTCTGGCGCACCATCCAAGCCACATTTTGGCGTACCACCTAAGTTGCCTCTATGGCGTACAACCCAAGTCATCCCCTCTAGCTCGCAACCCAAATCACCTCCATTGGCGCCCTTTCTAAGTCGCCCCCTTGGCTCATTCCCTAAGTCAACTTCCTTGGCGCACTCATTAAGCCGCTCCCTTGGTGTATTTCGTTCATTTTCAAGCATGTTCATCTATTGCCATCATCGGTCAGTACCACATTATAAGTTACTTGTGTGTCACGCTTGTTGATTGAACACCCGTTCTTCTTCTACAACGGTCTGACACGACCATAAACTTTCTCCTGACATTAGCTCTGTTAGCTCCAATACTATTTTTACAACGGTCTAACACGATCATAAATTGTCTCTCGACATTAGCTTCGGCATCTGATCTATCTTAAGCGCCCATGTACTCCCATCTGGACATTGCAATCTATTTGCCTCGAATTTATTCATATTTTATTTTATGTTTTAGTTCCTCTCTCCAAACTCGATTTGATATCCGTACTTGAGTTTGAGGGGGTGTTAAATATAGTAACTATGTATTTTGTCCATCATACATATCATATTATGTTAATTACCATACTTAAAATTACCATACTTAGATTTCTATCCTCCTATATAAAGGAGTCTTGTATACATTATTACATAATTATTTAATATAATATTAAATGTACACATCATATAATATTGTAACCTGTTTGTTTGTTTGTTTATTTGAATTGGAGTTCTTGCATTAAGATGCTGGGGCAAAAAAAGATCAAAGCCAACAATTTACAAGTGATGCTATTTTATGTGATGATTATTTTTCAATAAAAGTTTGACAAAGTTGAATGATATATAAGTTGTGTAAATACATATGCTTTATTAATTAGGGTAAAATTCACTTTAAATATTTGTCATTTAAACTCGGACCACTTTACCCCTATAATTTAAAAACAAGCAAACAATCCTCATATGATCTTGGATTAATGTAACTGTTACAATCTCCTCTTTAATCGCCACAGCCTCCTCTCTTTCTCTCTCTGACACACCTCAATACCATCGCTTCTCTTCTTCAATCCTAACAATCTTCGAACATCAGTCTTCTCTCTATATATATATACAACGCGAATCCATTGGAAGATTATTGGAGCAATCTCATTTTTTCGTCACCCCAGATTTTCAAGTGAATGTTTTCTTCTTTTTATTTTGATTCATTGTTGAATTTATACTTTTCTTCGTAACTGCGAATGCTCAGAAGCAGTTTGAAATGAATCTCTCAATCCAGAACACCATCTGGGTGTCTCTCAAAAGACACAAATCCAGATGGGTTCTTCTATTTTCTCAATATCTTTGTATGTGCAGGTCAAATTAACGGTTTGGATTTGATTCTTAGCTGTGACTCTGCTTTTTAGTAGCTATTCATTCTGTTTTAATATGATTTTTATTGGATTGGATTGGATTGGTTTGGAATAGTGTTTTCTCTATTTGTGTTGGTGTGTGTACATAGTGTGTGTGTGTATAAATCTGTTGTATACATGATTTAAAATCTGTTTGTGTGTATATATAAATTTGGTTGTGTAATTCTGTTTATATATATATATATATGTTTGTATACATGAATTTTGTGTATCATGAAAGAGTGAGAAATAAATTAAGAGAAGTATACAAATAGAGAAGAAAAGTCATAAAAGTATTATGGTCATTTTAAGCTTATCGTTAACAGAGTTTGAATTGCAATTTAATTCAAATTACATGAAGGTTCTCTGTATATTTTTAAATCATAAAGGGTAAAATGTTCCAATCATAAGGGGTAAAATATTCCAACCCTAAATTTTTTTAAATCATAAGAGATAAAATGTTCCAATCATAAGGGGTAAAATGTTCTAATCCTAAATTACAAAGGGGTAAAGTAAAATTTTCCCTATTAATTATCAACTTTGTTTTATCATTGTTATAATTTGTGGGGATGGATTACATTGTAGATGGTTGGATTATAGGGGACAATCTTTTCAACTGTGGCAAGGCATCTAACGTACCCATTAAGTCTATAGACACAAAATAAAACGAATTTATCTTTGGCTATTTCAAATAGAAAATAATTTACAAACTAAATTTTTATATGTAAAATTCATTAAATGATGAGATGGTGTTATTTTTACAATTTTAAGTGAAAGATATTTGCCTTAAAATGAAAGGAAAATATTATGTGGGAAGTTGGTTGGAAGAGTTTTTTTTTTTTTTTTTTTTTTTGAACTAGAAGTTGGTTGGAAGTTGATTGGGACTAAAAAAAGTACCAAAAAAAAAAAAAACTAAATAAGTCAATAAGATAAAATGTCACATTCAAATAATAATTATTTTACTTTTTCTCTCATAAAAAAGCAAAAAAGTCAAAACTTTCTTCTTAAATGGAGTTAATTTAGCCAAAAGTTAAAAATTGAGGCTAAAAAAGTTATTCCCAAATGAATATGTTGGGAGACCACTCTAGAATTCTAAAGTGTTTTTCAATTCATTCACCGTCATAATTAATAGATGATAGCACCAATTAGCACGATTCTGTCAAGGAATGCCTTAAAATCACTTATTAAGAAATTTGTAATGTTTGTACATTTTTTATAAAATTGTGTGATAAAAATTGTATAATTATTTTAAATTTTGTTATCAATATCCTTACAACACTTGTTAATAACAAAATAATTAACTACATTTGATCTTCAATGTTTTAAATTGTGTCAAATAAGAACAAGAGGATTGATATGTATCACATATTTTTTAAGCAAGTCTAAACACTCTATTCTAATCCACCTTTATTTCAGCAAACCAAACACTATGGGCGTGTTTGATACGCGGGATAAGGGGGGTGGACTATCCACTATTTGGATTGTAATCCAAATAGTGTTCCTTATCCGCCGTTTAATTTTTTTTTTAGTCCGCCGGACTCCATGTCCGGCCGGACTTCTTATCCCCCATATAGGAGACTATTGTGTCCTGGGGGGGGTATGGGATTGTTTTGGGAGGACTAATCACTGTTTGGATTAGATGATGAAATGACCATTTTAACCCTCTACTATTTAATTATGTATTATATTTAATAAAATTTAAATGTCTCAATTTAAAAATAAAATAATTTTATTTAACTTTTTATTGATGTTTTATTTATTTAATTTTTTAAAATAATTTTTTATAGATATTTTATTGATGTTTTATTTTAAAATTTTGTTTATGTTTTATTTAATTTCATTATTTAAATTTAATAGATGTTTTATTTAATTTCATTTTTTGATTATTATTATTTTTAAAAACAAATTTATTTAAAATTTTAATTAAAAAAAATAATATATATTTTTATTGATATTTTATTTATTTATTTATTTATTTATTAAAAAATAAATTTATTTAATTGTGTAAAAAATAAAATAAAATAAATTTTTATTTAATCTAGCTAAAAATAATTAAAATATTAAAGATATGTTTAATATTGCTATTACTTAGTAAACAATTAAAAAATGGTAAAATAGTCATTTGTTCATTTATCCTATCCAGTCCGTCCAACCAAACGTTGGATTCACTAAAAATAGTCATTTCCAGACATCTAATCCCATGAAAAAACAAACACAGGATACATATCCAATCCAACCAAATAGTCCGGGGGATTCACAGTCCCAGGACTCAAGTCCGATGGATTCTAATCCCCCTTATCCAGTCCGTCCAATCAAACACACCCTATATGTGATCATCAATCAAGATTATGAAGCGTGGTTAGTTGGTGCAAATGCAAAGGCAACAGGGCAATGGAAATGATTCTCTTCAACAATCCAATCCTTGCCCCAAGCTAATTACAGAAAGTTTAGTTTACAAAATAAAGGTAAAGGGTGAGCGTTCACACGTGAATCTCATTCATTATTTCTATTCCGTGATACATTCTATAATTTATTTATAATATAAAAAAAAAATTAAAAAAAAAAAAGCGCTTTATTCCTTCCCAGAAAAGTGCATACTATTTGTAAGCATTTTCCAAGGGAAATGTTGCAGACAAAGTAGCATTTGGATGAGAAACTATATGTGTATGTGGGGCCTCCACTTCATTTTCCTTTCAAATTCTTCAATTTGAGCTCAAATCAAATTATAGCAACAACCCAATTCTATGACATGTTCACAACCAATTTTTCATTGACCCCCCTTGAAACCATGATCCCCCAAACAGGCTTCAAAACAAGACTACATAATTTTTGCCTTTGCTGACCCCACCCCACCATCAAATATCTTCTTCCTTTCTTCCCAAGGAAAAGGCAGATACACTTGTCAATTAAACAAATGATTAATAGGTCCAATATGAATTTTTTTTTTTTTTTTTTATAATGTTCTTTGTGACATTCCATCCTTTTCTTTTCCCTGTTTTGTGGTTTGTCAATTAGTGGATCTTGGAATACCTCTTTCCCGGATGAGTGCTATATTAGGTACCAATCACTTTGCTTGTTTTTGGTTTTTTAAAAGTACTTTTTAAAAAATTGTATTTTATTATTTTTTGTATTTTTTTATTTTTATTAAAATTTTTTTAATATTTTAAGTAATTTTTTTAATTTTTAAACACACCTAACATAAATATACATAAAAAGTATAATTTTTGTAAAAAAAATCTATGAAAAATTCACTAAATACCAAAAATACAAAAAAAAAATCCAAGAATTCAATATATTTTTAGTATTTTTATGTATTTATTAATTTTTTTCACAAATTTTTTTACTTTTTAGATACATCTGAGTAAGGTGCATCTAAAAAAGTTTTAAAAAAATACTTAAAATTTAAAATATATTCACTAAAAATAAAAAAAAATATGAAAAATAAAAAAATCAATTTTCAAAAACCAAATACACATTACTTTTTTATAATCTTTTATATCACTTGATAGAGAGGATGTGACCATTTTTTGAAATATAGAATGTTGATAGATAAAATCATTGGTCGATAGGGCCAAGGCTTCAACTTGCAAAGTGAGTAACCGGTTCATAGGCAAAAAAATACTCTGTACCTTTCGCTGAATCCCCTCATCGCCTTCCTTGAAATATTACATCAATGAAACATTGTCCAATATGTTTCAAGGACCAAATCATTCAGCCGGCACAAAAGCAAGCATATAGGGGTCTTTTGAGAAGCGAACAAAAAAAAAAAAACTAACTTTAAACTTTTTTATTTATTTTTCATCATATCACTTTTTACATTTTTTATTTATAAAAAGGTAAAATAGATTAAAACAATTAAAAAATTAATTTTTTACTAACTTTCCAAAACACCAGATAATACTTACTTGGCTAAAACTATAATCGACAAAGCCAAATACAATAATAATAATGCCACATAATGCTAGGTATCATGAAAATAATCATGAAAGTTTTGTGATCCTTGGATTACACTTAGAATAAAGCACCACACACTAATCAAGGTAATTCAAGGATCATAAATCTTTCATGATCATTTTCATAAAAAAAATTTCATAATCTCAAACTTTTTTTCTTATATAAAACACACTTCACTCGGTGAACCTTCTCAATTTTCTAAGCATCCCCAGTCAAGCCTATGCTATCCAAAAAAAAAAAAAAACTATAAATAGGCCTCCCCAAACTCCTTGTCACCATAACACCATCCAACAACAAATCCATTTCTGACAATTGATTTTGTACTCTGTGTCCATGGACAATACTGGAATTGCTGAAGCTTACATGTTGCGAAGACTCATCGCAGACAAGATGAAGAAGAAGAGCTTGGAAGGCTCAAAACATAAGCCCCAACCCCAAGTGACTACTAGTACTACTCATCAAAGGAAAATATCAAATGGTTGCTTCTATAGTGTGTTCAAGAAGATCCACCCAACTGATGTGTCATTGCTTGATTCAGTTGGTAGGAATTAATGAAGCTATAAGATTAGGACAAAACAACTGATGTGTTGGTTTGTCATAAAGCTACCAATTAAGCCCAAGTTGAAGTATATATATATACATCTAGAACTTCAGCTTTTATAAGAGATACAGTAGTTTATAGCAGACATGTATTCACCACTCTTTTTTTTTTTTTGATAACTCAGGGTGTCCGGGCCAGCTTGCGCGCACCTCGACTAATCCCTGGGGGACCAATCCCACCGTCCACTAGCGGGGGGGCCATTTAAAGCCAGAGCAAAGCTCTGTATGGACTAGCCCAACACAAGAGTTGATAGCACCTAAGAGGTTATGTATTCACCACTCTTGAGGAGCACTTTGTTGTAATTTTTTTGAGTTTTCCAGAATTTAATTGTTTATTTGTTTGAATGTTGGAGTTCTTGCATATGATGTTGAAAAGAAAATAAGAAAACACCATATTGATACCATTTTCTTCCATCTGATATTGTATTCAATAAAAGTTGGCAAATTAATTTACTGTAATAATTAGAGATGACAATTTGATTCCGCTGAAAGATGACAATTTGATTCTGCTCTTATAAGGTTTCCCTACCCGATGTACATCCTTGCAACCATTCATTGCATCTTAGTTGTTACTCGAAATTCTCATGTTTCAATATTTCTATCATATTGTGTGATTATGAGTGAATTGAGAACAAGATGAAAATTTCAAGAACAGAAGATCTCTAACATGTGGCAACGCATCGTCTGTACTACCTCGTGTGAGATTTATTGTGTGTGGATGTTGGCATTACATCAACCCTTACCAAATTCATTAGAGGGTGAAGACAAGTGAAAATGTCACTCTCAATTAACAATTTGCTAATTGGTAGGTGTTTTTCAGTTAAAGTTCATTGTCTCATCACTTCTTATTTTTGTCTTCTCTTTGTTATAAACTAGTAGACCAGAAATCACCTCACCCCATTCTAATCTGATTATAGAAGTAATATACCTTTCTAAAAGTTGATAATCCTGGGATTGCATACCCAAACACTGCCCCAAACTATGATGTTATAAAATCCATTCAGCTTGTTTTGGTTTTTGTTTTCAGAAAATTTTACTTTTTTATTTTCTATATTTTTTATTTTCAATGAAATTTTTTAATATTTTAAGCTATTTTTTTAATTTCTAGACATACCTAATATAAATACACTTAAAAAGTATAATATTTGTCAAACAAATCTTTAAAAAATTCACAAAATACCAAAAATATAATTCAAAAAAAATTCAAAAATTCAGTACACTTTTTTGTACTTTTGTGTATTTGTTAATTTTTTAAAATATTTTTTCACAAATATTTTACTGTTTAGAAACATCTAAGTAAGGTGCATCTAAAAAAATATAAAAAATTACTTAAAATTTTAAAAATATTCACTAAAAACAAAAATATATATATATGAAAAATAAAAAACTCAATTTTCAGAAAACTGGAATCAAACACACCGATGATGATGATGGTGATTATTATTATTAAAATAGGGGTGTTGTTGTCACCAAAAAAATAAATATTTGTCGATTATGGCTTGTTGATTATGTCCAAATTTAATCTCATTAGTTGTGACCAGTCGATTTTGGTCTGCCAATAATCTGTCGATTCATACCATAAATTATTTTAACATAACATTATGGCCACAAACATTTATATTTTATGTTGTTATTGTTGTTGTTGTTATTATTATTATTATTATTATTATTATATTGCTTGTGCAGGATGTAGCTGAATACATAATGGAGTAGTGGAGGCAGTTGGAGTTAACACGCATGAGTTGATGCTAGAATTATGGATTACTTTATCATTGAAGAACTGCCTTATGGAACTGTCTTGAGTAGTTATTTTGGAGGGAATCATATGCATGGCTGTAAGCCTATAAATAGGCAGAGGAGGAAACAAGAGAAAGACGTTCAACCAAATTCACAGCTCATCTAAAATCTAGGGGTAGTGTAACTTATCTAGGAATAGTTCTTCTACTTAGAAGTAATTTACTTGTAATTCAATGTTTGTAACCTAGTTTGGCCCTATTGATTGTAATGTTATTTGAACTTGTAATTTGATTCTTGTAATTAAGTGTTTGTTTGTGTGGGTGTTGATTTTTGACCATACAACCAAATAGGGAACTTAGCTGGAGAGCACCGATAGAATAGATTAAGCCCAACAACCTGCACAAGAAGATGAGAATTCGGTGGTGGTTCGTCCACCTAGAGGCACTCCGACGATCAAGTCAGTGATCTATATCTCTCACAAATAGCAAATAGTGCTTAAACTCACTAAAAAAATTTTACTGCTCACAGTATATCACACATACCTGAGACCCATGAGCGTGCCCAGCTTTTATAGCCAGCACTAACTTGATCCATGTAGAAGCCTCATTTCAGTGGACTCAGGCTCAATGCTCATCCTGGACTTTCAGCTAGATGGGGATAAACTCCCTAAGAGCTTTATCTTTATCCAAACTGAGATCATTCCCCTTTCTAGGACTCTTGTCCATTATCCACTCATCTCGGATTCTGGTATCTCCGCACATAACCTTGGCCTAGTGTCACGGGCCGACTCCTTTAGAGGCGCAGCAGATCAATTTTTGCCCGTGTGGCGCTCAAACTCCACCAAGTTTAAGCCCGCCATAGCTCATTGACAAATCGAGTGTTGATAGTCTCACCCGTTTGAACATTAAGGCCCAATGCTTTGTCAAGCAAAACAACTTCACACAGAAGCTCCGTCTTCATCCGGATGCCACAAGTAGGCCTGACGCCTCAAGTGCACCAAGCACGGCATAAGTCGCTTCATAGCGCCAAGCTTATCTCAAGTAAGGTGCTCGCCCAACTTAGGTTCATGTCATCAAGGTGCCCCACCACACAACAATGTGCTAGCGAAGGTCCTCAACTTAGCCGACAAGCCAACATTGCACGTTGGGTCTTTAATAGCATCTCGAAGTGTCGTAGGGTCAAGCATGCCTCAATAGATGCAAATTGGATGGCCACTTGGTCATGCAAGGCCCACAAGCCACCGAGGGTCAATCTCTTGCCCACGGCGTAATCCTCGTGCCACCACGTGTGCTAAATTCCGCCTAAGGCCATTGCGCACCTTAGCGTTGCACCAACGTGTAGCATGAGTAAGGCAACATCTCAATCCGTAGCTCGCTTGTAGCATAATGTAGTCCCTCAATAGACTTGGTCAATACATAGCTTGATGCCTTCATTCGATAGCCCACATATGCGGTGTCGCCTTCCAACCGCTTAGCTTAAGCCACGGGATCCCCTCGTGCAAGGTTGAACCCAAACCAAGCACTTGAGTTGGCACACGAGGCCTTTAGTGGTGCCTCGATAGCCCATTCAGTCCAAGACGAGTCCCAAAGATACCATGTTGCGTGGCATAGTGGAAACTACGTAGTGGACCTCCACCCGGGAGGGTGCGCGCAGTGCCTACATCATAGCACCGTCCACGGGGCTCCCAAACCCACATGGAGACTCTAGACACCCCTCTGGATGCCTAAAGCCCACCCTTGAGTTGCCCCAAGGTTGCTCACTTCAAACCCAGTTTGGGTGGGGAGATAGGTAGGTAGCACACCATACCCCCTTATAGTAGCTTGTTAAGCCCTTTTTCATCTGGCAGGAGGAAACATCACACATGTCCGAGGAGTCATAATGACTTATATGGGTTGCGGCTTTGTCTTCTGTTGGCTATTGGTGGCTTACATGCCTTGGGCTACTTGGGGCCAATGTTAGGCCACGTTGGGGCACTTCCAACGGCCACTCTTGAGCACTCCAATGGCCACACCACCGCGAGCGAAACGTCACGGAGTTAGCCTTGCAAGGTAACCCGTGACACCTAGCCAAGATTATCGCGGCGCATGACCAAGCCACGTGGCACCTCGGCTGACACTTCGGTGCCACCTTAGCCACGTGCTGTCATTCATAAAATGTGTCCCCAAAACTGCCCCCTAGGTTCTATTACCTCGGCAACCTGAGGTGATGGAACCTACATCTTTTCTTCCTATAGAACGTCAGCTAAAATTTCATTCCTTCTCCCCAACCGAGATTGCTACTCGTCGGCTTCAAGTGCCCAGGACTCAACTGTCCATTTCCATTAAGGATCAAAAACGAAGAACCCTGTTCGTTAAGCATCTCAGTCAGGATTGCTCTGGTAACCGAGGTCCTCGCCTCATTACTTCAAGAATTTCAAGAGTTCTAACTACGCATGAGTTGTCACGCATAGTCTTTCCAACCGTTTCGTCCACGCGTCCCTTCTTTATTGGTTCATACCTGACACGCACTATCAAGTCGCGTCGCTTCTGCCCACGCCGCTTGATAAGCACGTCGTCCAAGGCAAATTCATTATGTTTTGCAGTATTTTCGTGTTTTTAACAAAACTCCTTCCCTTCTCTCTCCATCCTTTCACATTTGCAATTACAATTTCTCTCCCTATGCTCACACTTTCTCTCTCTAAATTTCCCAAATCCTCCATTTTCGTGCTTTCGAGTTCTTTGCAATCGATGCAATCGTCTTCTCCAGCAAGCTGCCCTTCGTCTGCTTCCATCGTCTGTTGCTGACAAGTCTTGTTCCAGCGTTCATCTTGTTAGCTTCACTTAGTGAGTCTTCAATTTTCTTCCTTTAACTTCTATTTTTTACTATTCTTGGCCATGTTTTTCAATACAACTTCCTTTTGAATTTTGTTATATGTTTCACTCCATACCTGTTTTTGTGGAATCTGCATCTGTATTTGTAGTTGCACTCTGTTTCTATCTTCATGCTTTGGTCATCATTTCTTGTTTCTTGAATCTGAATCATGCTCTTTTTTCTGCTTTTCTTGTTGTATTTCCAAATTTTTGCCTTCAATTCCCATTTCTGTAGTTTCTAGGTTTGGGATTTGCTTTAGAACCTTGTTCTTTAGGAAAATCGAAACAAATTCCTCTTAGATCTTCAAAAACCCTTGCACCAATGCCTGTTTAGGATTTAGCCGAGGTCTTCAAACCTATACCAATCATTCTTTTCTAAAATCTTGCACCAGTCTTCATTTAAGCCGACACCATGGGTATGTTTAGGTGGAAGGTGGACATCCCAAAAAAACTTGAGTGCTTTAGGAGAGAGTTCTCTATCCCAGCCGATGTTCAGATCAGGTTAGGTGGGGAGGAGGACTCTATCATGCCTGATGGAGACTCCATGCCCTTTCCCGTTGTTGCATTCATTGAGTGTGTACTTCAGTTTCCTTTAGACATTCTCTTTAGGGAAGTCCTCCACTACTACAAACTCAACCCTATGCAGCTAGCCATCAATTCCTATAGGGTTATCAATGGTATAATTGCCCTAGCCCGCCGAGAAAAAGCCAATATAACATTAGCCGACATCCAATTTTGTTATACCATGTGTGGCCTAAAGTCCGAAAAAGGCTACATTTATTACCTCAAGCCCAAATCCACTGCCTACAAAATCATAGCCGACCTCCCAGACTCCAACAAGGGCGCTAGAGATGACTACTTGATCGTCTCAGGCAACCGGGAATTCGCACCTGATGATGATCTTCATCTCTTCCCTCTGCGCCGAGGAGTCTTTAGAGAGGATGATGATAAGAACTAAGTGTAACTTTTCTGTTAAGACTTTGTCACTTTATTTCTCTTATCTGTTCTAATATCTGTTTTTTGCTCTTTGCAGCTCTCTCTCAACCATCAAAAAGACTTCCGCCAGTCCTTCTTCTCCAGAAAAGACTTGAAAAGGCTGTTGGGCTTACCAGTCGACCAACACAAAGCCCCTCTGCTACTTAATTATATCCCAACACACAAGTTTGCCGTGCCCGACGTTCTTAGGCACAGCAAGACTCCTCCATCTGCTTCCACTCCACTAGTCACTTCATTACCAAGGCCAGACCAGGCCTCTTCCTCACATCCAGTTGAGCTGCTATCAACCTCTGCCCCCTAACTTATCCAGACATCCCAACGCCGACGCCGACGCCGACGCTGACGTCGTGCCCCAGCAAACGCTTCTGTTGACCGAACTCATAATCATAAACGCCGAGATTCTGACACATCGGTGTACAACCCAGCAAACCCACCCATTTCACTTCCAATAATTCATTTTGGCACCAAAGTTACCCTCGCTGCAACCGCCGTCAATATGGACCGAAAAGCTGTTGTGGAAGACCTCATGACTGACTTACAGGAGTGGTTACTGTCACCTCTTCTCCCTTAGAGTCCCAGCCCAAGCCTAAGGCCAAAAGGGTAAAGCGTGCCAAGGAAAAAACCACTATGGCCCAAGCAGAGTCAGCGAACACAGTGTCGATTTCCAAATTGGCCAAGATCGAAAAGAGCTCCACCGCTACCGAGAAAAGACTTGCTGAGGCCGAGCCATCCAATACCACGCAGTCGAAAAAGCCAAGATCTGAGGCTGCAGCGGGCCCAAGCATCTTCAAAGCCGATGAGCCCTGGGCTCCAAACATTTCGGTTGGCGATAGACCGATGACAGCTGGTGACAATGCCAGTGACAGTTTTGAGGTTGGCGTCACTCTCTCCACAGCTGTGCTTCTTCCAACTGATCTCAATTGTATGGCTAAGATCAATGAATATGAAAATTTTGCTTTGATGATGCAGCATTCCGTCTTGGTAAGTTCCCAACACTTGGTACTTTTTGGCTTTTAGTTTAAATTCTTCATACTTAGAAATTTTATTAACTTCTTTGTTTCTTTCTTTCTAGGCCATCCAGCATGCCCACTCCTTTGCGATGAAGGCCGAGGAGATGAAAAAGGAGTTAAAAAAGAAAACGCACGACGCTGCTGGATTTCTTGCCTCCTTGAACAATGCCGAGGCTAAAATAAAAGTTCTACTAGATCAAGCCAAGGCTGCAAAAAATGCGCAAGATCAGGCCGAGGAGAGGGCCGAATCAGCGGAGGCTGTTGCCGAGGTTCTCAAAGCCGAGGCTGAGGAGGTTGAAACCAAAACCGCCGAAGCCTAGGCAAAGCTCCAAGAAGCCTTGGCCACCAAAAGAGGTCGAAATCAAAGCCGCCGACGAGAAGGCATTCTCTGACGGGCAGGCTGCCGTCCGTGATGCATACAACTCGGCTGGACGGCAGCTCTAAATAAACTCTTTGTCCCAATGGACTCCCACTTGCGAGACATCAACCAACTCCAAGTACCTTTTCCTCCAACTCCCAAGGGCTTAGAAGACGAAGCCAAGAATGATGACGTCGAGGCTGATGGTATCGATGAAAAGGAGACCGCTGTTGGGACCAAGTCCCCTACTCTGAATGAGCAAGTCCTGGACTTGACTCAGGATGAGGAGGACAAGGTCCCCAAGAGTGCCTCTCCCAAGAAGAACTCCACTTCCGAAGCCAAGGTCCAGACCGTCGAGAAAAGCCTTGACCAGACTCTTCTTGAGATCGATACTGAGATCGAGACCGAAAAGACTGCCGAGAAGCTTTTCCAGCTGTCTACTGAGACCGAAACACCATCAACAACCGAAGCAGAACAGTCTGAGCTCAATGCACAAGATCCTAGTACTTAAGAATTTTGCTTTCTATTGTACTTTTTGTTTTGTAATTTGAACAAGTTATAATATTTTCCATTTTAATTGGGCCGAAATACCACCTCTGAACAAGTAGTCTTCTATGCCAGGCCGACATGTCTTTTTTGTCTGCAATTTTCAACAAGTTGCTTCTATGAATGCATGCTTCTTTTTCTCTAAGTGTTGAATGTATGCTTCCATACTTAAAATATTTTTGCACTTCCACCACTTTCTTCCTAGTACACCTTAACTGTGTAATCACTTCGGGTTAGAGTACCTCAGATATAAATCTTGACTGTTTGTCTATGCCAACAATTGGAATACCTCGGCCACCACTTAAAAATATTTCGAAATATTTTTACAAGTGTTATTTCTTAAACTTATTCAGTCAAGTATTGCTTCTTTACTTCATCAATAGTTAACCTTTCCAACCTTTCCAAGCTTGACAACCTAGTTGGTCATCTCGGGTAATATATACCTCGAATACTTCTTTCCTCATTACCTCCGCTAACTTCAACTTGTAAATTGTTCTAAAATTTCAGCAAAAGCCCATTCTAACTTGTAAATTTTTTAAAAAAATTTCAACAAGTGCCCAAGCTCTCAAGCTTATTTATCATTCTTGCTCCCTACCCCCTAATGTGAATCTAAGTTCCACTTAAGCTCACATTATGCATTTATGGCCTTTCGCCGAAGTTAGGTTCAAACAAAGACTAGCCGAAGTGTTTGACCTTATTTTCTCTATTAATCTAACTAAAGCGGACGTAGTTCCATTCTGAGTTTAACTCTGCCAATATGGCAAGTCTGGGTTATTTCAAGTTAGTTCAACTCTATTATATGCAAATATAATTCAACTCTGCCATATAATAAATCTAAGTTACTCGTCATATTTCATTCAGAAATATCGCCAACTTAGTTCAACTCTATTATATGCAAGTATAATTCAACTCTGCTATATAATAAGTCTAAGTTGCTCGTCATATTTCATTCAGAAACATCGCCAACTTAGTTCAACTCTATTATATGCAAGTATAATTCAACTCTGCCATATAATAAGTCTAAGTTATTCGTCATGTTTTAATTAGAAACATCGTCATAGGACTGATCATTCCTATCGCACAAATTTCAAATTCACAAAAATAAAACTAGCACTTTATTACTGCTTCAGCTAATAAAATCATGACATAAACTTTAAAAAACAAAAGACTAATGATAAAAAAAATAAAAAAAATAAAAATAAATAAAAATAAAAAAAGAAAAAGATCAAATTGCAAGTGATCAAGGGTCTTGGCAACTCCTTGCCATTAATGTCTTCAAGCCGATATGCCCCATTGCCAGCAACCGAGATGATTTTAGAAGGCCCTTCCCAGTTTGGGCCAAACTTGCCCTCTCTAGGATCCTTCTTATTGCCGACAACTTTCCTCAGGACGAGGTCCCCAACTTTGAACTCTCTTGGGTTGACCTTCTTGTTGTAAGCCCTAGCAAGCTACTGCTGGTATGCCCCCAGCCAAATTGCTGCTCTCTCTCTTCTCTCCTCCAGTAGGTCCAGATCTCGAGTCAAGAATGTCTCATTAGTCCCATTCTCTACTCCCTTAGCTCTAATTCCAGGGATGCCAACTTCCAATGGGATAACTTCTTCAGTGCTATAAGCCATGGCAAAGGGAGACTCACATGTTGATCTTTTCGACATAGTCCGATATGCCCAAAGCACATTGGGCAACTCTTCCACCTACTTTCCTTTGGCTGCTTCTAACCTTTTATTGATCTCATCCAATATGGTTTTGTTGCATACTTCTATTTGACCATTACTGTGGGGGAAACTAGGAGTAAAGTAATAGTTCTTAATTTTGTATTTGGCACAAAAGCTTTTGATTAGCTTACTATCAAACTGGGTGCCATTGTCTGCTATAATGTTTCTTGGAATCCCAAACCTAGTGATTATGTTCTTCCAGATAAAATTCTTCACATCAATATCTCGAATTTTCGCAAGAGGTTCAACCTCTATCCACTTTGTGAAGTAGTCAGTTGCTACTAGCATAAACTTAGTTGTCTCGTTGCTTGGGGTAACTGCCCAACAAGATCCATACCCCCACTGGGTAAATGGCCAAAAGCTGGATACTGGGTTCAAATATGCTGCTGGTTGATGTATCAAAGATGCAAACCTTTGACACTTCTCGCATTTTCTAATGTGAGCTTCAGCATCCTTCTGCATGTAGGGCCACCAGTACCCCTGACTAATGGCCCTATGAGCAAGTGATCTGCCCCCAGCATAGCTTTCACAGACTCCTTCATAAATCTCATACAAAAAGTCCTCAACCTGAAAGGGATGTACACATCTCAAAAGGAGTCCAGTGAAGGATATCATGTAGAGATGGCCATCTGCTGTTAGGCTGAACCTAGCCGACTTCAATCTGGTGTTGTGCACCTCTTTTCGGTCATCTAGTAGCCTGTCATCCCTGAGAAACATCACTATTGCATCCATCTAACTTGCACAATTTTCACACACATCGCTTCGTACTCTGTGATCTGGGGCTCCACATTTGGGCCTGACAAATAATCAACCATTATAGTCCTTGCCTCACCTGATTTCATTGCACTAGCCAGGTTTGCCAAGGCTTCAGCGTGACTATTGTCATCTCGGCTAATTTGCTGTAGCCGGCAATCTTGGAACAAGGAAATCAATCTGACAACCTCTTTAACATAGGCTATCATTCGTTTATCTCGGGTTGCATACTCGTCTGTTGCCTGATTCAAAAAAGTTAGGAGTCACAGAAGACTACCACCTCATCGGCCTCCATCGCTGGTGCTAATTTCAACCCTGCAATCAGTGTCTCATACTCTGCTTCATTGTTTGAGGCCTTGAATCCCAAAAGAATAGATTGCTCTATCATTCGCCCATCTGGCAATATTAACACTACTCATGACCCCGCTCCTTGACAGTTCGAGCTTCCATCAACAAACAGGCGGAAAGAATCGCCGATGTAAATATCGTAAGGCTTTGGTTTTTCTTCTTTCTTCTGTTTTGCTAAAGTAGGATTCTTGGGCCCTAGTTGGGTTTCCTCCTACTCCTCTAGGCATCCTAAGTCATGACTCACAGAAGTCTGACGCGGGATGGCACCAGGGGTGAACTCGGACACAAAGTCGGCCAGAACCTGGCCCTTAATTGTTGTTCTATTTTGAACTCCAAGTCGTATTGGCCCAGCACTACTACCCATCTGGCTATTCTCCTTATTAGGTCTCCATGCTGCAACAGGGACTTCAAGGGATGCTCAGTCAACACCACAATCTTGTGGGCTTAGAAATAATGATTCAACTTTTTGGAAGCCATCACTAAGGCCAATGTCAATTTTTCCAGGGGCAGGTACCTGGTTTCTACACCTGCTAAGGTCTTACTTATATAGTATATCGCCTTTTGTTCTCCCTCCTTTTCTCGGATTACTACCGTGTTTACTGCGTGTTCTGAAACTGCCAAGTATAGGAACAATTCTTCTCTAGGTATTGGATTTGACAGAACTGGAGCTGTTGTCAGGTATCTTTTCAATTCGGCCAAGGCGACTTCGCACTCGTCTGTCCACAAAAAATTTGTGGCCTTTTTTAACAAACTAAAAAATGGTTTACACTTATCAAAACTTCGGCTGATAAACCTATTCAGGGCTGCCGCCTTGCCAGTCAAAATTTGGACCTGCCCCTTCTGGTGACCAAGTATCCTAATCTGACTCCAAATGCACATTTAGAGGCATTGAGCCGAAGCCGATATATTTTCAGGATATCAAAAACTGTCTGTAAGTCGGCCAGGTGATTCCCAAGCTCCTTGGTCTTTATGACCATGTCATCAATGTATACCTCAACTGTTTTCCCAATCAGATGTTTGAACATCGTGGTTACTAGCCTCTGATAGGTTGCTCCTGCATTCTTTAACCCAAAAGGCATCACTCTGTAGTAGTACAGCCCTTTTGAAGTGATGAAAACAGTCTTTTCTTCGTCAGGAGGATACATCACTATCTGGTGGTATCCCCTATAAGCATCTAGGAAGCTCATCCTCCTATGCCCTGAAGTAGCATCCACCAGCTGATCAATTTTAGGTAGAGGGAAGCTGTCTTTAGGACAAGCCTTATTCAGGCTGGTGAAGTCTACGTAGACCCTCTATTTCCCATTCTTCTTTTTGACAACTACTATGTTGGACAACCAGGTTGGGTAGTTCACCTCCCGAATAGCCTTGGCTTCCAACAGCTTGTCCACTTCCTCCTCTACTGCCTCTACGTGAATTAACGTCGGCCTCTTAGCCCGCTGAACGATAAGCTTAGCCGACCTGTCTACATTGAGCATATGGTATATGACCTCGGGGTCAATGCCTAGCATTTCATATGGTGTCCAGACAAATACTTTTATGTTGGCTCGTAAGAAAGCCTCTAACTCCATTACCTCCTCCTCAACCAATCTTGAGCTGAGAAGGAAGAAGCGCTCTCTATCCCCTTCTTGGACCAAAATTTTCTTCAAGGCTTCCTCGCTCTTCTCGGCTGGTTCTTTGCCGACATCATCTAGAACTTCCATGTCCTCATCCTCAATTTCCACTTTTTTTGCCTCTCACACATTGCAAATGGATTTCATTGCTGCCATGGAGTAATTATTTGCCTGCACTTGATCCCCTCTGACTTTCTCAATCCCCTGTTCAGTTGGAAATTATAACAACTGATGCAGAGTTGAGGGAACAAACCTCATTGCATGCGGCCACGGTCTTCTCAATATAGCATTGTAAGGGGAGAGGATATCAATTACCGTAAATTTTATGCTAACATTCGTGGTGCCTACCTGCACCTCCAAATTTATTACTTCCAAAGGCTATGTCAGCGTTCCATTGAACCCGACCATTGAGCTGTCGGACTGCTCCAAATCATCTCGGTGAAGGCCAAGCTTGACACACATGATGTCACAAGCGCTACCTTGGTCAATTAGAATGTGCCTTACCTGGCATTCTCCAATCTTGAGGGTCACTACCAGAGTGTTGTTGTATGGATGCTACACCATGTCT
The DNA here is from genome assembly GCA_036172215.1 of Camellia granthamiana. NCBI lineage: Eukaryota > Viridiplantae > Streptophyta > Magnoliopsida > Ericales > Theaceae > Camellia > Camellia granthamiana. The sequence continues at coordinate 125,622,351 of CM069905.1, forward strand.
AGGTTCGCCTCAGTAAAGGACACCATTGATCCCTGACACTCGTTTGTCCTCAGCCTCTTTTACTGGACCTGATACACATGTTGTAAGTGCCTCACCTTTTGGGTCTCTCCTCGCATATCACTCTCATTAACCTTTGAGTGAATCACATTGATCACCCGAGATTCTGCTTGTTATGGTTGTGGCAGTGGTAGTGTCACCAGTGCAGGGGAAAGCCTTGCATACTCTTCCCTCTTTCTGGCCTCATCTACTAGGTCCCTCAAGTGACCCTGTCTGACCAAGTCTTCCAAGTGTGTCTTCAGGGCTCTGCACCCCTGAGTCAGGTGCCCATCCTCATTGTAATAAGTGTAGTGCTTCCCCAGGCTCCTTCCCATGAACTCACCAGGAATCTTCTCCGGTGCTCTATAGTACGGCTGGTTTCTGATCCTTTCTAGAACTTTATAAACCGGGATCCAGAACACAGTGGTGACTGCCTATGCAGCCCTCAGCCCTGTCTCCTACTTGTTAAAACCAATATTATCTCGGCCTCGCTTCGGCGAGCCATTTTTCTTTTCATGCTTCGTTGCCTTCGTTCCCAATGTATCCTCTTCTGCTCTGGCATATTTCTTGATCCGTGCCATGAGCTCCTCTATATTTTTTGGTAGAGTTTTTTTCCAGCGACTTCCGAAACGAGCATTCATCCTCTAAGCCGTTCTTAAAAGAAACGACCACTAACTCCTGGTTGCATCTCGGTATTCAGTTGAATACCTTATAATACCTTTTAGCATAAGCCCTGAGGCTTTCACCCTCGCTGATTTTCAGAGCCATCAGGGAGTCTACCCTTAGTGGCTACAACTTGTTTGTCACAAACCTGGCTATAAATATCTCAGCCAGGCCTTCTCAACTCTTCACAGTTCCTTTCGGCAACTTGTGAAGCCAATCCGATGTGATTTCCCCAAAGGATGAGGGGAACACCTTGCACAGCAATGGTTTGTTCCCGGTATACAAAGCCATTAAATTCATATATAAGCCAACGTGAAAGTTCGGATCGAACTTACCGTCATACATTTGGAACCTCGGCATATGGAACCTTTTGGGGCCTCAAACCTATCCAACTCCACTGAGAATGGCGTTCTCGGCTTGACGGGGGATATGACCTCGGCATTCTACCGCTTCCTTTGAAGGTAGTCCCTCAAATCCTTCTTAGTCCGACCAGGAGCTCGGCTATCAACAGATTTTAGTCTTTTTAGTGTGCTACTCCCAGTGTCATTATGTGTCCTCTTGAACTTCTCTTCATTCACCATATCAAAACATAGGCCCTTTCCCTAGATATTCTGAGGTTCTTTGACATATGTTCCCCTGATACGAGGTGTCCTCTGTGAGTCACCTCTAACCGACTCTCCTTGCCCAACATCCCATAAAGACCGATGTGAGGGCTCCTTTTCCCTGGCATGCTGCTGGACTACTAGGATTGTCTTTTGCCCCAATTTTTGGGCATCAGTCTTGGCCCCTGGCATCGGCATGTCCTACAACGGAAATGGTGGTTGCATGACATTGTTCTGCATCATGAAGTTGACAACTGATTATAGATCTGCCAACTTGTTGGCTATTCCCTTCATTTTGTCATCCCTCCTCAAGCATCTATCCTTCCATACCTGAAGGTCACTCTCATGGTAATACTTATCTTGGTCTGCTTTCTTCGGGGCGTTACCCTCCTTGCCGATGTCCTTCTACACAAGATTCAAATCTTGTGCTCCTTCATCATGGTTTTCCACTCCTGCGTTGGGATGTGTATGTGCACCACTCTCAGTGTGGATGTCGTCTCCAATCTTTTCTTTCTGCTCGTCATTGGCCATCTATTCTCCTAAGTTCTCACAAACGACGCCAAATTGTGGGTGTTAATTTTTGAGTACACAACCAAATGGGGAACTCAGTTGGAGAGCAGCGCGACAGAATAGATTAAGCCCAACAAGCTGCACAAGAATATGAGAATCCGACGGTGGTTCGTCCACTTGGGGGCACTCCGATGATCAAGTCAGTGATCTATATCTCTCACAGATAAGAAATAGTGCTTGAGCTTACTAAAAAGAATTTATTACTCACAGTATATCACACATACCTAAGACCCATGGGGTTGCCTTGCTTTTATAGCCATCACTGACATGATCCTTGTAGAAGCCTCACTTCAGTAGACTCAGGCTCAATGCTCATCCTGGACTTTCAGCTAAATAGGGATAAATTCCCTAAGAGCTTTATCTTTATCCAGACTGAGATCATCCCCCTTTCTAGGACTCTTGTCCATTATCCGCTCATCTCGGATTCCGATATCTCCGCAGATAACCTCGGCCTAGCCAAGGTCATCTCGACACATGACCAAGCCATGTGGCACCTCAGCTGACACTTCGGCGCCACCTTAGCCACGTACTGTCATTCATAAAATTTGTCCCCACAATTTGCACTTGTTTCTTCACATTGCAACCTCCAAAAAAGTCTTTACATCTATCAAGCCATAGGACACCAACTACATTACTTGATTAAGTTGTTTGTGAAAATTAGTTTTTCCTGTCAACTTTTCCCTGTTGATTTGACCGAAACTAGATTTTTGCTAACATATTTGGCACGCCCAGTGAGACCTGTCTAATTTAGAGTTATGGCGATAAAGAAGTAAACTAATGCTTACAGAATCATGCGTTCAAGTGGCATGTCTACATCTTATGCACCTATGGATGCAAACCGCCAATGGAGTAGCAGTATTCCCATGGGTATAAATTATTAATGGAATGTCTCATCTTCCATGTCTAAAGATTGCCAATATTATAGCAATGATTCTAACACATATTGCTAACATAATGACATGATACATGATCTGATTTGGCATTGTAAGGATAAAATTTATTGGTGCAGGAGTGAAAGTTTAGCTATAAGAAGATAAATTAATTCTCTTTATCGGCAAAGATTTCAAATAATTTCATCATCGCCATATTATTTGACACAAAGAGATATAAATTATTTTGATGAAGATATTCATTAACTTGAAGACCAAGTTTACTTAATTGATGAAGAAATTAGCTATTGGGAGCATAATTTAGAAGGTTTAAGAGCATCTCCAACCGACTAGGCATAATGCTTGTGTCAAAATGCCTAATATGACTCACTTTTGCCTTCTCCAATGCACTTAGCTCAACTCACATTCACTAGCTGCATGTAGCTAGACTTCAAGGCTAGGAAAATGTATTTAATCATTAGAATCATTTCCCTCCATCTTTATTGCTGATGGGACATTTTATAAAGTTAATAATATTTGGATAAATAACTAAAATAAAGAGCATGGTTGGAGTAAAAATATGAAACAATTGATAAGCAAAATAAAATGTATACTTTATAGTAATGTTTAGATAGGTAAAATACTTATTACCGTTGGAGATACTCTAATGGCCAAGAAAACATTAAGGCATGAAAACAATGTGGCTTGGGAGGCTAATACCCATATTCTTAAAAAGCCAATTATTCATGAAAAGCCAAGGTATGTGGCTCGAAGGATTAGTACACCAAGTCATGAAGATAACATGATTTTGGAGAATTTTCATAGGCCAATAATGGCTAAAATAGAAAAACAGTCCCTTTTCTCAAAAGATATTAAAAATTCATTACAAAATAATAGTGAAAATACACTTGGGGACGTGATTTTTTGTCAAATATGGTAAAGAGTGACAAGCCCTTAATGGCTAAAAAAGAAAAACAGATCCTTTTGGTAAAAAATGATGAAAATCTATCACAAAATGATGGCGAAGATTTATTTGAGGGGCATGATTTTAGGCAAAAAGTGACTAAAAATTATGAACAATCCACATTTGTTGAAAGTGAATTTTTTGACATTGTTCAAAATGTTAAAATTTATGAATTTTTCATAACATTCAACTTTTTGAGTTTTGGAATCCAACATCCACTATGAATGTGTGGATCACACCAGAAGTTAATATTTATGATATGGTTTGAAAAACAACAATGGTTAAAACATGCCATTTTAGTTGGCTCAGATTTTTTTTGTCTTTTATTTCATTTAAGGCGAAATTTACTTTTACCTTAAATGAATGGGGCATTGTTGACTCCAAAAAATAAATATCTATCGATTATGGCTTGTTAATTATGTCCAAATCTCGTTTAATTAATTATGACTTGTCGATTATGGCCAAATCTAATCTCATTGGTTGTGACCAGTCGATTTTGGTCTGTCGATGGTCTGTTGATTTAGACTATAAATTATTTTAACATAACATTATGGCCACAAACATTTATATTTTATGTTGTTGTTATTATTATTGCTTGTACAGGAGGCAGTTGATACATAATGGAGTAATGGAGGCAGTTGGAGTTGACACGTATGAGTTGATGCTAGAATTATAGGTTGCTTTATCATTGAAGAACTGCCTTATAGAATTGCCTTGAGCAGTTGTTTTGGAAGGAACCGTATGGCTATAAGCCTATAAATAGACAAATGGGGAAACAAGAAAAAGACCTTCAACCAAATTCACAACTCATGTGAAATCTAGGAGTAGTGTAACTTATCTAGGAGTAGTTTATCTTAACTTAGGAGTAGTTCATCTGTAATTCAATTCCAGTTTAGCCCTGTTAATTGTGATGTTATTTGAACTTATAATTTAATTATTGTAATTAAGTGACAAATTTAAGTGTTATTCAATTGAATTTTAGTTTGTTTGCACTTGTTTTTTCGCATTGTAACCTCCAAAAAAAAAATCCTTGAATCTATCAAGGTATAGGACACCAACCACATTGCTTAATTAAGTTGTTGTTTGTGAAAATTGATGTTTCCTGTCAATTTGACCCAAATCAGATTTTTGCTAACATATGTATTGGGGAAACTGTCTAAATGATATCATTATTGACATAAACTAATTAAACATAAGTTGCATTTTGGGGTTACAAAACCAATCAAGCTAGTTGAGTTCAACAAGTAATTGGCCTATAAAAGCTTGTTTGATTGGTTCATTATGTAGATAAGTTAAATTTGAATGTATATTTAAGCTTGTTAATTTTTCAAACCAAGGTTGAACAATTTACTATTTATTCATAAACTGAAATACACTAAAAAAAACAAATTATTCAAGTTTGACTCATAATCGAATCATTAAAACTTGTTCAACATCTGTTTATTATATAAAAAAAGTCAAATTTAAACGTATTTTAAAAATTATAAAGATTTTAAATTAAATTTGAACAATCTATGATTCAACTTCAATCAATTCATTTCTAACCTAAAGGCCTTTACAAATTTTTTTAAAAGGGAAGAGAGAGAGAGAGAGTGTGTATTGAAAAATGCAAAAAAAGCTCCAAAAAGAAAAATTAAAAGTAACAGGAAACTAATTTTGAACAATGATAAGATGTCCTATAATTTTTCTTGTTAAATTTTGTTTTGTTTAGTGGTGTTGTGGTTTACATACCCCCTAAATGCAAGGCAACCAATTACCCATACGCATAGTCAAGGCCCAAGGGCCAATAAAGGTAAAAAAAAAAAAAAAAAATCAAGGTAATACTACATTATCATTCACACATAATATTACACTATCCAATAAGAGATTAGTCGAGATTCGCGTAAACCGATCTGACTTAAAAAAAACAATTGATTGTTGACTAGAAAGTTACATTTGAATAAGAGGGTTCATTTTTCATTTATAGTTTTATTATTAAGGGAGTATTTAATAACCAGATTCAATACTTAAAACTGAATGTATTAAGTGATAATCAATTAAACCTGTTTAATAACCATAACTGGGATCACTTAAAAATTTAAGTGCATCTTAAAATATAAGTTAAAATTTAAGGAACTTTTAAGTCATATGAAACATATTAATTCTACATGAATTTATTAATATTAAAAATAGACATCAATATACATTATTAAAAACTCACCACCACCACCGCCACCATCATGCCACCACCACCGCTACCATCACTACCACTACCATTATCACCACCACCTTCATCACTATTGTTATTGTTGCCATAAGCATCACTATCATTTTGCTACCACTACCACCGCCGCCGCCGCCGCCACCACTACCACCATGCCACTACCATCATTACCATTATCATTATGCCACCACCACAACAGGCACCACCACCTTCATCACCATTGTTATTGTTGCCATAAACACCACTATTATTTTATTACTATTACCATCACTACCGCTATCGCCACCGCTACCACCACCACCATCACCATCACCATCACCACCAACACTATCGCCATGCCACCATCACCACTATCCTACTATCACCATCACCATCACCATCATAACATCACCACCACCACTACTACCACCATCATAATATAGAAATTAAATATACAATTTAGAAATAATAAATTTTAAATTGGATCTTATACGTATCGAATAATTTATTTTTAGTTCAGCATTTATATTTTTATCAAATAACTTTTTAATTTAAAAAATTTAACATTTAATTTTTAGTATTTAATTTTCAGTCTTCAATTTTTAGAGAGTTCAATAAGAGTGTTCATTTTACTTATAATTTCTAAGTATTATTATTATTTTTTAAATTGAGCCATTAACTGAGAGTATACAAATTTCTTTCCATATTTTAAAAATTAATTTTGATTTGTCCTATAATTCTACTTTTATTTCTCATTCTCTCCCTCAACTCAACCCGGAGCTTCTATTTACACACACCCAATCCACTCTATACACACACTTAATGATATTTATTTTTATTACAATTTTATCCTTAAATGAAATTACTATTTTGGACAACATACCCAATTCAAATAAACAAACGTCTCAATGCACATCCAGACTTCACATCCATTTGTTGAAGCTATTAAAGCTCCAAGTTCATTCTAGCTGCTACTTCTTCCATTGAAGCTATTGAAGCTCCAAGTCCATTAAAGCTGTTGAAGCTATTGAAGCTCCAAGTCCATTCGTAGCTTTCCATTTTCATTAGTTTACACACTAACCTCATCCTCATTCATCATTATTATGGAGGATTTATCTTCTGAAAATTCAAATTTTCAGAAGCAAATAAATGTTTATGAGAAAGATAGCCAAAGAAATGTGAGTTTTGCAATGTAAAAGTCTTGTTTTTTTTTTCAGCATCTTTCGGATAACCAAAGTAGAAATATATCATTTTGTTCGGAATTCTACTACCGAAATAATTATTTAATTTCGGAAGTTGTTGTCTGAAATAATTTAAATTTTACAACATTCAACTTCCGAAATTTTAAAATTAATTCGGACAACTACATTCGAAAATTAGCATTTTGTTTGATACTGTACTTCTGAATGAAGTAAATTTTTTTTTCCCCATTTTATATTCCAAATTTGTAAACTGCATACTAAATTTACAGTTTTGAATTGCAAATTAATCTTTATAATGCCATTTCAAATTTGTAATGTTATACAAAACATGTAGGAATATGTGTCAACTCAAGGAAGTCAGGTTTGCGCGGATAGTGTGTTGGATTACACTACTCAATTCACAACTGAACAGGTTCACTCTACGAAATTATAATGATTATGCTTTGAATTGCTCAACAAATGTAAATGTTTGATAATATTTATTTGACTTTGTAGGTATTCAAAAGTAAGGATGAATTGCTTAACTAGGTACGTGAAGTTGGAAAGAGAAATGGTTTGGTCATTGTAATCAAAACATCAGACTATGGTGGAGGGAAAAAAAGACCCAAGATGTATCTTGCTTGTGAGAGGAGTGGCCAATATAGAGCGACAAAGAAGTTAAAACATGATGGCAACAATACATCAAGAATAACCGGTACGAAGAAGTGTGGTTGTCCTTTTGATATGAGGGCTCACATGTTTACCATGATGAATGGACATTGACCGTAGTATGCGGATTGCATAACCATCCACCTGTGGAGCACCTTGAGGGGCATTCATATGCGGGGAGGCTATCAAAGGATGAGAAAGCATTGTTAATGGATATGTCAAAGAGCATGGTTAGGCCAAAAGAAATCCTAGTAACCTTGAAACAACGAGATGCCCTCAATGTAAGCACACTTAAAACCATTTACAATGTACGCCATTGAAATAGGGTGGTACAAAGAGCTGGAAGATCACAGATGCAACACTTATTGGGTGAATTGGCCAAGTATAATTACATTGAGTGCCATCGATGTGAAGAGTCCATGATGACTGTGATAGACTTGTTTTGGGCACATCCTATTAGTTTGGACTTATTTTGGTCTTTCCCACGTATATTAATTATGGATTGCACATATAAAACCAACAAATATCGTCTTCCTCTTCTTGAAATTGTGGGAGTGACATCAACTGAAATGACTTTCTCTGTAGCTTTCGCATACTTACAGTATGAGAGGGCCGATAACTATGCGTAGGTGTTAGTTACATTGCGTGATGTCATGAATGGTTTTGTTTTGCTAGTGATTATTGTTACTGACAGAGAGCTGGCCTTAATGAATTCCATACAAAAGATATTCCCAAGTGGCAGACATTTATTATGTCATTGGCATATCAGTAAGAATGTATTGACCAATAAGATATAAAAATGCTAATGCAGCAGCACCCTAGGCGTAAGTATGAATGGATCCCAAATTCATCAATAAGCCAAGGTAAACAACATGAACCCTGCCGCCACTCTTGTCACTGAAGAGTGTACATCCTAACAGAAACAACAAATAAGCTCTAGCAGCGCACTGTATAGCCTCATCTGGGTTTGGATCTGTGACACCAGCAAACTGACTTCGCAACCACTCAAGCCTGACTGAATTCCCACCAGCAGTAGAAACCTCGTCATGTGCTACACATTCAGTAATCCCCAAGCCATAAACCAGTAGTGTAACTCCATGATGATCTGTCACATCTGGTACGTTAACTGATCTGCCTACAATGGATAGGCTAAGAATAGTGCCAATATCATCCAAGGTCAAGGTCATCTCACCAACTGTCATATGAAATGTGTTCGTCTCAGGTTGCCATCTCTCAACAAAACTGGAGATTAAAAGCTTGTTGACGAACCGATAAGTGCAACGAGCTAACTGTAGCAGCCTAGACTGCTCAATAATGGTTTTGAATCTGGTGTTGTTGTCTACTGACCACTATGGCCATGCAAGGATCTTCGAAGAGTGATTATGACACTTTAGGAGCCCTCGTTCCTATAACACAAATGATATCTCATTGGAAACTACCATACAACACAAAAAAATAAAAAATAAATTGAATTTCACTTCTACTTATGAATGTTTACCTCCTCGTGCCAAACAGCTGCAACGACATGACTATTGAAACTCCGCAGTATTAATGGATCAGTTGGTCCACCTGAAAAAGCATGAGTAAGGTCCTCTTCCTGGACAGTAGGAGAATCTAGTAAAGAGGCATCCTCCACGGCAATGTCAAGCATATCATCATCTTTAACTCGTCTTTGGCTTCGGCTCTGACTTTTACTGGCATTGGGGATATCATATTCTACCGAAACTAGATCACGACCTCGACCACGACCTCGTTCTCGCCGACGCCCTCGTCCCCGTTCATGGTCAACATTCAATTCACAACATCGTCTATTTGACGCAGTAGGTAGGACACGTTGTTGACATTCAGAATCTATATTATCTACAAAAATTAATATGTTTAATGACTATACAATTGTAAAAAGAATATACAAAAAAGGGGGGACAAAAAAAAAAAAAAACTATTCGAAAGTTGAAAACCGAAAATATATATTCTGTTCAGAAGTTGAAAATCGAAAAAAAAAAAAATTAATTTCAGAAATTGAATGTTGTCCGAATTAAAAATATTCGAAAGTTGACTGTCGAAATAATGAAAAAATTTCAGAAATCTACTGTTAAAATAAATGATTATTTTCGGATTTCTACTTCCGAACAACTTGTTTACTTTTAGAAAACCAGGTCCGAATGATGAACAGATTGTTCATTTCGGTGGCCGTTCATTCGTTTCGAAAATGGTAAAAACAAAACTCTACATTACAAATTAAATAGGAATGAGGATTGAAAAGTAAACTAACCTAAATATGAATGAGGATCGAAAATGAGGATTCAATGCTTCAATGAGATATCTTGATGGATGCAGCTTTGGGGATGAAAGCTGTGAGAGAGGACTTGTGTGAGAGACGTGTGTGAGAGATACAGCTTCAATGGGTGTGTATTAGCACCGTTGGAAGAGCTGGGTTCGAGGGTCTGGGTATGTGTGTGTGTGTGTGTGTGGGTGTGTGTGGGGAATGAAACATGTGTGCAGTGAGTAAAATAATTAAGAATTAATTTTTTTAATGTGTATAATAAAAAAGATGTGCAAAGAGTAAATATTGGGTGTGCAAATAGAAACTCGGAACTCAACCCCTCTCGATTTCTTGTCAACCAATAGAGAATTACGTATATACCAAAAAATCTGAGCCCTCTGTCCTTGCAATTCCCTGGCATCATCTTGACTTTGGAGAATGGTAGTTGGTTGGTTCAAAATAAAGGAAAATTAATTTTAAAAAATAATTATAAATTAGTGACAAAATTTATTAATTTTAATAAATAAATTTATGCATATAAATATTTTATAAAAATATCACTCACTCTGTTTAATTTGGAGTTTTTAAAAACATTTTTTTGAATTTTTAATTTGTATTTTTATATTTTTAATAATTTTTTAAATTATTTAATCATTTTTTTTTTACTTTTTAAATCCACTTAATCTTGATGTACTTAAAAGATACAAAATTTATACAATTTTTTTTTTAAATTCATTGAATATAACAAAATATGAAAATATATTGAATTTTCATATTTTTTATATTTGATGATTTTTAAAAATATTTTTTTACAAATATTATACTTTTTAAATATACCTAAATTATATGTATCTAAAATATATATATATATATTAAAAAATTACTAAAAATATAAAAAATAAAAATAAAAAACTTTAATTTTTAAAAAAAAAAACAGAAGTATTCAAATAAATTGACTAGGCCTCGTTTGGCAACAGTCCGGTTTAGTCAAAAAGTTAAAAAGTTACTAAAAAAGTCAAAAAGTCAACAATTTATACCAAAAAGTCAAAGATTCTTTTTTCTCTCTATTTTTTACATATCTTTTCGTAAAAAGTTAAAAAATCATCCCAACATTCTAATTTTTTTAACTCATATTTTAGTCAACTAGCTAACAAATTACTAAATTAACCAATTCCCAAACGAGTTTGCAATTTTTCCCAAAAGCAAAGGCTTGAGGGCACGCTTGCTCCATTCCATTCCCAAGATAAAACAAAAAATTGCGTGACCTTATCAAACATGTTCCGAAGGGAGATGTTAGCAGCGTTCGACCAAAACTGACTTTTTTTTTCTTTTCTTTTTTTTTTTTTTTTTTTTTTGCTTTTTTTTAAAAAATAAAAAATAAAAAATAGAGATACGATATGATTTAAAATAAATTAAAAATTAAAAGATGACTTTTAATCATCTTCCCAAAATAGCTTTTTATCCCCAAAAGTATTTTGGGAAGATGGTTTTAAGATGGTTAAAATCCATCTTCTAACTTTTAACCTATTTTAAATCACATCATCTCATACATTTTTACAAAATTGGAAAAAAAAAAAAAAATTTGACAAAAACCAACTTTTGATCATCTTATCAAAAGAGCCACAAATCTCACAAAACGCATCCGTATACATACCCACATATACGTAATGAATGACGATATATGAAAAGCACAACTACGGCTTTGCTTCTTCCCCAAGCTTATTCGTTTCTATATAAACAAGTTTCTCAGACCAATAACAATATCCAATTAACAACAAACAACAACTACCCATTTATAAGTTTTTTGTTGTGAATCTCTATAACCATGTCATTAGCTAATAGTGGCTTTGTTGAAGCTTACGTGATGAGAAAGGTCCTCAAGGAGAAGATGATGAAGGAGAGCTTGGTTGTTGAAGAGGCAAGAGATGATGAGACCAAGGTGGTGGTTATTCCTAATCATCAAAACCAAAGGAATAAAAATAGTTCAAATAATGGTTGCTTATTTGGGATGCTCAAGAAGAAGATCCACCCTGCTTCTACCCGTGTCCCGGCGATGAATTCCTAGAAATGGATCTGCTCCTGCTGTCATCTTGGAGGAGCCACAACTGTAGTACTACTACTTATTATTATTGGTATTTGTTTGTCTTAAAGATGAGAAAGCTTATAGTGAAATTTGTAAATTCTAAGCTAATGTGGTACTTTTATTTTTCATTTATTCAATCAATTTTCTAGTTTTTTCTATTTATAATTCAGTAAACTTTGACAAGGAAATGGTGGAAATCGCCTCATCAGCAACCTCTGTCTTGTTGAAAAGTTATTTGATGATAATCGAATTTTTGAGATTTGGTATGTGTGATTGATTTATAGTTGGAATATGATTCATTATTTTTGTGTTTGTATTTTGAAAGATAATATATAAAAATTCACAAACTGTCACACATATGACAGTTGGGTAAAAAAATTATTGTTCAAAAGAAAAAATCACTTAAAACAAATTCTATCAATTTCATCTTATCAGTCATGTAATTGCTTATATTTAAGTAATTTAATTTTTTACATAAATAATTTATTTATGCTGTATTTGGTTGAGGGATTTGAGGAAGAATTTGGGAAGGGAAATAAAAAAAGTAGGTGAAATGTGAATAAAACATACTTATATTTCACCTAGTTTCACACACCTTTTCCATTGTCTTTTCTAAATCCCTCCTCAAATTCCCCAACCAAACACAGTGTTAACGTGTTTGATTTGATCGCCTAAAGTGGACCCATCAAGGAGCACAGTGGGCACCCCAAATTCACCTTCCTTGAGAAGCCCAAACAATCTGGCTCAGGTGGCCTTCAATAAGGCTAACTACTCTTTTGAGCCCATGGCCTTGTTGGGCTGATCCATTTGTGCTCAGTTATATCCATGGCCGCAAATTTAAGATTTTTAATTTGTTTTCACCATTTCCCTTTCATTAATTCAAATTATTCATTTTTGTAAAATCTTTCATGTATATTATTTAATTATAATATTTTTATTTTATGATATTTTTAGTAATTTGGAGAATAGTTAACAAAAAAACTAATTGCAAAAAGCAAATCAAAAGCAGAATTCACCTTGGATGGAAATCACTAATGCATAAATCAATTGTTAAAAAAAAATTAGAAAAAAGGCTGCGACCCCCACGGACTGCGACCCCCACGACCCCCTTTGATTTTTCATTGGTCAAAATTGATTTTTTTTTTTTTTTTTTTTCTTTTCCCCCCACTCACCAACCCCCACGTGTCTGTGGGGGTGGAGGGGGTGAGTGGGGGAGGGGGTCTGTATCATCAGTCAAAAAATTAAAATAAATAATCTATCTATACTATATATTAAGGAAAAGGGATTTCTAATGAAAAGAGCCTTGTGAAACTTACTCTCAAACTATTTTTTCTATTTTCTTTTTAAATAATTAAAAAAAAATTATTGGCTAACTTTTATTAAATTATATAAGAAAATTTTTATTATGCCTTGATTTACACATTTCGAAAGAAAATTTAATTAATCAATTTAGAAATTTGAAAAAGAAGGTTAACTAATCAGTTTTAAAATTTTTAAAAAAAAAAAAATCTTAGTATGCCTTGATTTACACATTTCAAAAAGAAAGTTAATTAATCCATTTATAAATTTAAATTTAGAAATTTGAAAAGGAAAGTTAACTAATCAATTTTAAAAATTTAAAAAAAAATATTCTACCTTCTATTGAGTCATTTAAAAAAAAATTATTATGCCTTAATTTACACATTTCAAAAGGAAAGTTAATTAATCCTTTTAGAAATTTGAAAATGAAGGTTAACTAATCAGTTTTAAATTTTTTTTAAAAAACCTTACTATGCCTTGATTTACTCATTTAAAAGGAAAGTTAATTAATCTATTTATAAATTTTTGAAAAAGAAATTTAACTAATCAGTTATAAAAAAAAAAAATTAAAAATCTAGCTATTATTGAATCATTTAAAAAAAATCTTATTATGCATGATTATAATAGTTCCGACTTAGACCCCATCCTTTTCATGATCTTAGATCCAGAATTTTTGTACCTTTAGTTGTTGTTTACACCCTTATCATCTTGTTGTTAGTTGAGTTTGATTGTTTAGAGTTGTTGGTTGTGTTTGAAAGAGGTTGGGAGTTAGTTTTTCAAAAGAGTTGATGTCCATTTCATTCCTTGTTCGCTCGAGCGGTGCTTTGGCAGCTCGAGCAGTCTTTAATGTAACAACCCGAAAATTTAAGTTGTTCCTTAAATTTTATTTTAGTATTATTTAATTATAAATGAGAAAAACTCTAAATATTTAATTAAATATTCTGTAAGAGTAAAATAAAATATTAAATGTTATGAGTCGATGAGATAAAGTGTAATTAAATTAGGAATTATATATTATAAATAAAAAAAAAGGCATATAATTAGTTTAAGATTTGGGCCAAATTATAATTAAAAAAAAAAAAAAAAGAGGGAGGACCCTACGCTTCTCCAACCTAACCTGTTGATTGATGACTATGCATGAATGGTTTTAAAGAATTGGTGAGTCACCTAATCTAGAGGGACATGTGGAAACTTGTTAGATAGATGGCTAGGTGGTAAGCTTGCCACGCGTTAACACTTGATTAGGGATTAAGAGGTTTTCACCAACTATAAATAGAGGGTGTAGTAGAGTGCTAAGCGGAGAGGGCAGCATACAAAGAAACACGAAGTCGGTATTAGGAAAATAAAAGTTAAGGATCAATTTTAAGGTGAGTTATATTATACCTTGAATCATTATAATATATTTTACGCATGTTTTGACTTACCATAAATTATTTATACGAGTTATGTTTTATAAATTATTATAAATTATATTAATATTTCAATTACGTGAATTAATTTCTAAACTCTATTTGTTAAATGAAACCCATGGATATGTTTTTTTGTATTTTAAAGAATATTTGACAATGACCTTATAAATAATTATGTTTTGTATGTACCACTACGGGAGTTCCATGCCTTGGGGGACTTAAATAACCATTGGCCTCTGTTTGGTTACTTTGTGACCCTCTGTTTGTCATGGATCCATTGACCCTCTGATTTCTAGTGTGGAGCAAAGTGCTGTATGGAGATAAGTACTACACTATTGTGGGAGCCACCTCTATAATCCGTACGAGCCACATATTGAATCCGTACCTCTGTTCTGACTGTCACTCATGTGACCTTTGTTCTGTTTTGTTCTGTTCGGTACCGTGGTTATGGTTATTTATTTACATAATCTCAGTTTTGCTACTTAAATGATTATTTGTTCAGTCTAAGTTATCTTAAATATTTTAATTACATAAATATCCATGGTTATTTTGTGTCCCTTATACTCTTGGCATAATATTTCTCACTCTGCCATGTGTTTATAGCTATTTACCGATTTTCAGGAAACAATGCAATTCAGAAATAACTTTTGAAAAGTCTTAGATGCAGGATTGCGGAATAGACACACACAATACTTTTATGATATTTTTATATGTAAATATCGGTCTTTTTGGTCAATAAATTTTGTAATGAAAATAGAAGCTCTGATGATTATTTTGATACCCTCACTTAAATATTATTTCCGCTCGCGCTTATTAATTTGTTTAAGAATTGGCCGGAGATAACTTCAGTTACTGGCCATCACAATACTTAACCATTGGGTATAGGGAGCGGGTCGTGACATTTAAGATCTCCCAGTATTTTTGTAGGTCTGTAAAACTTCTGAGAGTAGGGTGGTCTTCGCTTGAGTAGTCTTTTTTTTTAACTCGAGCAGTTTTTTGCAGGTCTAAATTTCTAAGAAAGGGTTATTGTGCGCTCGAGCAGTGTCACTTATTGTGTCTTACGCTCAAGCGGTGCTTTGATCGCCCAAACGATCTGTGTGTATATCAGATCGGGAGAAAACCTTGTTCATTCACTTTTTCACATCTCTCTCTCTCTCTCTCTCTCTCTCTCTCTAATTTAGAGATTCCTAGTAGTTTGTATCCACTACTATGTTTTCTGATTTAAAAAATATTGTTTTAAGAATTGATACGCATATAATTGAGACATTGCATTGTTTTGAAAGAAAAAGTATAATGATTGACAAATGGAATGCATATGCATTCACCTTATGATTTTGTTAAGTTTCATATATTTTGTTCAAGTATTTGTAATGGGTTTTATCTCACTCTACGTAGAAAATAACTTTTAAATACTGATGATATGCCTCCTCCAATGACATAACTTGGGAGGACTTAGAGTCGAGAGTTTCTTTTTGTGTAATTATTGTTGGAACAATCTTCTGTGTAAATAAAATAAATAGAAACTAATTCAAATAAAATAAAATAAAACTTACAGTATTTATTTTGTCGAACCGAATAAATAATTCAAAGACCAAGTCGAGTGTGTGACACTCTGTCCTTAAGACAAATTCGCTCCGCTACGGTACTTACGGTTGAGTGGCGTCTATCTCCCAGAATACAATGATCTTCACAAATTTGTAGAAGCACTTCAAACAAATTTGTTCAGCGAACCAAACCTTGTGTTCTTATACTCTTTTAAATTTATTCTAAATCTAATATGAAGAATAATGCAAAAGTAGAAAATTCCGGACAACAAAATGGAATAATTTCAGACTGTTTTTTTCGGCTCTAAAAATAATGCTGGAATGTTGGTATTTATAAGCAGCATACACAGCCCCGAATAGGTACTGTTTTGAATCCAACAGGTGCACTTTTGAAATAAACAGGTACTGTTTTAAATTCAAACAGATATGCTGCCAGGTTTTGAATCTGTTCGAAAGTAACAAATCTGTAACTGCTGGGCAGTTTTCCAGTTTGAATTTGAGAGGAATTTCGGACAGAATGAGACTTAAATGTTGGACAAAAATTGGAATTCAAATTTGAATTAAATTCCCGCAATATTTTTTGAAAAAAATTCAAATGAATTTTGTCCAAAAAATTAATACAAGAATCGACCCGACCCACAACCCATACCCGCACCCAGCCTGGCTCGGACGGTGGCGGCAGCGCGCGCGCGTGTGTGGTGGTTTTGGCCAAGGTTCACTTTGTTCATAACTCCTCCCTTCTACAAACTTGGGGTGCCCCTTAGGACCCAACCCAAGTGTTGTAGGCTAGAGCTTATAAACTCAACAAAACTCTCTTAAAGTTTCAATGTGGGACAAACCTCACAAGGAAACCCATATTTAAAACTTAAATGTTCAATTCCACGAACCCGAAAACGACGTCAACTTCCCATTCACTCATAAATGGTTTTGACAAACCGTCTTCACCGTGTGACTTGCCACGCGGCAAGGAACACTTCACCTCTTCAAACCCACCCCAAAAGACGTTCGGGGCCCATTTAATTTTGGGCTTAAAGTCGGCCCAAAATAAGCCTAATAAACCAATTTTTCCAACAATCCCCTACATGAATGGAATTTGACAGAGAGAAAATGTAACAACATGATCTAAATACAGAGAGTATAGAAATTGGAAATATTTTGCAAAGGATAGGTAGTTTTTGGTTTTGAACCTTCCCTTGTGAGACACTATCGAATTTACTAGCTAACCGGTGAACATAATGTCTTAAACTATTCAGCCGTTTGTGTAAACCAAGACAATAGAACTCACACAGTATATCCCCAAACACAGTTTATTTCTCACTATTGTGTTCATTTTAGCCCTGAACAACCTGGTCTTTCATGAGTGCTCTAGAGAATTGTAGCCCTTCACAAATCTCATAGAACCGGCCCAGTTCACACTTATATAGGTGATTCTTATGAAGAGTGTCCTGCCATACTCCACTAGGTATACCTAGATATAAGAATCATTAAAAGTATTACTTAACCTAAAACTCTGAAGTCATCACTATTTCATCATAGAAATGGGTAGGAGTTATACTCCCCAGTGATCCTTCTGAGTCATTCACAACTCGGTTATCCCTTTGAACCTAGATCTTGGGATCTCCAGTCAATTAGGTTGGGTTGCCGTTGTGGTAACTCTTATTTAATAGGCTTAAGTCCCATTCCCCTCGATGAATTTTCAACTAACTCTCTTGCTAACCCTTTGGTTAGTGGATCTGCTATGTTGTCTTTAGACTTCACATATTCAATGGAAATAATTCCATTAGAGAGTAGTTGTCTTACGGTATTATGTCGACGACGAATGTGTCTAAACTTACCGTTATACATATGACTCTGTGTTCTACCTATTGCTGATTGACTATCGCAATGTATGCATATAGCAGGCACCGGTTTTGGCCATATTGGAATATCTTCAAGGAAGTGGCGAAGCCATTCTACCTCTTCCCCAGCTTTGTCTAAAGCTATGAATTCTGATTCCATAATAGACCTAGCAATGCGAGTTTGTTTGGAAGATTTCCAAGATACAGCCGCCCCACCAAGAGTAAAGACATACCCACTGGTGGACTTTAAGTCTCTAGTATCCGATATCCAATTTGCATCACGGTATCCTTCAAGTACTGCTGAATATCTAGTATAATTCAGCCCAATGTTACAAGTGAATCAAAGATATCTTAGAACCCTTATAATTGCTTTCCAGTGTTCTACTCCCGGATTACTCGTATATCTATTTAATTTACTTACTGCATAAGCTATATCTGGGCGAGTGCAGTTCATTAAGTACATTAAGTTTCCAATAATTTGGGTATACTCTAATTGAGAAATACTTTCCTGTACATTCTTAGAAAGATACAAATTAACATCTACAGGTGTTCTAGCAAGATAATCATCATCTTTGCTGAATTTGTCAAGTATTTTCTGAATGTAATGAGATTGTGACAAAGCATATCCTTCTGATGTTTTGGTAATTTTCATACCAAGAATTACATCAGCAATGCCCATGTCTTTCATGTCAAAATGTTTATTCAACATTTTCTTGGTAGTTTTAATCATGTCATTATTACTACCTATGATGAGCATATCATCTACATAAAGACATACAATGACATAATATTTGTCAGTGTTTTTAATATAAACACATTTGTCACACTCATTAATTTTAAATCTATTTAACATCATTACCTTGTCAAATTTCTCATGCCACTGCTTTGGCGCTTGTTTTAAACCATATAATGATTTAACCAATTTACGCACTTTCTTTCTTTTCCTGGAACAGAAAAACCTTCCGGTTGTTCCATGTAAATTTTTTCATTTAACTCATCATTTAAGAAAACTGTTTTCACATCCATTTGATAAATTTCTAGATTGTACAAAAACCCAATAGCAATTAGCATTCTAATGGATGTTATTCTAATAACCGGTGAGTATGTGTCAAAATAATCAAGATCTTTTTTTGTCTAAAACCTTTGACCACAAGTCTTACCTTATATTTGTTAATTGATCCATTTGCTTTCAATTTTCTTTTGAAAATCCACTTGTACCCAAGAGGTTTACAACCTAGTGGCAAATCCACCAATTCCCAAGTGTGATTTTGTAAGATGGATTTAACTTCACTATTGACAGCTTCTTTCCATAAAGGAGCCTTAGGACTAGACATAGCCTCTTTAAAAGTTAAAGGCTCATTTTCTAACAAAAATGTTAGGAAATCTGGACCAAAAGATTTTGAGATTCTAGCAGGTTTACTATGCCTAGGTTCCTCTTCCTCATTTTGATCTAATTCTTGTTCTTCATCATGTTCTTAATCCTAACTAGTAATGTCACTATGAATTAATTCAAGTGGTTTCGTACTTCTTTCAATTGAATGGAAAGGGGTTTTGGATAATTTTGCCTCAATGCAAATTTTACATTTATGATTTGAATCAATGTCAAATTTAGATAAACATTCCATATTAATTAATCTACGCAAAGATCCATAATTAACATGTCCTAATCTACCATGCCATAAATTTGAAGACTCAAGCAAGTAAGAAGAAGATGTATTTTTATTAATGACTGAGGGTACAACGGTCATTACATTCATCTTGAAAAGGCCATCAAACATGTAACCCGTTCCTACATACAGCCCGTTTTTGGTAAATACAAACTTGTCACTTTCAAAAACTAGCCTAAACCCATTCTTACTCAACAAAGATCCGGAAACAAGATTCTTGTGAATGCCCGATACATACAACACAGTGTTGAGAGTGAGTTCCTTTCCAGATGTAATTTTCAAAATAATCTTTCATTGTCCTTCAACTTTAGAAGTCAAGAAGTTGCCCATAAAAAGTTGTTCACCATTGGTCACTGTAGAATAAGATGTTAACATCTTTTTGTCGGCACAGATATGGCGAGTAGCACCAGTGTCCACCCACCACTGTTTAGGATTTCCGACAAGATTTGCCTCGGAAACAACTGCAGAAAGACTTATGACATCTACACCATTGGAAATTATATCCATTTCGGTTATATTGGCTTTAGTAACCTTCTTACTTGTTCTTCCTTTGCCTTTGCAAAAATAAGTTTTTAAGAACTTCTCTGGCTGTTTACCATGATTCACTGGTACAACCCCAACATAAGGAGAGGTAGGCGCAATGGCAATCATCATACCAGTTTCAGTAGCCATAAATTCTAAATTATAAACCACAATTATAATTAGAATTTAATACTACACAGAAAATTAAACCATAAACACAGAATTTTAAATTCTGTAAAAATAAAAGAAACAAGAATTGTATCTTTTATTTCCAATTAATTTGAAAATAAAATAAAATTTTATTTAACCAAATTAATCACACACAGAAAATTAAAGCCAAATTCACAGAATTTAATTCTGTAAAAATAAAAGAAATAAGAATGTAACTTTTATTTTTCAATTAATTTGGAAATAAAATAAAATTTTATTTAACCAAATTAATTCCACATAGAAAATTAAATTTCTGTTTCACTTCAATAATTAAAATACTGAAACAAAATTTTAATTAAAGAAAACTCAAAAAATAATTTCTAAAAACCAAAATTAATTTCTGAAAAAAATTTCACAAAAATATATTCTGAATTGTTAATGACACCAGTATATTACTACTAATTGTCAAAGAAAATAGACAGTATATTGCTACTATCTGTCAAATAGCATATAATCACTATTTGTTTTTCCAACCGGAATATTATTTTGTAAATCCACAGAAAATAATTTTCTTAAAAGAAGAAAGAGAAAGGGAAACAAACTAAAAATTCTGTAAACAAAATAATTCGAATCTGTCTTAAGATTGTTGAAACAATCTTCTGTGTAAATAAAATAAATAGAAACTAATTCAAACAAAATAAAATAAAACTTACAGTATTTATTTTGTCGAACTGAATAAATAATTTAAAGACCAAGTCAAGTGTGTGACAGTCTGTCCTTAAGACAGATTCACCCTGCTACGGTGCTTACGGTTGAGTGGCGTCTATCTCCCAGAATACAATGATCTTCACAAATTTGTAGAAGCACTTCAAACAAATTTGTTCGGCGAACCAAACCTTGTGTTCTTATACTCTCTTAAATTTATTCTAAATCTAATATGAAGAATAATGCAAAAGTAGAAAATTTTGGACAGCAAAATGGAATAATTTTAGACTATTTTTTTTCGGCTCTAAAAACAATGCTGGAATGTTGGTATTTATAGGCAGTATACACAGCCCCGAACAGGTACTATTTTGAATCCAACAAGTGCACTTTTGAAATGAACAAGTACTGTTTTGAATTCAAACAGATATGATGCCAGGTTTTGAATCTGTTCGGAAATAACAGATCTGTAACTGCTGGGTAGTTAAAACCGAACTTGCTGGGCAGTTTTCCAGTTTGAATCTGAGAGGAATTTCGGACACAATGAGACTTAAATGTTGAACAAAAATTGGAATTCAAATTTGAATTAAATTCCCGCAATATTTTTTGAAAAAAATTCAAATGAATTTTGTCTAAAAAATTAATACAAGAACCGACCCGACCCAAAACCCATACCCGCGCCTGGCCCGGCTCGGACGGTGGCGGCAGCGCGCGCGCGTGTGTGGTGGTTTTGGCTAAGGTTCACTTTGTTCATAACTCCTCCCTTCTACAAACTTGGGGTGCCCCTTATGGCCCAACCCAAGTGTTGTAGGCTAGAGCTTATAAACTCAACAAAACTCTCTTAAAGTTTCAGTGTGGGACAAGCCTCACAAGGAAACCTACATTCAAAACTTAAATGTTCAATTCTACGAACCCGAAAACGACGTCAACTTCCCATTCACTCATAAATGGTTTTGACGAACCGTCTTCACCGTGTGACTTGCCACGCGGCAAGGAACACTTCACCTCTTCGGACCCACCCGAAAAGACGTTCAGGGCCCACTTAATTTTGGGATCAAAGTCGGCCCAAAATAAGCCTAATAAACCAATTTTTCCAACAATTATTTTGTACAAACCTTGGACTTTCTATGTATTGAGTTTAACTCAATTTTGTTGTACCCAAATAACGACTTGGAAAGATGTAGCCATTATGGCACAAATTTAATTGTACTTCCTCTTATTCCCATTCATTAGCGCATGCCATATGCTATAGATTCAGGGTCTAAGATCTATGAATATATATATAGTATGTCATCTTTTGTATACTGAAATAGAATCAATGAAAAGTTAATATCATATGAATTTTTGCTTTTCCATTTAATTTTATGAGGTGTATTGTCGTTATTATTTTTGGGGCGTTACATTAATTTACACATTTCAAAAGGAAAGTTAATTAATCCATTTATAAATTTAAATTTAGAAATTTGAAAGCAAGATTAACTAATCAATTTAAAAAATTTTAATTTTTTTTTATTATGTCTTAATTTACACATTTCAAAAGGAAAAAGTTAATTGTGGTGAAGTGGATTTGGAAATACTTCTTCAATCCAGTCAAACCCTCGAGATCCTTATGTTGTCACTTGAAATAGAAACGAACGCTCCAGTCGGTGGTGTCGAAATTAACACTTCAATGAGCAAGTTAGTTTTCCGAAAAGACTCGCGTAATTGTTTCTTAAAGGCTTAAGTTAGCTGTTTTTTTTCTTACCCCCACTCACTGAGCTCTTTTTCACCTTTTATAATGTTATCCTTCTCGACTCTCGTTCCACGCAACCTAGCTCCTCATCATTACCCTCTAGGGCCCATTTTTGTACTATACTTTTCAATGGAACTCTTCATCCCTATTGAGTGGGCCCCTGTTGATCTGTGTTATTCAGATTTCACCACATGCCAAACATATATATTAGAGGTGTTCGCAGTTCGGATTTGGACGGTTTGCGGATCGGTTTGGATCCGCCCGTATCTATGCGGTTTGGGAAAAAGATAACCCGCAACCGCCTACAGTGTAGTTTGCAGTTTGTGCGGATAAGATTCGCGGATGTGCGGGCGGTTTGCGGATTGGATTTTTTTCTTTAAAAATTTATTTTTGAGCCTTATTTTTTTTTCCATTTTGTAAATATTTATTTTAGGCCCTTTTCGCCCCATTTTCTAAAATACTCCAACATTAATAATTAATGAATTAAAACTTATAAAATTAAAAACACAACAAAATCAATTCGTAACACAAACAAATAATTCAAAATCTTAAATCAAATCATAAATTAACACAAGCACATATTTCAAAATCCTAAACAAGAACTGCATATTCATTAAGGAATTTAAAATTCCAAATTACACTTCATCCGGGACAAGTTTAATTATGTAACAATAATAATATGATTTGTATTTATTCAGATTCAGTTGATATAATACTATTAGCAAATGTAATGCTAGAGTAAATTCAAAAAATAAATGGTGTTTTGTTTTGGGCAAAAATATATAGGTAGGATATAGAAATGAAATCAATGGTTAAGATAAAAAAAAAAAAAAATTAATTAATTAAAAAAAATGTGGGCGGGTTCTTACAGGTGCGGGTTAAACCCGCAACCTACAAATATGCCATATTTCAAACCGTATCCGTCCTCATTGTGTTTGCGAAATCGCTCATTTGTATGCGGGTTGGGCGGGTTGGCGGGACCGTCGCCCACTACTAATATATGTTCCTGCCCACTATGCTTACTCGGCGTTCAATGATTAACCCGCCCAACGAGCTTGGGCCTCATGATGGTTATCCGGCCCAACAGGCTTGGGCCTTATTCGGTCCATATTGGATGGGCTGGGCTACCCGATGACGTACGAGATATAGCTCCAAGTCGACTCTCGCATTAATTAATCCATTTATAAATTTAAATTTAGAAATTTGAAAATGAAAGTTAACTAATCAGTTTTAAAATTTTAAAAAAAATCTTATTATGTCTTGATTTACATATTTCAAAAGGAAAGTTAATTAATCCATTTATAAATTTAAATTTAGAAATTTGAAAACGAAAGTTAACTAATCAATTTTAAAATTAAAAAAAAAAAATTCAACTTTTATTGAATCAGTTTAAAAAAATTATTATGCCTTGATTTACACATTTGAAAAGGAAAGTTAATTAATCCATTTAGAAATTTGTAAAGGAATTAATCAGTTTTAAAATTTTAAAAAAATCTTATTATGTCTTGATTTACTCATTTCAGAAGGAAAATTAATTGATCTATTTATAAATTTAAATTTTGAAATTTGAAATGGAAAGTTAACTAATCAGTTTTTAAATTTTTTAAAAAAAATTCTAACTTTTATTGAATCATGTAAAAGAAATCTTATTATGCCTTGATTTACACATTTCAAAAGAAACGTTAATTAGCCCATTTATAAATTTAAATTTAGAAATTTGAAAAGCAAGGTTAACTAATTAGTTTTAAATTCTTTTTTTAAAAATCTTATTATGCCTTAATTTACACATTTCAAAAGGAAAAGTTAAGTAGTCCATTTATAAATTTAAATTTAGAAATTTGAAAAAGAAGGTTAATTGATCAGTTTTAAAATTTTAAAAAAATAAAATCTTATTATACCTTGATTTACATATTTCAGAAGGAAAGTTAATTAATCCATTTATAAATTTAAATTTAGAAATTTAAAAAGAAAAGTTAACTATTCAGTTTTAAAATTTAAAAAACAAATCTTATTACACCTTGATTTACACATTTCAAAAGGAAAATTAATTAATCCATTTATAAATTTAAATTCAGAAGTTTAAAAAGGAAAGTTAACTAATCAGTTTTAAAATTTTAAAAAAATCTTATTACACTTTGATTTACACATTTCAAAAGGAAAGTTAATTAATCTATTTATAAATTTAAATTTAGAAATTTGAAAAGAAAAGTTAACTAAACTGTTTTAAATTTTTTTAAAAAAAATTCTAGCTTTTATTGAATCATTTTAAAAAAATCTCATTATACATTAATTTACACATTTCAAAAAGTAAGTTAATTAATCTATTTATAAATTTAAATTTAGAAATTTGAAAAGGAAAATTAACTAATCAGTTTTGAAATTAAAAAACAAAAACCTTCTAACTTTTATTGTATCTTTAAAAAAAAAAAATCTTATTATGCCTTGATTTACACATTTCAAAAGAAAAGTTAATTAATCCATTTATAAATTTAAATTTAAATTTTTGAAAGCAAAGTTAACTAATCAATTTAAATTTTAAAAAGGTTTTATTATGTTTTGATTTACACATTTCAAAAAAAAAAAAAGTTGATTAATCCATTTGCAAATTTAAATTTAGAAATTTGAAAAAGAAAATTAACTAATCAGTTTTAAATTTTTTTTAAAAAAATCTACTAACTTTTATTGAATCATTTAAAAAAACTCTTTTTATACCTTTGATAAAAATCTTTGCTTGTTTCCACTTTTCAAAAAACACTTTTCAGAAAATTCTACTTTCTTATTTTTCATATTTTTTTGTTTTTAATGAATTTTTTTAATATTTTAAGCAATTTTTTTACTTTTTAGACACACCTAAATACACCTAAAAAGTAAAAAAATTGTAAAAAAAATCTTTTAAAAATTCACTAAATACTAAAAATACAAAAAAATACCAGAATTCAGTACATTTTTTGTATTTTTATGTATTTATTAATTTTTTAAAATATTTTTTCACAAATTTTTTACTTTTTAGATACATCTAAGTAAGGTGCATCTAAAAAAATAAAAAAAATGTTTAAAATTTAAAAAAAATTCACTAAAAAAAAAAAAACATGAAAACCAAAACAGTTAATTTTCAAAAAACTTAATTCAGAAAACTCAAACCGAACACACTGATTATCATTTAAAAATATTCTGTCATATGTAACTTAGATAAAAATAAATTAAATTAAATTTATTATAAATTATTTTTGTTACATAATTTAAATAAATTTTATATTAATATTTTAATTTTAAAATTAATTTTTAAATGTCTATTTATGTCTGTGTATAGCACAAGTAATATGTTAGTCTCTAAAATAGACTAAAGTGCAACTGTGTAAGTGACCAATGAATGGCATCACGTGTAATATGCCATGATTGGGGAAGCACGTCACGTGATAAAGTAGGATTTGGGACTTAGCTGTAAGGCTGGAAGTGACCAAAAAAATTAAATTAAATAAAAACGCAAATTATAACAATGTAATTTCTTTTCAATTTTAATTTGGTTATTATAATTATAATTTTATCAATTTTATTTATTTATTTTTATACTATGTCAATTTATTTTAATTGATAATATTTGTTTATAAATTAAACTAAAATTAAAAAATTAGATAATTCATTTATATTTTTCAAAGTGATTGCAAGATTAATGTTCAAATTGAAATAATGTAGATGTAAGCATGACTTGCTTTGTTATTTTTTTTTTTTGTTCCTAATTGGTTTGTTTTATTTGAACAGGAAAGAGCTTTGCTTGCTGTGTGTGTGTTTTTTTTTTCCATTAGATAGGAAAAAAGTTTAGGAGGAGGGATGCTACCCCCATTCTAGAGTCAGGAAAAGCGTTACGCAATATCACTTACCAACAAATGACTGCTTGTAGCGGGACTTGAACCTAAGCCAAATGGGTGAAAGGAACGAGCCTTACCAACTGAACCAATCCTTGTTGGTCTTGCTCAGTGTTTTTGGTTCTTCGAAGCAAGATTTTGATGCTTTTTTACTTTTGTTTGTAAGAAATTAATAGACAAAATTGATGTAACTAAAATTATAAAATTAATTTAACCCAAGAAACAAATTTTTTTTTTTTTTTAAATCACATGTAATTTTCATTTTAAAAAACAACATTGATCAAGACTCCCAGTTAGGGGTGACCCTCACCACCCCACACCCACGTGGGGGTTAATGAGAGGAGGATATTTTTTTCCGGACCAATCAGCACCCACCGAGGCTTGACTTGCTGGGGGGTTCTCCCCATTTTCCTTTAAAAAATAATCAGATGGGCATTTCTGGAGTTGAGTCATGACAAATAAGGTGGCTCCATCACACCACAACACAGCAAACCCATGTGAGTTGTTGTGCCCACTGAAGGCTGGCTGGGTGGGATGCAGAGTACTGAAACTGAAGGCGACCCCACACAATTCCAAAATTCCAATTCCATGCAATTCTTTCCGAGGATCAATCATAAAATCACGCCTAGGTGCTGCATATCTTGGCTACAATGTCAACTATTCACTTTTTCTAATGGTGCAACATCTTTTGTTCAAAAAATAATAATAATAATTCAGTACGTTTGGTTTTAATTTTTTAAATTTAATTTTTTTTTAATTTAATTTTTTATTTTTTTTTAGTAAATATTTTTAAATTTTCAAATAATTTTTTTTTTATTTTGTTAGATGCACCTTACTTAAATGTATTTAAATAGTAAAATATTTTTAAAAATTAATAAATAAACAAAAATATGAAAAGTATATTGAATTTTTGTTTTTTTTTTTTTTTTTTGTATTTAGTATCTAGTGAATTTTTTAAAGATTTTTTTCACAAATATTATACTTTTTAAGCATATTTATTATAGGTGAGTCTAAAAATTTTATAAAAAATTGCTTAAAATATTAAAAAAATTTAGTGAAAACAAAAAAGTAAATTTTTTTAAAAAGTAAATTCTAAAACTGAAACCACACATAGTGAATAATAGTGCAACATCTTTGGTTGGGAATGTTTTTGTACTATTGTAAAAATAAAAATAAAACTAAATTATTCAAGTTTTATCTACATTTAACTTGTTAAAAATTTGTCATTGAGAAATTTATTTTGTAAATAAGATAAATTTGTACATTTTTTCGTAACTCATTAGTGTTTTGAGTTTAACTTGAACTTAATTTAAATATTATATTTGGATTTGGATTTGTTAAAACTTGTTTAACATTGTCTTAAAAAGTAAATAAATTAAACTTAAAACATATTTTTGTAAATGAACACTTTTATTTGCAATGCCAACTCTTTAATCTTTATTAATAGTATTTTGCTTGAAAAGTTCAACTTTGTATGAATTTTTAAGATATGAATCAATAATTAGGGGAAATTTATGATGTGTTGCAATGTTTTTATTTATTTATTAATTATGATTATTATTATGTGTTCATTGTAAATGTGATGAAGGATTATTAGAAGAATCAAAGTTGAAAAATATTTATTATTATCATTTTAAATATTGAGAAAGAAGGGGGTGGTGTGTCCTTATTTTCTTTTATGTCAGTGTGATTGCACATGCACACATTGACTATAGTAATGCATTATCAAAAGTTTAAAACTCCTTATTGAGTGATTATTAGAAGAATCTAAGCTGAAAAATATTTATTATTATCATTTTAAATATTGAGAAAGAAGGGGGTGGTGTGCCCTTATTTTCTTTTATGTGAGGGTGATTGCACATGTACACATTGACTAAGAAAACTATAGCAATGCACTATCAAAAGCTTAAAACTCCTTGTTGAGTGATTGCATCTGGCGAATGAAGTGTATTACATAGAATTAAGTATGGTCAACCATAGAAATGAAACTCTCATAAAATTTAATGGGACTATTTGGTAACACTTACGTTTTCAATTTTCTATTTATATTTATAAAAATTTAAAAAATTCAAATAAAAATTTGTTTGGTAAAATTTTTGATTTATAAATCAGTGGTCTCAGTTTATAAATTTGGCCAAAAAATAAAAACACAAAAAATGTATTTCTATTTTGAGTTTTGAGTTTTTTTTTTCTTTACCACCCAGCACTAACCACCACCCGCTACCATTTTCCACCACCATCTTCCCCCACCACCACCTGCCACCACCACTCACCACTCACCTACCACTACCAGCCACCACCCGCTACCACCACCTACCAGCCACACACCTGCTACCCACTCGCCACCACCACCCACCCCTCGCTGCCACCACTACCACCACCACCCACCATCCACCCGCCACCCACCACTACCATCCACTGCCCCCCATCTACTTGCCCCCACTACTCACCACCCACCTGCCACCACCATCCACCACCTGCCACCACCAGCCACCCATCACCACCAACCACCCACCTGCCACCACTAGCCACCTGTCACCCACCCGCCATCACCACCCACTCGCTACCACTTACTACCCGCCACCGTCACCCACCCACCTACCACCACCACCACCACCCCCACCTGCCACCGCTACCACCACTACCCATCACCCGCCACCGTCACGCACCTACCCACCATCACCACCCACCACCACCCGCCATTCGCCACCCACCTGCCACCACCATCCACCACCCGCCGCCACCACCATCACTACCCACTCGCTACTACCCACCACCCGCCACCGTCACCACCACCCGCCGCCACCCGCCACCCATCACCCGCCGCCACCACCCACCTACCATCCGCCACCCACCACCCGCCACCATCACCACCCACTTGCTACCACCCACCACTCGCCACCGTCACCCACCCACCCACCACCACCACCCACCCGCCACCACCAGCTACCCACCACCCAGCGTCACCACTTTCCACCACCGTCTTCCGCCGCCACTTGCCATTTCTCACTCTTTTTTATATTTTTAAATTTTTTTAAACATTTTGTCAATTACCAAACGCGTTTGTAGTTTATGTTTTTCTAAAAATAAACAAAATATAAACAAAAACTAATTTATAAAATTTTTGTAAATATAAACTGAAAACGTAAACGTTACCAAATACACAGTGTTTTTTGTTTTGGTTAAATTTTTCCTTGCCTAATGTAAAAATAGTTTGAATGGCACAGATGCATTATTATGTTTCGACAATTTACACAAGGTGTTATTATTTTTTAAAAATATATATCAATGAGTTAATAATGTTAGTAGAAGAGTATGAGGGGACTAGCGAGATTTAAACCTTCACTAATGAGGAGGCCAAGCAAGCACTTGACTACATAGGGGTGGTTTGGCATGTTCTAAATAAATGTATTTTTTAAATTTTTATAAAAAAAGATATATAGAAAAATAAAAAAATTAGATAAAAAAGTAGAGAGGAGATATTGATAGATGTTTATTGATGTGACCCAAATAAGTATATATATGCAAAAAAAAAAATATTTTTTTTTTTAATACATGTCCAACACCTACTTAATTTGGGACTCTTGCAATTAGTGTCCGCTTAGTAATTTAGTTTTCTTAAATAACTTTTTAACTTTTTTATAAGGTAAGAAAAGTCAATGTTTGAAATGATTTTTTTAGTTGAATAAATAATTATGAGAGAAAAAATAATTAATTGAGATGTATGATATGACATCCTGATTTTTTATGACTTTTTATGCTTCGTTTAGGAAGAATGGGTTGGGTGAGTTTGGGGTTATTTTAGTCACAAAAAGACAAAATGTACTTTTTAGTCTAATAAAACAAAACATCATATCCAACCCATAATCATTACATTATTTCTCTCACAAAAAGTCAAAAAAGCTAAAAAGTCTTTTCCAAATTAGGTTTTTTAATCCCAAACTAAAATAGCCAAAAAATTAAAAATGTTTATTGATAGATGTTTATTGATGTGACCCAAATAAGTGTATATATGTATAAAAAAAAATTATTTTTTTAATACATGCCCAACACCTACTTAATTTGAGACTCTTACAATTAGGGGTTGTTTGGGGTGTCCTAAATAAGTGTACTTTTTGTCTTTTTGGATTAAAATATTGAGGTTGAAAATATGGATGTTTGGATTAACTTTTTGACTTTTTATGGAAAAATGTGTAATAAAAAATTGTAAAAATTGATTTGTAGGGAAAAATTCGAATTGGGAGTTGTGCAGCCGTAATTGTTGACTTTTGGTGAATAGTGTTAACTTTTTAACTTTTTGAGTAACTTTTTAACTTTTTGACTTTTTAATAAGTTCCCAAACTTGGCCTTAGTGTCCGCTTAGTAATTTAGTTTTTTTAAATAATTTTTTAACTTTTTTATAAGGTAAGAAAAGTCAATGTTTGAAATGATTTTTTTAGTTGAATAAATAATTATAAGTGAAAAAATAATTAATTGAGATGTATGATATGACATCCTGATTTTTTATGACTTTTTATGGCTTCGTTTGGAAAGAATGGGTTGGGTGGGTTTGGGGCTATTTTAGTTACAAAAAAATAAAATAGGTTTTTTAACTCAATAAGATAAAATATCGCATCTAACTCATAATCATTATATTATTTCTCTCATAAAAAGTCAAAAAAGTCAAAAAAAAATTCCCAAACGAAACTTTTTAACCCCAGACTAAAATAGTCAAAAAAAAAAAAAAAAAAAAAACTAAAAAACTAAAAAATTAACCTACTTTTCAAACCAACCTATGTAGTCAAAAAATTAGCTATTCCAAAAAAAAAAAATTAAAAAAGGGGCCTTATACCTATTATGTCATTGTATATATATATATATATTATTGACACACATATCATTCTAACCAAAGTTAGGAGTAGTTGGGCAACAACTTAAAAAAATATACTTGTTGGTTTTTTTTATTTTAATTGAGTTTATCGCCTCTTATTTAGATCACATAACTCCTGTATCATATTACACATATTTTCATATAAAGTAAAAAATTATTAAAATACTCTATTCTCAAACAATCCCTTAAATAGATAAGAGCTTGTTTGAAAATTTATCATTTTAATTAATTTTTTAATTTTTTGTAAAAAAATAAATAGAGTAGTGTCATAAATTTATTTATTTATTTATTTATTTTTGACTATCTTTATCAAAAAGTCACTCCCCCAAATCCAATTAATAAATTATCATTAACAATGATTAAACTTGAAGATTATTTGTACACAATAAATTGTAGTATTAAAAATCGTTTTTACTCGTCACAAGGAAAGGATGATTGGATTTGTTACTCTCTAGTTTACAGGACTACCCTGCAAGAGATACCCACAGGGCACCCCCAACAAGGGAAAAATTATTAATTGGATGTTACGTGATCATATTTTACATTATTCATAATTTATCATGTCTTATCATATTTTTTTAATTATTTAATACAAATTTGGCTTGCCTTCGCAAGCTAGCAAAAAGTTAATTTTTAGTTTTTTTAGTCAAAAAAATTATTTTTTTTTACCTAAGTCACTACCCAAAAAGTTAATTTTTTTGATTAAAAAAGTCAAAAGTTAACTTTTTACCAACTTTCTAAAACACCAATTTATAAATTTTATTTTATTCATCAATCAAAATATTATTAAGGAGCTGTTTGGGATAAACTAAATA
Source organism: Camellia granthamiana (assembly GCA_036172215.1). Taxonomy (NCBI): domain Eukaryota; kingdom Viridiplantae; phylum Streptophyta; class Magnoliopsida; order Ericales; family Theaceae; genus Camellia; species Camellia granthamiana. The sequence continues at coordinate 125,654,844 of CM069905.1, forward strand.
AATGACTTTTTATGAAATATGGATTGGATATGGGTTGAATTTGAAGTGATGTGGTAGAGAGATAATGTAATTTAAATAAGATAATGTGACTTAAATAGAATAGTAACTTTTTGACTTTTTAATACTTTTTAATTATGCCAAACTAAGCCTAAAATATCACGATGTCCCAAACCAATCAATAACTTCTCCCAATAAGGACGTACTTGTCATTTGAATGATTGTACAGACAAAATTCTCTTAAAGGTCAAAATCAACTGAGAACATGTCTTCATCAAAACCCAATCAATCCCAAATGGTCAGGACCTCAAATCAGGGTTGATCCAGGGGCATTTCAGTAAATTCAAATCAACAATAACCAAAAATTAATTAATAAATTAACAACAATTACACGCTTTGGCGGGATGTCTATACCCTATGTACTTTAATTATTATTATCTAAACCCTAAAAATCTCAATTTTTTCACACTAACTGTAAAATCTAACAATTTTAATGGCGAAAACCCTAATGTCACTGCATTCTTACGCAACTCTCACTCTCTCTACGAAGCTTCTCCTCAAAGACCCCCCATTTTTTCTTCAATTTCAAGCTCCCCCAGATCCGGAATTAGGTAACTGACAGCTTCACACTTCATATATATATATATAATATATAAATAATGGTTTGAATGTGATGTTTGAACATTGATAGTTTTACTGATTTCTTTGATGGGTCTGTGACGTCAAGGCGTTTTTCTGCAGTGGAAGCTTGGTAAATTTTATTTGGGAACTTCTTTTTGACGTTTTGTGAAAACTGAACAAAAAAAGAAAACACTGTACTCTCTCTCTGTTTTTGGTTTTTAGCTTTCTCAGTATTCTACTTTGGGGGCTACATTTCGTCCACAAAGAAAAGAAAAAACTTGATTTCGGATTCGCATTTTCGTTTTTGCGCAAAGAGGCTTTTGGGTCTGTTTTCGTTTGGGTTTTGAGGTATTTGGTGAAATGTTTTTGGGTTTGATGATGCTGTTTTTGTAGTTGGAAAGTGGCAAATTTTTGGAGTTGTTTCTGGGTTTTGTTTGTTAGTTTAGGGTTTGGATCAAAGGGGATTTGTCTGATGTTAGCCATTTTTTGGGAATTTGAATAAAGGTATTTGCTGGGGTTTAGGGATTAATTTTAGTTTTTAATTATTTTTAGGGATTAATCAAAGATCTGAGTCGTTTTGTGTTAGAAATTTGTGGGTGTGTTCACTTTCTTTGAGCTGGTTAAGATTGATCTCTGCTATGTGATGCTATTCTGTCAGATGCTAGTTTTTGCATTTCTTTGTTTGTGATTTTGCATTTGAATTTGAAAATGTGGCATTGTATCTTATACCTTGAACCAGCTTATTCCTAGTTTGTTCTTATCATTATTGTTTTTTCTATATTTACTTTTGAGGAAATTCTCAGTCTGCTATCATAATGTGCTTAAGTTGCCAGCCCTAGGAATGTTTAGATCCATTTCAAAGTTCACTTGGGTTTGTGGTTCACTTCAATAAGGTGAATTTTCAAACATCTGATTGTGGTTATTTTACTTTAACTTCTTCCTTTCTCCCCTTACCTTTCCTACCCATCCTTCAATTACTTTCTCAGTTCCTAACTACTGAACCCTGGAAGTAAACAGGGTGCTTGAAAACAAGCAAATCTTTTTATTCATTTATTTAAATTCTCAATTCTATTTTTAATGTGAGTGCATGAGAAATCTATATGCACCAAGTTTAATGTCATTGAAAATTGCTTCACGGCTGAGTTTCACAACCATTTCAATTAATGTCACTGTTTCCCCCCTCTTCCCAACCAAAAGTTGCTTTAGTGTGTTGATTTTATTTGATTGTGCATCCTTGAGCATCTTGGTGATTTTTTGGAAACATGTGCAACATGATTATTTCTATCCTAGGTGGTGGTCCTGCCCTAGAATGTTGATCAACTTCAGTGATGATATGCTCTTTCTGTGAGGCCTTAACTATTTACTACATAGGTCTCAAGGGGTACTCATATATGATAAATCATTAAGTATTTTGCCTACTGAAAGAAAAGATTTTTTTATTGTTTTTGGTTATGTATTCCTTCCAATTTTGCTATGTGTAAAGACTTAGTGATGTTCTTATTGGTGAGAAGCCATATAAATCATTTCTTTTCTGCCCTCGTAAAAATATCAGTATCACATATTGTTCTATAAAGAAAAGTGATAATTTCTGAAGCATCTACTCTCCTTACTCTTTCCTTTGAAGTTATCACATACTTTTAAATCCACTGCAAAGTTCACTTGTGTTTGGGGACCAGATTTGTTGCTGGTCCTAGTTGTGGAACCGTGAAACACTAGTAACTTTTTTCACAAGTTCACTCAACACAGCAAATCCATATGAGCCATTCATTATTTATGTTCATTAAAGAGGCTTATGAAATATTTCTGAGCTATGATGTTTACAGAAACTATTCTTTGTTTCCTTAGCTTGTCATTTCTCATCTTAGAGACAGCATCTCTTTTATAAAGTTTGTGTTGTTAACAAAATAATTGGTAATTAATTGTAGATATGGTACAGGGGTTTTCAGATGGATTCTGAATGACTGGGGGTGGAAACCTAAGGATTTGAAGGTGATGGTAGACTGAATGTGCAGCAATGTCGAGGGTTGCAAAGTGGAAGCTTGAAAAGACAAAAGTAAAAGTGGTCTTTCGGCTGCAGTTTCATGCTACACATGTATGTTTGCTCTTTAGGATTTTAAATTGTGTTACTCATGGTTGGTGCCATTCTCACGACTATAGTTTTTTTTCCCTTTGTGTATGGATCTCTTCATGGCTCCTTATTAGTTTCCTTGTTGATTTCACATTACACGGAATCTCCTTTCTGGAATCATCTGGAAGGCTCTATGAGAATCTATATTATTGTAGAGTTCAATTGTGCAATTATATAAGTTGACAAAATTTTCAACAACTAAGCTCTCTGTATGTTATATAACTTAACATCCTGTGTCTCCAATGGTGCCTACATCCGCAGCTACTTGAAAATGGAAAGTATGTAGTAGACAGACTCATGTAAGTTTTAATGATAAAGAAGATCAGGACTTATCAATATTAAGTGTTTGAACTTTAAACTCTGTTTTGCCCAGTTGTCCTGGTGAACTGCAGATTTTGGACTTAGCTTGGTATTAAAGTAATATTGAGGTGTGTATGTGCTGGACCTGTTACCTTAGTATACGAGGGCCCACTAGTAGTCATCAGTGAAACCCAGTTGGCCTGGTAAATGGCATGGGAATCAAGTGTCCATGTGGCAGTAATTTTGTGTGGTTTTTTAATAGTCCAGCATGGGGACAATGTGTTAGTGCAAAAAAATGAAAGCTTTAGGAAATAAAGCCAAGGAAACATAAGAAAAATTTATAATTAATGAGCAATGGAAAAGAACTTTCTGAATACATATTGTTTTTTCAATGTAACAACATTTCAACCTGCATGGTTCATGTTACTACAGTAGTAATGAGGCTGTAAATTATCCCTTTTACAAGAAGCTAGAATTAAATGTATAGTTTATCTGAACACCCACAATGACTATATTTAAGTTTGGATACTGTATATATTGCAGAATAATTGTGTAAGAAGGGATGAAGATGTGTTTTCTCTTGGTTGTTTACTAGTCTTAATGCAAATCTGAGAAATAGATTCAACAAATCTATTTGACAAGTGAACAAAAAGAAAATCCTAATTTAAATCAAGGCAAAAATCTGATATGATCAAGAAAAATACACATTAACCCTACCATATCAATCAAAAAAAAAAAAAACCCTACCATATAAAATGTTTCATTGACTGTTAGGAAAATAAAAACTGTAAGACTAAATCATGTTACTTTATAGCTATCTGGACTGGCTGTGCTTCTTAGGCTGTTGCAGCACTTGGCAAACTGCATACATTATATGAAATTGGAGTAGAAGTTCTATTTTATTTCTTATTAGAAAAATCAGAATAGAATGTTTAACAAATACATAATGTGTCCTCTTTTTTTTTTCCTTCCTGTTTTTATTATTTCAGGTTCCACAAGCTGGGTGGGATAAGCTATTTATATCTTTCATTCCTGCCGATTCTGGAAAGGCAACAGCAAAGACAACCAAAGCTAATGTGAGAAATGGGGCATGCAAATGGGGAGATCCTATTTATGAAACTACTAGACTTCTTCAGGACTCCAAAAGCAAACAGTATGATGTAAAGCTATACAAATTTGTCGTGGCCATGGTAGGTTTCTTCACTAATTCTTCGTTTCAATTCTGACCCTTTTATGTCTTGTTCTGTATTGCTAATGTCTGTACATGATATATTGATGCTCTTATTTCCACATATTTTCCTAGTCCCTTGTCATGATCAAAACGGATTATTACACCCAATATCTCTTTTAAGTGATATTAACTTTATCTTTGTCCTGAATTTATTGATGTCAGGGTTCTTCTAGGTCTAGTATCCTTGGCGAAGCTAGCATCAATCTTGCTGATTTTGCTGATGCACTGAAGCCTTCTATCATTGATCTGCCTCTTCATGGATGTAACTGTGGAACTATTTTACATGTGAGACACTTTGAACTCTATATGTCTTATAAGCTTCTTATAGCTACCTCCTTCCACGTGCCTAGTGCTGGCCCTGCTGCGCGTATACCCCCGTGGGCATAAAGAGAGGAACCTATGTTTTCTTGCATGTGTTCTATAAACATTTTTATTGATCTCCATATCTTGAGATCTGGTGATTGGAGAAGTTAACAAAGAAAGACTCAACCACATCCTATTTATGTGATAAAATAAACCTATATAAACTTTGTTGGCTTGCATCTAGCTTTTTCAACCTATTTTGCACAAGTTTGCTTGTTTGATTTTTGCCTAGCCCTACCATTTCATATTCTTGTCTAGGTTCAACCCTTTTTGTTATTACTTGAGAATTCTTTTTCATGATTCCCGTATAATGTTGTAGCTGCTTATGCTTTTTGTTGCCAGGTCACAGTCCAGCTGCTAACTTCTAAAACTGGATTCAGGTATTGCATCATTACTCATAGGAGTCAAAGTACATGCTTTTATTATTGAGAAATTGAAAACGAGGTCTATATGCTTACAGAGAATTTGAGCAGCAGAGAGAGAAGGGGCTGCAGACAGGCACCGAGCTAAATAGGCATGATGGATCTGGTACTGGAAAAGTATCATCTTCAGGAGGGATTTCTAATGATCAGATTGATAAGGTTGATCATTTGTTTTGTCTGTATATTCACGTAAATGTTCCTTGTGTCTTATTTTCTTGACATTTCGTATTGGTTATTAAATGAACTTGAAGTCCATGTATTGCGATGGTGAAGCAATAGCTTGTTTGGGTATGTTTCCATTTGAATTTTTTTTTTTTAAAAAGGATTGGACAATGATGGTGAATCTTGATTATGCAAGAGGCTTTCACCATGTTGATTACTGAAATAAAAAATAGGACACATGAAGCATCATAAAGAATTTACTTCAAAACCAAATTGAAATTAGCTGTCTGATGTTAATTATAGGCCTAGTGTTCTCTCATTGATGAAGGCAAAAGCCTCTCTTTCTAGCATCCAAATTGTAATTATTGATTTCAAATTTGCAAAACAGAAGCGTATTCATAGCATTTTGATGTTAGCCATTAACTTCTTTTAGAGTTTAAGCCTTTAGAGTGGGTGTGATGTAAGTATTTATACCATGGACACAACCCCTCATGAGCCCTCTGAAGTGCGGTCAGATACCTTGCTATGAATGTGCCAAACGTGCATGTGATCATTCTCTTGTTGTATGTGCATATGGATAGATAGTGTGTGTTGTTTTTTTGCCAAGAACATATAAAATGCTTGGACAGCCACATCTTTTTGTGCGAGTGCAATTTGACAAAATCCACAGCACCACAGGGCCTTGGGTCCTAGAAACTGACCTTTCATTTAAAGGTCTGTCTTAATCACACCCAATATGGGTGATTTGAACAGAAATTGTAAAGAATTGACCTATTGCCTTCAAGTCTCTGCTGAAACAAACATGCTGCTATTGCTTTTCTTATTGCAGTTTCATTACTATTGATAATCCATGTCTTGAGTTCAAAATGTTGTATTGTCAAGATATATATTTTTTTATATAAGAAAGAAGGTAATAAAAAAATTTGAACATTTTTCGGTTCTCTTTATATAGTTGACCAAACATCTGTCTGGTTCTGATCATGATCTTTTTTTATCCTCCTTCCCTCTGAATATAGATCAATGCAAGAGTTAGATTCAGGCCAGAATCTAAAGAGCTTCCATCACTTGAAGAAGAGGCGGGGTTAAGTGAAGAAAATGCAGACTCAGCTGTGGGATTTGATGGGTCATCCAATACTTCAGAAAGTTTATATGCTGAAAAGCATGATACCTCTAGCACACATGAGATTGATAGCCTGAAAAGTACAGTGTCTGGTGATCTAAATGGACTTTCCCAAAGCCCTCGCGAAGAGAAAGGGGATACATCTGATCATCGAATTTTGCCTCAGGGAAGCAGTGATTGGGTTCATGGCTGGAGTTCAGACTATTCCATGGATAATGACTTGGCAATTGTTTATGAGGAGAATGGTAGACTTAGGGGTAGTTTGGAAGTGGCTGAGTCTTCTGTTCATGAGCTTAAGCTGGAGGTAAGCTCTTTACAAAGCCATGCAGATGAAATAGGCATTGAAACACAGAAGTTTTCTCAGCAACTTGCTGCTGAGATTTCTGCAGGAGAAGAACTGGCAAAAGAGATTTCTGTCATGCAGTCAGAGTGTTTAAAGTTAAAAGGTGATCTTGAACAGCTTAAAAGTCTAAAATTAAGTCCTCAATATGCAAGCAGGGAAACTAGTAACAACAGCAACCAGGATCATTTATTTCAAGGTAATCGGCTCAGTTGGCTAAAGGGGCTTTTGGTCATGGAGGATAAGATAAGAGAGCTTCAAAACAAGGTATACCTCAGCTTCAATGATAGAGACTTGAGGTTCCTTCACTCAGACCTGGGGGAACTGCTTATTGTTCTTCAGCAACTCAAACTTGGAACTGGGGAAGCAATTCCTCTGCTAGATTTACCATCAGAAATCACAAATGTAAAGGAGATCAGAAAAATGAGTTCACATGAAAATGAACAATTTGTATTGGGAAATGGTTTAGATGTGGACTTGTATCAGCCATCAGATATGCTGAATTGCTTAAGCATCCCCAGCATTGTGTCTCAAGAAGCTGATTCTATAGGTGTTACCAAAGCAATGGAAGAGAAAATCTTTGAACTTCTAAGGGAGTTGGATGAAGCCAAAGCTGAGCGAGAAAGCTTTGCAAGAAAAATGGACCAGATGGAGTGCTACTATGAGGCTCTTGTTCAGGAGCTTGAGGAAAATCATAAGCAAATGCTAGGAGAGTTGCAGAATCTTCGAAATGAGCACTCTACTTGCCTTTACACTATTGCTACCACAAGTGCTGAGATGGAATCAATGCGCCAAGATATGAATGAGCAGATCTTAAGATTTACTCAAGAGAGACGTGACTTGGATTCCATTAACAAGGATCTTGAAAAGAGGGCTACTACTTCGGAAGCAGCTCTGAGGAGGGCTCGCATGAATTACTCAATTGCAGTAGATCACTTACAAAAGGACCTTGACTTGCTTTCTTTCCAAGTTGTATCTATGTTTGAGACTAATGAGAACCTTATCAAACAAACTTTTTCAGAAACTTCACAACTGTGCTTCGAAGGGCAGCCAGAGGCAGTGCGGAGTCTAGAAGAATTTCATGCCACTAAACTTTTGCAGTACCAGAATCAAAATGCAGGGGTAAACAGATCTCTCCTCTTGGGTGGAGATATTCTTTTGGAGGATATGAAAAAATCTCTCCTCTTGCAGGAAGGGCTTTACCAGAAGGTTGAAGAAGAACTCTCAGAAATGCATGTGGCAAACATGCACTTGGATGTTTTCTCAAAGATTCTACAAGAAACTTTGCTTGAAGCAAGTGCTGGCGTTATACTTATGAAAAAGAAAATTGATGAATTTGCACAGCAGTTGGACCTTTCAACTGAATCCAAGAAGTTGTTAACACTACAGCTGCAAACTGCTATGCATGAGGTACAGACCCTGAATGAATACAAAGCTAGTTGCATCGCCAAGTGCCGTGATATGGATCTGCAGAATCAAATTTTAGAAGCGAAGTTAGAAAGTCTTTCCAATGAAAATTGTCTCTTTACTCAAAAGATTACAGAATGGGAAGTGTTGGTGAGGGAATGCAGAGGTTATGAAAGCAAATATGAGGCTTGCTTTACTGAGAAAACAGATCTGGCAAATTTGTTAAAGCAGGAAACTCTAGACAAGGGGAACCTTCAAAATGAGATAACCTCTTTGAAAGAAGAGTTGGAAACTGTCAAAGCTGAATGCAGCGGTTATGAAAGCAAATATGATGCTTGCTTTACTGAGAAAACAGAGCTGGCAACTTTGTTAAAGCAGGAAACTCTAGACAAGGGGAACCTTCAAAATGAGATAACCTCTTCGAAAGAAGAGTTGGAAACTGTCAAAGCTGAATGCAGCGGTTATGAAAGCAAATATGAGGCTTGCTTTACTGAGAAAACAGATCTGGCAAATTTGTTAAAGCAGGAAACTCTGATCAGGGAAAACCTTCAAAATGAGATATCCTCTTTGAAAGAAGTGTCGAAAACTGTCAAAGCTGAATGCAGAGGTTATGAAAGCAGATATGAGGCTTGCTTTGCTGAGAAAACAGAGCTGGCAACTTTGTTAACGCAGGAAACTCTAGACAAGGGGAACCTTCAAAATGAGATATCCTTTTTGAAAGAAGAGTTGGGAACTGTCAAAGCTGAATGCAGCGATTATGGAAGCAAATATGAGGCTTGCTCTACTGAGAAAACAGATCTGGAAAATTTGTTAAAGCACGAAACTCTGAACAAGGAACACCTTGAAAATGAGATATCCTCTTTGAAAGAAGAGTTAAAAACTGTCATAGCTGAACACAGTGAGTTGTCTTATTCGAAGGAATATCTGCAGAAAATTGTCTACTTTCTGGAAGACAAATTGGGGTGTGTGCTGGCATCTTACAACAAGCAATTCAACGGATTGTTTCCCACAACAAATTCTGTTTGTCAGGATTTGGGTTCGATGGATTTTGAGGTTGTCATCTCGCAATTGGAAGAGATCCAACATAGTGCATGTGAAAAGATTCTTCAACTTTTGGAAGAGAAGAAAAACCTAGAGGGTGAAAGAGACCTTGCTCAAGTGTCCTCAAGCACTGCCAGCACAGAAATGCTGGCCACTAAGCAGAAGTTCGGGCATGACATACAGATTATGGGTACTAAACTAGAAGCATCCAATGCCCTTGTGGAGAAACTTCAGTTGGAGCTTGAGACTCTAGCTAATAAACTCCATGTTAGCTCTGAAGCTGAAGAAAACTATGCACACCAGAGCAAAGAGCTTTTGGATGATCTAGCACTTTTGGAAGTTGAGCTGCAACAACTTACTTCTAAGAATATGGATCTTGCTAAAGAGATTTTGGGCTTGGACACTGTAACTGAGGAACTTGAGAGAAGTAAGTTGACCATTGCTGAGTTAACACAGGAAAGACAAGATCTGATGATGTCTTTACAGGGTAAAACTGAGGAATCTGTCAAGCTGGCATCTGAGCTTGACAGTTTGAAAGAAAATTTGAGATCTCTGCATGATGAGTTTCATCTTGAGAGAAGCATCAGAGATAACCTAGAGGATACTATTAAAGATCTAACTTCCCAATTGAACGAGAAACATGACCACTTGCTTCGATTCTCCCAGCAGGATGCTGAACTGGTACATTTCAGGCACCTGGCATCAGATCTAGAACTAGAAAAATCTAGAGTCTGCCATATTTTGCTGCAGCATGAGGAATGTTTAGAAAAGCTTCGTGAAGAATCTTCTCATCATACTGATCTGGAAAGTCAGTTATCAGAAATGCGTGGATATATAATTGCTGCAGATGTTAACGTCATCTTCACTAGGATTCAGTATGAGACCCGAATTGAGGAGCTTTCCCTGAAACTTCTATCCTCAGAGGGGCATGTTGGGGATCTTAGCAAGAAGCTTTATGATGTAGAGGAAATGCTGAATCGGTCTCTTGCTGGTGAAGCACATTGCATTAAAGAAAATTTGAACTTGGCGACAACTGTCGAGTCCCTGAGATCGGAGTTGAAAGCCTCTGTTGCTCAACATGAAGCCCTTTCAGATTTAAACGGCATTATGATGGTTCAACTGGAGGAATACAAGAAGAGGGTGGCATCATTGGAGGTTGATTTTTCCAGGGATAAAAATGAGCATAGTCTGGAGGTAAAACAGCTGAAGCAAATACTGGTGCTTTCTGAAGAAGAGATTGATAACTTGTTGTCCTCCAAGGAAGAATTGGATACGACAGTGACAGTTCTCAAAGCCAAATTGGATGAACTGCGTATGTATACTTCCTCACTTCAAGATTATAATGATGAACTGATGACACTGCAGAACCAGTCTAATGAGCTTAAGCACAGGCTGTCCAAACAGATTCTGAAGACAGAAGAGTTCAAGAACCTGTCCATCCATTTTAAGGATCTTAAAGACAAGGCTGAAGCTGAATGTCTCCAGGCTCGTGCAAAAAGAGAACCTGAAGGACCATCCGTTGCTATGCAAGACTCACTGAGAATTGCCTTTCTCAAGGAACAGTATGAAACCAAGATCCAAGAGTTGAGGCACCAACTTTCTATTTCCAAAAAGCATGGAGAGGAGATGCTTTGGAAATTACAAGATGCTGTTGATGAACTTGAGAATAGGAAGAAATCTGAAGCTTCTCACTTGAAGAGAAATGAAGACTTATCAGTGAAGATCTTGGAACTGGAGTCTGAATTACAGTCCGTAGTTTCTGAAAAACGTGAAAAATTCAAGGCGTATGACCGTATAAATGCTGAATTGGAATGTGCACTATTAAGCCTTGAATGCTGCAAGGAAGAAAAACAGAGGCTTGAAGCTTCTTTGCAAGAGTGCAGTGAGGAGAATAATAGAATTGCTACTGAACTTATCCTGACCAAGGGACAGCTAGAGAGTTTTGCATCTAACATGAATGTTCAAAAGGAAGAATGTAATGGATTTGATGAACTGGGTAACACATCTGGTGATACAGGTTTAGGAAAGGCTTACAAGGAAAATCCAGTTTCAGGTACTTCAAGCTCTGAAAGTATAACTATGGACACTGCTGGGAATGACTCAAGCTCAACTGGAAGGCCTTTCGTCAAGTGCTCAGAGCACCATAATTTAATGAACCGTGAAGAAGTAGAAGATGCAAGCTCGATTCCAATAGTTGAAGGTGAACATTCAGCAATACCAGCAAATGTGCAACCTTTCCAGGTATTATACATTTCTCTGAATTATCATTGCTAACCCATTATTGGCCTATTGATGCCTGCAATATGTGCATCTAGGAAGATGGTGATTTAGACATTAATGATATCTCTGAGAATTACTTTTCAGTTTTGATGTTCTGTTGAAGTCAAGATGACAACTTGCAAAACTATGATTGCATACTTGCAATAGCTTACCAACAGCAGATTGGTAGGGTGCTTCTGTTAAAGGTTTAAAAACATTGTGCTTACATACATATTTCATATTTTGTTGTTGATCCACTGCTTGGTTGATGCCCCAAATTTATAAATAGCCCTTATACCCACTATTTCCACATTGTTTGCACATTCTTATCTCATCCAAGCAATTAGGTAATAGGGTACTTATGAGAAGAGATCTACTATAATTGTATAATATGGTAAGTCCTCAAGCCTTGCATTTGCTCGAAATTACCTTTCTACCTTCACCAGAGTATCTTTAGCACTATGTTACCTAGAACGCAGATCGTTCTGGTATAAGGAATGAGAACATGGTACGCCATGTGCTCTGAAATATGATACAATAGAGGTAGATTTCTTAATTTGACATCCGATATATTATATAGTTTATTTTTCTTCAAATTAATTGTTCAACTACACATTCCTATGAGCATTATGACCTATTGTTTTACATTTTTTCAATCCAAAACTCTACATCTAGGTTTTAGTTCTTTATATTTGACTTTTCTTTTATACCTTTCTACACTTAATCCTAATTGCAATTGCCATTTTATTACCAGATTCCGGAATATTTACAAATGATCACAATGCTTATCTAGCGTGAAGAGGAGCATCACATATATTACTGTAGTTACTATTATTTAAAGTTACTAGTGTACCCTGCTTTGCCATGGAAATGATTTTATACATCAAAAAAAAAAAAAAAAACAACCATTTTATTGATATTGTCCTTCATCAGATGACTTCTTCTGACCAAAAATCAGTTTTGATTATTTTATTATGCATCTATATATATTTTGACTTTTCAGAATGCACATTGAATTGCGGTTTCTAAGCAAATTTATATGTGCAATCATTTAGGGGCAGGATGTTCTTATACACGAAAGCATGCATGGAATTTCAAAGCATGCCTTTCTAGAGCAAGGGGCCTTCTTGCACAATGATTCGAAGCATTTAGCTATTAGCCATGATCATTTTAAAGCCCAGAGTTTAAAGTCTAGCATGGATCAGCTACACAAAGAGGTACTCATTTTGTTCTGGAAGGAGAGTAGTTAATCATGTCTCCCACTATATATTGGTGTGGAAGGCAGGAACGCAATAGTTATGAACTCTCTCTTGACAAAAGAATTTATATATGATGGAAACCTAGGGTTGGTTTGGGATGTTCTAAAAAAGTGCATTTTTTGACTTATTGGCTTATATGGGTTGGGTTTGGGTTGGGTTTGATGTGATGTGTTAGAGAGGTGATGTGTTAGAGAGATAATGTGATTTAAATAAGATGATGTGACTTAAATAGGATAGTGACTTTTTGACTTTTTATATTATTTAGTAGATACCAAACTTGGCCCTAATATAATCCCTTGCCTTCTGATTGCAGTTGGAGAGAATGAAAAATGATAACTCTCTTCTTCCTCCACTGGATGATCATTATTTTGACCCAAATTTTCCAGGTTTACAAACAGAACTTATGCAGTTACACAAGGTAAAGTGAGCTACATCCTTGAACACCTTGCAGTTTGTCAGTGCCCTTATTCAAGACTCTCACCTCTCTTTTCTTTTTTTTTTGGGTGCCTTGTGGGCTTTTTAAGGTAAATGAAGAGTTGAGAAACATATTCCCTGTGTTTAATGAATCGGGCAGTGGGAATGCATTAGAAAGGGTACTTGCTTTGGAAATTGAGCTTGCTGAAGCACTGCGGGCAAAGAAGAAATCAAGCATCATTTTCCAGAGGTAGGTTATCCTTTTCTTTTAACATGAAATGGCATATTGTGTCACATCATCATACGCTTAACACAGGAACATGCCTTGTAGTCTCAATATATTTTGCGCTGTGTTCTGCTGTGTTTGGTTATCAGATGTTTTGCCACTTCCTCGATTTCTTCGCTTTGCATTAATTTTTATAGCCTTGAAATTGTGTCATACTAATTTGTTGGGAGCAATATCTAAATGGAAAATTGGAAAAATAATTACAGATCAATGAAGTGCAAGTGAGATGTGCCCGGTGCAAGTGAGAACTGTGCAAAATTGGCATAGTTCTTGCTTACACTATTGATTTGCTATTGTTTTCCCCATTTTCTATTTATTTGATAAATTTTTATGGTCTAGTGGTTTATCATGCACGAGACAAAACATCAGTCACCTTTGCTTCACCTTGTAAATTAGTGGTGCTACTTTAAGAGTCCGTTTACAACTTGGGACCTTGTGCCATTTTTGCCTTGAGGTCCTATGATTCATGTCATGTCATGCCTTATGTTTACTGATATATTGCTAACTTGTACATATGATTACCAATGCCATCATTTAACAAAATCAAGATAGTAATGTGTGTAAAATCAAAATATTAATGTGTTAGTTTGTGTTAGAGATCTTAGTGTACCACACAAAAAGTTACAATTTCGTGATTTCAAATCAATATTTTCTGGATCTCAATTAGTTTTCAATGTCATCTTGAACATATGGTTGATTTGAAGGTTTGTTTCATTTCATGCTGCCATTCTGTCTACCCTGTCTAGGTGGTAACCCCAGAGTAAAGGGTGGCCAAATGTATGCCAATCAGTTTGGTACAGCATAAGATGCACCGATAGCTCACACCATAATATGTTCTTAAATCTCTCTCTCTCTCTCTCTCTGTGTTGATATTTTTTCACTGCATTTCAAATGTATTAACATATCCTTTTCCTCCACGGTCTAGTTCATTCATAAAACAACACAGTGATGAGCAAGCAATATTCCAAAGCTTCAGAGATATCAATGAGCTGATCAAAGAGATGTTGGAACTCAAGGGAAGGTATGTGACTGTTGAGAGTGAGCTGAAAGACATGCACGGCCGTTACTCTCAACTGAGTCTCCAATTTGCCGAGGTTGAAGGAGAGAGACAGAAACTTATGATGACACTCAAGAATGTCCGTACATCCAGGAAGTTTATGCAGTTGAATCGCTCTTCATCAGATACTCTTGGGGACCATCCCTCGTAGGCAGAGAGCATGTTATCTCCTGATTCCTTGATCACAAAGTCCGAGAAGTCACAGTTCACCCACATCAGATGTTATGCATTGACATCAGGTTCCAATGGGCTACTGACATCTGGCAATTTCAAGGATGACATAAACTAGCTTGAGCCATGTCAGAAGCTAAGACAGTTTCCTTGTAAATAATAAATGTCCAACAGCTTAAAAATACAAGGTGTAGTGTAGATGTCTGTAATATTTGGACAAACCTTCTCTCCCATCTCTATTTATTTTTTTGTATTTGTTTTCTTCTTTGTCTCTGTATAGAAAATTATATTCTTTATTGAAGCATTAGAAATGTCTTTCCTCCTTTCTTCAATTCCTTTATGGTGGAATTTTAGTTGTTGAATTTCGAATTTGCTTCGTAACTCCAGTGCTGAGTTCAAGTAAATTGTTTTGGGTTGTGAGATATGGAACAAACTGGTTTAAAATCCCTACTTAGTGGCCATGTGGGAGGGAGAGAAGAACCTGCTAAAATCATTGTCCATATTAGAGCTGACCATATAATCATATATATATATCAATGAGGTTAGACTCAATTTTTGTGGGCACTTCATGTACACATTGCGGCTTTCATTATGTACATAAACCCACCTAAAAAGTGAGAAAAATGGAAATACAATTATTTTCCAATTTCATTAAACTCATTAATTCATTTGTTTCCTTTTCTGTTGGAATGTCAAAAGCAGGAAATATCATACAACAGCAACTGATGTCTTTTTTTAAGAACTTGAGTCAACAAAATTCTAATGAAGGGAATAAATTTGTGACAAAGACAGTAGCGACTATCTGGTTACATTTTACATGTCATGAGATGAATTCTGCACTATACTCATTTGAGAAGTTTTAGGCCAACAATAAAACCCAAATTAAACCAAATAATGAATTTCTTCTGTAATAGTTTTTTTTGTTTGTCCCTTTTTTTCCTTCATGACTGGACACCAAGAAAAGTTTCATGATCTACAAAGCTTCTCTTCAAGCATTGCATCTAATTCCTTCTCTCCCATTCAAATTTTCTTTTTTTTCTTTTTTTTGGGGTGGTACTACAAGACATTTACTGTGAGAAACCACAACATCAAAGCAACAAATAACAATCATAACAAAACACCTCCAAGATTCTTGTTTCTGCAGCCAGTTGAAGCCAAGAATACCTGAAATCCGGGGAGTTTTTTGAAACAAAACTGAGCAACCATCTGACACACACGTATGGAGAGATACAGAAACCAACCAACGAAGCTCTGTCGATCTTGGCATTTTGAGTTACAGGATGGTACAAAAGCACCTGTTCTTCTTCGGGAAATCACCCTGCAGTTTTTCTGTGATAAACGTGTCGAGCATCAGTATTTGGGTTTTGATCTGTAATTACTTGATTTTTCTATGTATTCATGAGAATTGTGTGAAATATCAGAAGAAACATAATGCAATGATAAGAACATCAACATTGGATAGAAGATACAAAACATAAAAGTAACATGCCCACAAATTCAGCAAAATTGTCATCAGAGTAAAGGAAGGTCTTGGGCAAATGCTAGAGACGATGCCATGTAGGTACAATCAAAATAAAGCTTATAAAGGAGGCTCAACAAAAAAGGCCAGTGCTGGTATACAGTGACTGATGAAAACAATTCTAAGAAGCGCGTCAATGAGGTTTTGAGGACAAAAAATGAAAACAGGGAAAAGATCAAAGGAAGTACAAAAATGGAGTAAAGTACTCCCAAGCCACACAATCTTGAAAGAACTAGCAAACATTGTAGAGTTCAAGAACACAAATTAATGAAACAATTTTATTGTGATTAGCATTGCCAACTATGTTAAGCAAGCATATCATATGTTGTACTTAGGTTGGAACATCTGTACCTCTATGAGGATTCATAAATGTGCCCATTCATCATCGAACACAAATGCATAATATAATTTAGTTTGTGGAATTACCATTGTTTTTGTCTGAAAAAGGAGGACGCACGACAACATGCATAGTGATGACCGCTCCTGGAAGTTCCCCAATTGGGAGTCTGGACTCGGCCAGTGTCTTGTTGTTTTCCAGTATCTTTCCCGCATTAATAAGCTTCACATCATTTATAGTCTTTGGAGCATTATCTTTATCTATCAAACAGAGATAACTTCAATGAGGATATAACAAAAATCAAAATTGAAGTCCACAATATTTCAATGATTTATGAGAAATGTATCCAACTTCAACTGATTTAAGCTCTAGCTTCTTAAAGAAGTATGAATGCCAATGTCACCAACAAAGTGAATGGAATAAATGGATATTATTTTTGCCCCATATATATAGCCACAATATAGGCTCATAGAAACTTTTCCAATTATAACTGATCATAGTTTTTGTTATAATACTTATTCAGCCATTTTTGGTGACGGGCAGTCTGTAACACGTGATATTGTGAAGCATGATTGTGCTACTACCAGCTGACAAGGATATCTCATTTTCAACCACTAAAATATTGTCCTTCTAATATAAGCCCATATGTTGAAGGAAAAAGAAAAAAAGAAAAAAGAATCCTTAAACCCCTGATTCACCACCACAGCTCCACTTAAGAAAGAGGGAAAGAAAATTAAAAAAAAAAATAAAACATAAAACATAAAACATAAAAGAAAGAAAGAAAAGCATATTTTTTTTACTCCTGTCTATTATCTAAATAAGGAAACTAGAAACCGAATCCACAAGAACCGTAACAGTGATCACCAATAGAACCACCAACCTTAGAGCTTCTCCAGATATGCCAGATAACTCGAATGTTCTCTCAAAAATCTTGACAAAGATATACAGAAAGGTAATCATTACCAATGAAAAAGAAAATGAACTTGATTATTCAAAAACCAACTTTTTCAAAAAAATTCCCAATCCTGAATAACATAGAAACTTGATTTATAAGGCAAACATGATTTTCAGAGTCGGCAATCCACTTGCAGGGTAACAACTTAAAACTATAACGAGAAACCGCTGCAATCTGATATGATAATTGAAAAGTGAACAGTTTGCGTAATGTTGCTACTATGGTTTAGAATAAAAAATCACAAGAAAATCAAGAAATTGTTGCCAATATTTAGAGGACTAGTTTGCCTGGTTCAAACCCCAACAGAAAATTCATGATCAAACCAGCTTCAGATAAATTGAGTCAGATACTCAAAAATACATTCTGCTTTGAAAGAAATATATTTGGATTTGTGTATTAAATCCAGCACAGTTTCATCGCATGCAGGTCACATGTTCAAGTTTTATTTGTCAGACTTAAAGCACCTTCAATAACTATGCACTACTATTTTTTTATTTACAAATTTTGGCATGTGCAAACTCTAAATATACTTGAATTTAAGCTCCTTCCTGCACATCTAGAATTAGAATTAAGAGCTCCGAAAGGCCATATTGAAGGCCATGAAAATATTTGAACCAAACAACCCTAGCAGAAGTCTCTGACGATTGTGATTAGATACTTATCCACCGAGCATACAAAGCTTGTGGAGGACTTGAACCTCTCTCGAAACAAAAAGAGTATTACTGTAATATGACCCTTCTTAAATGAGATATAACTTATAACAGATGCAAGAACCAACAAAAATACAAATGCTATTTTTTATCTACTAGTTTGACACGAAAATTTGACAGTTCTATTAACATCTTCCATCTTTCTAATAAGTTGGACCAAACTTTTTTCGTAATTTTTTTTCAGATTGGTAATTACATTGAATCATAAAATTAAATTGTATAAATGGCTTCTTCTTCTTTTATTTATTTATTTTTTCTTTGCTTAGGAAAAAAGTGACACTGAACAACTTTTTTTATGGAAAAAAAAAATATATGTATCACCTGCAATATATGCCATACATACATACTCCATTACATTCGTTGAAATTGATGAGCAAACGTACAAAGAAAAATCATGGAACAACTCTCAATTCCTCCAAGGTAGACTACAGGATAAGGAAGTATATACATGAGAGAAAAAGGTCCATAAATAGTAAATTATATATCAAGACACTATTATATGAATCATATGACTATCCAGACAAAACAAACACAGAAGATAGCAATATCAAATATTCTAAACACATCAAAATTCAAAATTCAGAACTTACGAGGGTAAAAGAATTTACAACCTTTAGGCCATTGTGCAATTATCTTTTCTTTGAGAGATCCCACAGTGGTACTAGGGTTATACTTGCTCGGCCCGATGTCAGTCCCATCAGCAAGCCTGAATTTGAGCTCAATCAAATCCTCTCCAGCCATTCAAGAACCTCCCACCAAAAGCCCACCTCAAAAAATTCTCATAATCATCAACCCAGATCAGGTCTAAACTATACAAATATCCCAAATAAACTCCTTATGTTGCTATCATCACCAGAAACTCTTTCACAATCAAATAACAAATCAATCTTTTAGGCTAAATCTTCAAGAACCCAGATCAAATCTCACAAGATCACACCTAAAAGCCACTCAAAACATCGAAAAAACAAAAACCCAGAAATCCATCAAAGGAAACCAGTAATTTCAACAGATTTTTTACGCAAGAAGATTGATACAAGTTCTTGATTCGAACCCAAGAGCAATCAATTTCGTATACCCTTCAAAAAAAAAAAAAAAAAATCAGTTTTAAGAGAGTGTCAGAGAAGAATTTGGGAAGTGGCGGGGGTCGAAAATGATTGATGGGTTCTATTCTATATGGGATCTGTCAGCAGAAAGAATGAGAAATCTCTTTGCAATTGCTTAATGTAGAAATAAAGAAAAAGAAGAAAACAACCCAGATAGAAAACTTCCAAGGTGAGTTTTTTTTAACCTAATCTTAACTGAAAAATCTAATGATTTGGGAAGTTGACACTCTTACAATGATACCCTCATGAGTCATGAGTTTCCTTACTTTTTTTTTGTTTTTGGCTAGAATACCCTCACAAGTTTAGACATTAACACAAGGACCTCAACATTGTTTGTACTTGGCATAAATACATACATCAAAAATGTTTCATACCACTTAACACCACTAAACACATCACTAATAACGTGGCGAGATGTGGACCTCACACTGATATAATAGTTTGACTTTTTTTTTTCTTTCTTTCTTACACTGTCACGTAATTAATGCTGTTTTTAGTGATGGTGTATTAGTGGTCTGAATCGAAACTCATACATACATTTAATAATTTGGAGGCCGTTCCACTCCGGTTCACTAATTGCTTTAGATGCTCCAGTTTATGATATTGTGGGTTGACAATAGTAATTCAAATCGTTCAGTTATAATGACTTATAAAAGCAACTACAATTATACTTTTGGTTAAAATATAAAAAAAAAAATATTTTTTATTTTGTCTAATTTATTTTATTATTATTATATATATATATTCTAATGCTACTATTTATTTTAGTTATTTATATACATAAATTATTTAAAAAGTCTTCTAAGACTATTTAAATGTAACTAGTCTTGAAATATTTTGTTAAAATAGCTATTGTAATAATTAGTCTGTTAGAGTGCCTAAAATATGATATTCTTAACTATAATAGCTAACATGTATCATTTAAAGAGTCATTTGAAAATGCTTTAAATAGATTATTCATAACAAAAATCAATTTGATCAATGAACTAAGGGGTGTTTTGGGAAGATGGTTATAATCTGATTTTTGGTGAAAAGCTGATTATAAGCAGATTATAATCAGCTTTTCTGTGAGAGAAGAGGAGATAAAAAATCTGAAAATCAGATTTTTTATCTCTTCCCAAAAGAGGCCTAAATGAAACCATCTTAATATGTCATATATTGATTAAATTGAAGCATAAAATTTTGAATGTTATTTCATATATGATTAATATATTGATACAAGACATAAATTATAGACTTATCAAATAGGGAATACCTTTAATTATTATCATATTTAAGGGTTAACATACATTTTTTCAATGTCCATAAACTTTTCAGAAGTGATAACTGAGTGCATCCTATTGACCACCTCAAGCATCTTATTATATTACATTGCTAACCTTGCAAAAATGTAATGTTGATATCGTTGTAATAATCACTAAATTTTATAATATGATGTGGTATATACAATTATTAAATACTAACAATATTTTCAAGAGATATATTGTGTCAAATAGTAAATATAAATGGTTATTATGAGGGTTTATATAGCATTTTTGCTAAGATAGGGCATACATTCTCTAGTTAGATTTTGTAACCTTAAACATAAAATAATTTGAACATAATTATGTGAAAGTTTTGAGGGCATATATGAGAAATAGGAAGAAGTATACAAGTAAGAGACTGTCATGTTCCACGGTGGCCACCCACTACAAGTTAGTTGTTATTTATTTATTTATTTTAGGAAATTGGCTAATGGGCACTGACTAGAAAGACCTAGTATGGAATGGATGTCACGTTTTCTTACATTATTGGTTCACTTCTATATAATAATAATAATTATTATTATTTTTATTGTTTCTTCCTACCCACCATATCACTATGTGTGCAAGTTGGAGTTGATGACACAATCACATCGACTTCGGGAGTATTTGTTTAGACTTTTTTGAGTGAATTTATAATTTTTAGTTTTAGAAAAGTTATTTTGGATTGTTTGATTAAATTTATTTTAAATAATTTTTGATTTTAACAATTTATTTTAACTCTAAAAAATTGATTCTGAGAAGCTGCTTATCACTTACTTCTGATTATCAGTTTCTGCTGTAAACATATTAATTTATGGTTATACTCTTAGATTTTTTTATTTTTTATTTTTTTTAAAATAAAAAAAAGACCCAAATGGACTATAGATTATTATTATTATTATTTTATGAGAAATATAGATAAGTAGTGAACAACAAAAAATAAAAATTAATTGAAAAAACTATTTCACAGCTTATTTAACAAACACTACTCAGCAACTTAAATCTATAATCCAACGGCTATGCCAAACAAATTAACAACTTTTAATTAAAGTCATAATCTATAATCTGTTAAGTTATAATTTATAATCTGTTTTAACAGTTACACCAAATAAGGCCTTTGTAAGTAACTTAAATGTTACATATCTTTACCAAAAATTAAAATATGTAAATTATATTTATTTCTAGTGTAATTTTTAAGTGTGTAATTGTATAAGTTTTCATAAATATATAAGTAACTTCATAAAATTGCATAAATTTTCACAAATATATATATGTTAATCCATAAAAATTTTAAAAATCACAATTTACATATATTTGTGAGAACTTATGTGATTTTATAAGATAACTTATATATATTTGTGAGAATTTAGGTAAATGTATATAGCATGCACCTTGCATATTTTTCATTCTTATAATTAATTCAAATTTCACTTAAAGTGTAGAGATTACATTGTTCAATTAAAATTATAGAGACTAAAATAAATTTAGACCAAACTATAAATGTGGAACATGTAATTAATTCTTAAATTTACATTATTACTCAAATCCTAATAATTTTTATAAATACATAAAATTGAGAGAGAGAGACAGAGAGACAGAGAGAGAGAGACTGAGAATGGACCATTTGGTTGTTGGATCAACAACTCACTTCAACATTAGGGATTTGATCAAAATTTCTTCCTAATAAAATTTTAATATATTAAAGACGAACATAAAAAAAAAAATTCTTAAAAAGTTCAACATATATTACTATTACCAAAATATGTTTAGTGAGTAATTTAATATTTTAAACTTTAAAATAATTTAGCTTTTGATATAGATATCAATTTTTAATAAAATTAATTTTTTAAGTTTCCACTTATTAAGATTCATCAAACAAGATTCATATTGACTATGAAATTCTTAAAAAATAAAAATTAAAAAAACATCGAAATTAATGTAAACAGTAATATGTAGTATGTTTGACAGTAACATGTTATTCTGGTTCATAGTAATATTTTACTGTTACAAAAAATAGAATATATATTAGATGAACTAACCAAAAATATAATACACAATATTTTTAAACTTATATAAAATAAAATAAAAATATTCCTCATCAAAAGAGTTCTGTAAAATATATATATATATATGGACAATATTGTCTAAAAAAAAAAAAATTACTTTGTCCTTACTAAATTTCCCTTCAACATTTTGGCATTATCTTGTGTTAGATGTCAAATTTGAAGACTTTCCAATTTCATATTTTTAAATTTCAATTGCTTGGTGGTTTACATGGTAGTTACAATATTTTACCCTATTAAACATGAATAAGGAGTCCTTTGTTTTCAAGTTTTAATTGTACTAGAAGCCTCCTTGAATAACACTCAAAACAATTTTATATTATCAATTTTTAATTGCTTGTTGTTTTTGTTCTTTGTATCTTGCTAAAAATAAATGATTTTTTTTATTTTTTCATTTTCAAATTTCCCTTTTATTTTCTCTTTTATACCGAACAAAATGGAGAATTTTTAGCTAAATCATGAAAGTCTACTTTACCAAGAATTATTATATTTGAATATCAGAAAGAGAAAATGAATAAATATCTGTCAAATAACTTCATTTATTTTTTATTTTTTATTTTTTATTTTGATTTGAACATGTTGGGTTAAATTGTTTAACCCTTTAACAAGCATCAATTTTGAGCTAGTTGTTGCATAAGATTCCCTTGAAGACATGCTAAGCAAACCATTTAATTATTACAAGTTAACTAACAAAATCATTTACTACTACATTTAATAAATAAATAAAAGTATATTACTTGTTTTTGACTAATTAGTTGTTTGATTGTGACATTAGGCAACTTTGCTTATATTCCATGAACTACTTTGTGCAATTGGAGGATCACCCACACATAAAAATGGAGAGAATATGATTTTCCTTTTGATTCTTAATTAATGACTTTGAAGGTGGTTCATTCCTTCTCTCTCCAATGAAGGAAACATGGTTCTTTCATTTGAATTCCATGTCACACATTACCAAGCTATTTAAAGTATTTATTTAAAAAAAAAAAAAGAAAAAAAAAATGAACATTGATTCTCAGCCCTAGAACTTCATTAATGAGACATCTAATCCCTTTTGATGTCAAGTGTCTTAAGGTTATTTGTTAGCAAGTTTGAAATAATAATACATTTTTTTTTAATTATTTATAAAATTATATATCGTAAAGAATGTACTAGTTCTTTAAATTTTGTGTATAAACTAATATTGACTCTTTCTTTAGGAGTAGTTTGGATTGCCGGCGAAAGTCTATGTTTCAAAGTCCCAATCATAGTCATGGAAAGCCAACCACTGATGACAATAACAATATACTACTAGTAATAAGGAATTCTAGATTATCTCTATTTCACTAATAAAACAAATATTTCTACTTTATAATTAATGATTTGTGAAAGATTCACATTAATAAATTTTAATTTAAATTAAAAAATGATTGAAAGAAAATTTAAAATATTTGATGTCGCAATTATAGAGAATCATAAGAATAATAAAAAATAAAAAAACAACAATCTCATGCATATGTGCAGCATAGAATTGAAGAAGTCTACTACTCTAGGCCGGCTAACAATTCTCAAGTGCTTATTGTTAAATATAATGATACGGAAGAAGTAAGTATTCCACCACTGTATTATGGTTGGAGTTTAGAAATGAGCCCATTTCGCCGCACAGCAGATGCTGCTACGCAGGGTGCACAGCAGCATCTCCAAATTCGTAGATTAGACCCTATTTCAAGCACAGTTTTGTTTAGATTATTAGGATGAGTTTAAAATGTACTCTTAAACAGTTTGTTGTATGCATATATTAATATGTTATTAGACTTTCTTACTAAATGTTTATGTCAACATATAATATTTATAAGAGTAAATTACACTTGGTCCTTCTTAAGTTTAAGTATTTTGTCTTTCTTAATCTTTCTAATTTTCTCACTTTACAGCAACAACTAACATCTATCCGAGTTTGGA
The DNA here is from genome assembly GCA_036172215.1 of Camellia granthamiana. Taxonomy (NCBI): domain Eukaryota; kingdom Viridiplantae; phylum Streptophyta; class Magnoliopsida; order Ericales; family Theaceae; genus Camellia; species Camellia granthamiana. Next base: position 125,679,330 of record CM069905.1, read on the forward strand.
TAGAAAACCCATTAATACAGTTATTAGATAAATCTAGATAAATTGCACTTTGCCCTCTTTAGGATTGCTTCCAAATTGAACTCTTCTAATGCCTACTTATATATCTTCAAATTCATATGAAAATTCCAAGTTTGAGTAATTTTGAGCACAATGATCAATAAGGGATTTTTCTATACAGACCAGTAACACAACTATGAAGAACATCACTTCCCCAATAAAAGCATTATTAACAAACACAGATACATGGGCATGTCACAATCAGTAAATGTTTACCATTGCTAGCAGCCCCTTAATGAGGCCCACCACTAAAATTTGTTCAGTGGAATAATGACACAATCATTATATGCTTACTGTAACAATCAACTATGGCAGGTCTAAATATGAGAGAATCTGATACAGATTCTCAAAGGTCATAGGTTTTTGCATAGAAAAAAAAGAAAAAGAAAAAGAAAAAAACAGTGCCTAGTAGCCTCATTGGGAGCTTAGCTGGTTTCTTGTTCTTCATCATCTAGGAATTGAAAGAAAAATGAGCATATTCTCAATGGTAGTGTAAAGAAAGAACAGAGGAAAGCTTAGCACCTAATTGCATACCAAACACAATACAAATATAATATCTGAATCTAATCCTCCTCATTTTATATTCAACCACCCCTTCAGCAACATGCCACCAGATGTAAGGGGTCAGCTGTTGTACTCAGCAGCCCTTTCAACATAAACTGATCTCTACCAAATGGAAATATCAGGTAAATCGAAAACAGAAAAATCAATTACAAATTAATAGAGAGCAAGTAAAATATTTTTCTGGTGCAAAGTGAAAACTGGGCAAAGGAAAAAGGAAACAAAGGCCACAAAGTCAAAATTGCAGTGCGATCTGATATGGTTTAAGAGGAACTTTCTTCACTTCAGGTGATTTGATAACAGAAGAGAACCATTTTCCTCTGGGTTGACTTGATCAAAATCATAAATCAACAACTGTCACTGTTGCAATCACTACTAGCACAGCACAACCAATAAAACCCAATAAAACGCCCAACATGAAAATCAGCAAAAGATAATGCTCGACAGCCAAGTACTTGATTAGAGAGAACAAGTTATAGTATTTGAATCGAGGAAACTAACATCAGAAGTCTAAGTAAACAACTGGCACATAGTTGGAAAATGACAAAAAATGAAATCTAGCTGTCTTTCATAAGTAGTGTACAACTTCTACCATACCAATCAACCTAACAACTGAACAAAAGATATATCATGCAAACACACATAGTTTACAATTTTTTTGATCATGTTGTTGTGAATAAATTTTGCCGACAAGGTTGAGATGCCCCACTTAACAAAAGATGTAACTTGGAGGTCACAATGACCATAGATCAAACATATCCAACTGTTACAATGCAATCGTTGGCAGTTCATGGATTGGTTGTACCTGTCATTCCTTTTTTAGGGTCAATATCAGGAGACGAACCTGACTTGCTATTCTTAAATAAATATAGGATCTAGTGTTACTTTCATTAAAAAAATATTATTTTCTACCAATAAATTTATGCCAGTACAACTTAAACAGGTTCCTGGAAGTGGGAAACCCAATATTGCCACCAGTAGATGTCAGCTGTAACCTTCCATATTTTAGGTATCTCGATAATGAAAATTTAGGTAAACGATAGAATATATGTTAGAGAAATATATAGAAAATAGTAAACATACATTAAGGTAAAGTTTATTTTCAAGAAGATGACAATCAGTAAAAAGAGCAGAAGTCAATCAGTAACAATGTTTCTAACCTGCACAGAGGTAGCTTAGTGGTTTAAGGATGTGAGTCATGATATTGGACATCTTGGATTCGATTCTCGTTGAAATATTATGGGCTTAGTCGATACCTGTGATATATTCCAGCCTCTGAAGTCTGCCTCAAACTACATAAAGTGGTTACATAAAAAACAGCCTCTAATTTCCATATATAATGAGGCTTAAGAGTCAGACATTAGTACCAGATCAAAACCACAAAACTATATAATATGAAATGGTTTATGAACCCCCCATGAATGAAGGGTCCATTTTAAAGATTATCATACGCTAGCTAGTAGCTACTGTTTAAAAGAGACAACGCCTGTTCACAGTATCCCTCAAATGGTTCTCCATCTTTGAGAAAACTACTAATCTTTTGCACTTTGGATCAATAAACCAAAAAACTGCATCAGAGTTTATATCCAGAATGCTGCTCATTACAGTCTGCCAACACGTACAAACCTCCTTTAGTTTTACTATCTTTGTTTCTTAGCAAAAGTCATTGTTTCCAAATACATTACATGCTTAACAATGCACAAATTTCGAACAGTTCACGAAACATCACAGAACCTCTTATAAAGATGTTACCAACATACACATCATAATATTTCTCCAAGAATGAAACAACAATCATATACGTGGAACAGAATAACACAACAAAAGACTAAATAAGACGGTACCAATATTTCTCCTTTTCTATCGTTCGTAGTTTGTACCAATAAGACATATCACCAAAATAATGGAAAAATAATATATATGATCAATTTGACGGATCACCAATCATGATTACCAAAGTAAACATTCCTTATTTCAAACTGCTGACTGTACAACTTCTCATATTTATATATCAACAGGATGCAAAGGACAACACATTTGTAGATGGTAATATGACAAGGCAAATAACATGAGAGAAACTTACCAATGTTACTCAATGAAAAAAAAACAGTAATCTGCAAAGAAGCAGATCACAGTCTCACGAGGAATTCCAGATTTCTAGAATTTTCCCCTTTTAAAAGGAATAAAATACATCATCAAATGCTATTCAATGGATACCAACAGTAATCTGTGAAGAAGCAGATCACTACTGTCTCATGAGGAATTCCAAAGGTCATGAATCCGCTTTTAAAGAAAGAAAATACATCATCAAATGCTAGTATGATCTGCTGGCAATCAAGACTATGAAACTATTAGCGGTCTTTCTTGGATACACACACTTATGTTTAATATAGGGCACTGAGCCATCTCAATTAATTCAATGCTAAATGTCAAGAACTTGACAACTCACTAGTTCAGCAGACCCAAAATTTGTTGTCGTAATAACCTTCCAAACAACTGTTTCTGATTCTGTCATTGATTCCAGATGTTCATCTGAGGAGCTAGCTAGAAAAGATGAGGAGGAGGTTGAGAAAGATTCCGTATTATTGCACACGTCGGCCTGCAGAACTACAACGTTACGATTGGCATCTTTTGTGATGACATGAAGCTTTCCATGAAAACCAGCTAGTAAATATGGAGATTCTGACTCCGAAAAATCACAGATAGGAACTTTTTCGATGACAACTTTCCAAGAATCCTCTTTCTCATCATATACCTTTATCTTTCCACTATTGAGAGAACTAGAAGGATCTAATGCATATAATTCCCCATCTACTACTACACTCAATTTGGTACCCGCCTGCCTTGCAGGCCAACCTTCTCCCATTCCAATTGGCATTTCATCCCAAGAATTTGTTTCAGGATCATAAGTCTCTCCTCCAACATCAACAAAGAAGGGCCAAGAATATAAACTCTGAGGCACATATAATCTTCCCCGGTATGATGTCATCCCCGTGGCAATAGGCTTTAGCATGTCAGCTAAAAAAGCAGCTGGTAAAACCTGAGCTTTTGAGAATGGCATGCTTGGTACTAAGGACCATGTATCTGTACAAGGGTCAAAAACTTCAGCAGACTGTAGGGGAGCCAGTCCACCATGGCCCCGACTAACTCCTCCGACAACATAAAGTTTGTTGTTTAGAATACTGGTCTTAGAATAAGCCCTACCTGTTGACATGGGAGTCACTTCATTCCACGCATTTACAATCGGATCATATCGCCAAACACATCTCATGGCAGAAGCTTTGCAGAAACCTCCTAGGACATAGAGGCATCCATCAACAATTCCAATAGCACAACCACAAAACGGTAATTGTTCTGATGAATGCTTGTGACCAAGCCAACCCTTAATCATGTCGGCGAGATTATTACTTTTACTGACCATGTTCCAAAGTCCGTACAAACCCTTCCTGGATTCTTCTTCGTAAACAACATTTGGTATTGGTGGCAACCGTTGCCATTTTTTTGACAAAGGGTCAAGAGCATGCCACAAAAGCCTGTCATCCTCGAACTTAGTCAGCAAATATAGCCACTCCTCTGTCATGCCAAGTTCTTTTCTCAATTGGAACAATTCAGGGTTCGTAACGACTGCCTTCCAGTTCCGTGCCACCAACCTCATACTGAAGTAGCAAACTCTTGGAACTCTAGCAAAAATCTGGATTGATATCTCATCAGGAAGGCTGGGAATCAATCTTAAGTTCTCCTCATAACAAATTTCTGATGTCCTTTGCCTTTTGCAGGTTTCACCCAAAGAAACCTCCTTGTACTCGCTTGTCGCACCCTTGCCTGCCATGCTCCAAAAAGCCCCCATGAAAAGTTTATTCTATCACTCAATAGCAGGAGGTGCAGCAAGACTCTTCAGGCTTTTGATTACCTTCTTTTGCTCCGGTGCTGCACAACTAACCCCATTTCAGCTACAATTCATCAATGCAAAATCTTATTAAAAAAATAATAATAACAAAATTAGCATAAACGAATTGCAAAATCTCTAAGTAGATAGAACATTGCAGAACTCTTGCACCAAAAAGTTCAGATACCAATATTCAGGTGTTCAGAGCAATCCAAAGCAGGTTATTCATAGATATCTTAGTTAGAAAAATGATACATTTTGATGAGGAAACACATACCCTTTTATAATCTACTCGGGGCAAATACTTTCTGAAAAATCATCTGGTTCTCTACATCCCATTTCACCATTCATGTATGTTCATGAAATTAAATCAAAATTACAATCATGCATCATTGAGTAACAAAAAGATTTCATAATTTATTGAAACAAAAATGGCATCACTCTAGTCCAATTTAACTAGCCTAACAAAGGGTTTCCATATAAAGAAAGATGCACATTTTCTCACACATGCATTCACATAAATACACAATGTCTGACAACAGTTAGGTAGTGAATGAAGGTGGATTCCATTCCATTCCAGCTCATTCCAATGAACGAAACATAACATTATTCCTAAAAACAGAACAAAATTCGTACTAATATTCACTAAAAATGGAAAAATCAGAGGTAAGACAAGTGAAAATGGAACTGTAATTCATGTAATTTGATGTTGTTCTAATTGGGGCTCAATTTACTGTGAATTGGGAAAACAGCGAGTCCGTTCATGTCCCAGAGCACCGACAATCTAATTTTCCTGCATTTTCTCGGAAACAAACAGAGTAACAAACAACGATCGTGGCCGAAACAAGAAATTGAAATAAAAAATAGGGTAGATCTTGAGTGGAGGTGGATAAACTTACCTGGTAAAGATCCGATGAAGTGATAATCAGTACAGAAAATAGATATATTATGTATCTACATCTCTCGAAGAGGAGGGGAAGTATATTATTATTATTCCCTGTCTGTGAATCTGTATCGATGTTTGAATTGAATTGAATTGGGATTTTGGTATAATACAAATGAATGATTACACGTGGGGGACAATACCTTCGTTTGGCCATCAAGACTAAAAGACTGAGGTTAGAAATATCAAAAAATTTATCAGATATTTAATATTTTTCAAACTAAAATAACACGAAAAATAAAATAGATTAAATAAATTAAAAAGATAAAATGTCATATTCAAATTATAATTTTTTTTATAAAAATTAAAAAAGTCAAAAAAAATTCACTAAACGAACTTTTTAATTTCAAATTAAAAAGTTTCAACTCTAAAAAGCTAAATATTTTTTTTTTACCAAACGACAAATATAAATCTAGAAATTCTATGCAATGCTACTCTTCGATTTTGAACTATGACTTAGTTATAATTTATTATAGTATTAAATATGATATTATTTTAGTTATAATTTTATTTAAAAAAAATTGTTATCCTTTATGTGGGGTTTGATTTTTATTTCCTTAGGTTGTATTTGATAAGAAAAAAAAAAACAGAAGAAAGAAAAAAAAAAATGCAATCTTACCTTGTTTTGGTTTATAATAGAAAACCCAAAGAAAATGGATGTAAGAGAAAAATTCAATCTCACTTTTTATCTTTTTGATTTCTCAGGGTTGTTTGGAAAGTGCAAAATTAACATACCTTTTGACTTTTTATAAAAAAAAAAACATAAAATATAAGTTAAGTTTGAAGTGAAGTGGCCTAAATAAGATAACTGTTACTCAAATAAAATAATATGTTAAAATTATTTGTCCTTTTCTTTTTACTTCTATTTCTTTTTCTCTTTACAATTCCCTCATCAAATCATTCAATCAATCATAGCCTTAGAATTGAATTATGACATTTGCGGTACTTAACTCCTTAAATAACATTTGTGGCATTCAATTCCATAAATGTTATAATTGCATATGATACACATTTTTCTAAGAGTATGTACCATAGTATTCCTCATTTATTTATACTATATATTAAGAAAAATAGGATTTCCAACGAGAGGAGTCTTGTAAAACTCAAAACTCTCAAAAAACTTCATATTGGCTAACTTTTTTTGAATTATTTTTTAAAAATCTTATTATATCTTGATTTATACATTTCAAAAAACAAAAAGAGTTAATTAATCCATTTATAAATTTAAATTTAAAATTTAAAAAAGAAAAGCTAATTAATCAGTTTTAAAATTTTTAAAAAAATCTTATTATATCTTGATTTACACCCATTTATAAATTTAAATTTAGAAATTTAAAAAAGCAAAGTTAATTAATCAATTTTAAATTTTTTATTAAAAAAATCTTATTATGTCTTGATTTACACCCATTTATAAATTTAAAAATGAAAGTTAACTAATCAGTTTTAAATTTTAAAAAAAAAATCTTATTATGTCTTAATTTACACATTTTAAAAGGAAAGATAATTAATTTATTTACAAATTTAAATTTAAAAAATTGAAAAAGAAAGTTAACTAATTAGTTTTAAAATTTTAAAAAAAAAATCTTACATTTTTTATTGAATCATTTAAAAAAAATCTTATTATATTTTAATTTACACATTTCAAAAGGAAAGTTAATTAATTCTTTTATAAATTTAAATTTAGAAATTTGAAAAGGAAAGTTAACTAATCAATTTTAAAATTTAAAAAGAAAAAAATCTCATTATGCCTTAATTTACATGTTTCAAAAATAAAGTTAATTAATCCATTTAAAAATTTGGAAAGTATCAATTTAAAATTTAGATTTTTGTACTATTAAAATATGGGAATTAATTCACATCTTCTATAGTTTATTTTTCTTCATGTTTAATTTTTCAAATATTTAAAAAAAATTATTAACTAACTTTTATTCTTTTATAATGTGATTGACGATTCATTTTAACAACTTGTTTCTCCCACTAAATATTGCATAGGTTTTTTTTTAGATAGTGGATATCAATATAATAATAGATCCAAAACTCCTTTCAAACTTGATGATGTGTTTGGTTCATGGTTTTGGGTAAATTTTTTTAAAGAAAAAATAAAAATCTGTGTGAAATTAGACAAAATGTAATTATATATTTCATTCATATTTCACTTCTTTTTTTTTTTCCTTTCTCATTCCAAATTTCTATCCAAATCCATGAATTAAACATAACATAAAATTGGATACATATTTTCCATATTGAAAATTTTGAATTAAAATTACTTTTTAAAATTGTGTAGTACAATTCCTATCACACATATCTTTTCATATAATAATGATTGAAATGTATTTTATTTGCTATCTCACAAATTAATTATAGAGTCAAAAAAAATGTATAAGTCTTAAAGTTTTAAAGTAAAAATTTTATATTAGAATTTGTTCAAATGTAATTATCTTAATATTTATAAAAAAAAATTTTGATTGATAAAAAGTATCGTAAATATTAAGATTACTTTTTTTTATTTTTATGATATTGAGTTATTAAAGTGCCGTTTTGGGAACCAAGATAAAAAGCCACGTTTTTGTCAAAAGATCAAAAAACGCAAGTGGCAAAAACGCAACAAAATTAGTTTGGGAAGTTATAAAAACGCAAGTGTGAAATTACAAATTGGGGCCTATGACAAAAAAATAAAAAAATAAATTTCTTATGTTGGGTAAGGGTATTTTGGTCATTTTAATTTGATTTGACACCATAAACAAATATTAAACTAAAAAGCCAAAAGCCAGCTTTTTACCAACTTCCCAAATCACTTTCCAAAAAGCTAAAAAGCTTGGTAAAAAGCCAAAAGTTAACTTTTTACCAACTTCCCAAAACACCCCAAAATATGATGTATCATACTTAAACCAAGAATTATTGGAAAGAAAAAAAAAATTTTGACTCGAATTAAATTTTCTAAGCTAATTTTTAATATTCAATTCAATATTGGAACCCTCAAACTAGCTTGTACTGGTCACGAACCAATAAAAATAATTTTTAATGATTAAGTAAACGTCACATTAGCATAAATATTTAGTTTAACACAACAAGTCAATCCTAATCCATTTTCACGTAAGAGTTATGACATATTACAATTTACAATTTTGAGTAAACAAATTTTTAAGCTTTACAAAATAAGAAAAAAAATTAGTATATTAATAAATGTAATTTACTACTATCATGTGGTAAATTAAAATTACGAAGCTTATAACATGAAATGTATTTATATTTTATCGTAAATATAATTTTTGTAATTTATTCTTTAATTTTTACTATTTAAATTATGACATGTAATTTTTTATTAACAACTTAAAACATACAATTAATAATATCAAAATAAAAATATATAACTTTGATAAAAATAAATTAATTTTTAATTACTTATTTATACATGTCCATTGCACGAGTAACATGTTCGTATACATTAATTTTTAATTACTTATTTATACATGTCCATTGCACGAGTGACATGTTCGTATACATTAATGTAATTTTGGGAACAACGTGTAACATGCGATGGGATCTGCGTAGATGATACGTAATTTGGTTCTGCAAACACTCTCTACGTAATTTGAGCCATCACTTTCGGTTGGGTTTTGGGTCAGTTTCAATGGGTTGGTCCATTTTATGGATATTTTATTCTATTTCTAAAATATTACATATAATTTAATTTTTATAAAAGTGAATGAATTTTATATGTATTTATATTGTGAATTTTGTTGTCTTTTGTTTCGATTGTGAAAATGGATTAAGAAATTAGATTATGGTAAAAAGTCAGTTTTTTTACTTTTTAGCTTTTTTAGCCAAAAAAATCAATTTTTTACCCAAAATAACCCAGTTTTTTGTCAAAAAGTCAGCTTTTTACCAATTTCACAAAATACCATTATGTATAATGTTGCGTTTTTTTTTTTTTTGCCCTTTTATGTAGCATTTGGTAAAATTGTTTTGACACTAATTACAAAATAACAATGTGCGTGATTCAAAAGATTTATTTAAAAAATATTTATAAAAAGAATGTGTAATCTAAATTGTTAATCTCACTTCATAGCCATATATTAATTTCTAAAATAATATTCCAATTTTTGCTAGTGGTCTACTCTTAGAAGAAAATTATGTGGTGCTTCATACAATTTCTTTAGGCTAATTATCCTATGCTTTGAGAGAATTTAGATAGATGACATGAGAAAATTAATAGTGGCATTACACGTATCAATTGGTATATCAATTAGAATCTTAACATATGTTATGTCATTATCAATTCAAAATTATGGATCCCACCAATTATATCCCTACAACACAAACTATAAAGACCCAAAGTCTTTAAAATTATACTATATTATCAATTAATATATTAATTAATATATCAATTGATGCGTATAATTTTATTAAAAACTAATTCTAAATTTACAGGATGGAAGTGAGAATTGTACACTTAATACTTCTTCAATCAAATTGTAACTACGCGTTCAAAAAAAAGAAAAGAAAAAAAATCAAAATCAAATTGTAACTACTTTTCTCATTTAATTTACTATTTATATAAAATTATCCCTTCTGTTTTTCGGTTACTGGCGGCTTACCTGTCTTAGCTTAAGCCCCGATTTGGTTTTTCTCTTCGGTTAAAAAATCACAAAAAGTTAAAAATAATAATAATAATAAAAAATAAAAAATAAAAAGTAAAAAATCACAAAAAAAAAAAAAAAAAAATGTCATTCCAAAGCCAAAAAATAAAAAAAACCAAATACATAAAAAAAAAATTCAAGCTAAAAAAATCAAAAAAATAAAAAACTAACTAAAAAAATCAATGCCAAACGATCCAAAGGTCCATAGAATTATAGTCAACTAAATAAAAATTTAACATGAATTTCTAAATTCAAAAATTCAATGCTACGATAATGGTCCTTTTAGAGGAAATTGCACTTGGGTCCCCATGAGATTTTGAAATTAAAGACACAGGCCTCTCTCTTGTTTGAAAACTATGCAGTGTTCATCTATTGTTATTTGGATATAATTAACAGGACTTTTCTTAAGTGTGCAACCCACTTACGGTTGCACACCATATGCAACCTCACAAAAGGTGTAAGTGTAAGGTGTAAGTGTAAGTATAAGGTGTAAGTGTAAGGTGTAAGGTGTAAGGTGTAAGTGGGTTGCACACCATATGCAACCTCAAAAAAGGTGTAAGTATAAGGTGTAATTTTAAGTGTAAGGTGTAAGTGTAAGGTGTAAGTGTAAGGTGTAAGTTGCACACCATAACAAGACCCTAATTAACAAGGGTTTATGCTAGAAAAAAACTAGTAAGGGTTAAATAGGTTATTTCATATGAAAAAAATTACATCATTAAAAATTATAAAATCAAAAGTCCAAATATGTGTGGCTTCCCTCCCGTCCTTCATCGAATTAGAGAGTACTATTGGGCTTATGGGGGCCCATTATAAGTCCTGTTTCGATAATTCGAACAGTCTCATGTGTAGAACTCGTCGAGTACTATATGTTTGTAAAAAATCATATTTATCGGATATCGATAGTTATGTGATCAAATCAGATTTTTGTCAGCCGTTTATTTTTCACTGTTCATTTTTTTCATACAAAACTGATTTGATCACATAGCTATCGATATCCAATCAACGTGATTTTTTACAGGCATAATGTACTCGATGAGTTCTATACATTAACGGTTTGGATTATCGAAATGGGATCCATGATGGGTCCCCACAGGCAGTGGCAGAGCCAAGAAATTAAGGTAGAGAAGACACTTTATAATTTTAATTTGTGATCAACAATAAATAATAATAATTTTATGAGCTAAATTTAAGCATAAAAATTTAATTATTTATTATTAATAATAATGTGGAATAACTCGGACACAATAGTAATGTAAGTATGCAATTTTAGCACAAAAAATTACAAATTATAATTTTTAATTTTAGAAAATAGAAGCAAGACATTTATAGCACAAATCATTATAAAATTTCTATAATTTTTATTTGATAGAAAAATATTAGAGAGATAGTATTGATTATAAAAATGTGTTTTGAATAGAAATTATTAAATAATCCCAGAATATTATATGGTGTTGACGGCGTGGTGCTTTGGATATAAGAAATCACAACTCACACTAAGTGATTCACCTATTATCTTCCAATTACCTAACAATAATGGATTACTATGTTCCATTCATAAAATTTGACACTATATTATTGATTTAGACCACTACATAAATAACACCACATGGCGCTTCAAGAATACTAAATAAACTACATATTGTGTGTGAACAATACAAAAAAAAAAAAATTCAAAATTGAGGAAGGGCACGTGACCCCCCTAGGCCTGTTGTGGCTCCGCCACTAGACTCAATCTAACAATTGAAATTTTTTTACATGAATAAAAAATTATTTTTTCACCAATAAAAAAAATTACTACCTATCTTAGACATTTGATCAATATATATGACATGGTATTAATGAAGTGAACAAAATCGACTGTTATTTGACTGTCAACAGGCTCTTAATTCACATCCAAAGTGCCAGCAAAAATGCTTGTATGCAATTTAGTTTAATTATATATAAATGCTACTTTACCAATTAGAATTTAGAACCCTACTTAAAAGGTTAATGAGTCCATATAAATAGTCATTAATTAAACTTAAGGAGACCTAAGCTATTAAAACACTAAATTTAAAAATAAAATAAAGTAAAATTGGGTACTTCCCTTTCCACACTAATTACTCAGTTTCTACTACCAAATGTACCATTAAAATCCATAACTTAAACCTGAATTGAATTCACTTCTGATTCTTCATTTGAAACTCAATGGCTTTATAGTACTCCTCTATCTGCCATGCATGAACTTGAGAAGGACCACTTGCCATCTTCAAGTACTGCATATATGGCGACATTGTTTGCATGTCTGAACCGCCACAATAGCCCATAGAGGGCGAAGGATGATGATTTTTACCAACTGCGTTCTCCATCATCCCTGACATTGAAAAAGATGACTCAATGCACGAGACTTCTATTAAAACAGGCTCTGAAGAGGGCAACAACATTATTGGATCATAATAAATCGATTTTTCTAGTGGATCAATGCACTGCAAGTTGCTACTAGACATACCACCAAATTGAGTGTAATGAGTGTCATTAATGTTGTTCATTGGCATCATCATTGGACTAATTGCCATGGATTTTGCATCAAGCTCAACAATTCCCTGGTGATCAATCTGATCAAAAGGGTAATGAAGAGAGATGTTGTCAATTTCATACAGCGGATTCAATGAAGAAATATGCGTCTCCTCATGGATAATCCCCATTTGCAAACTTCTAGTACCAAACAAGCCTTGCATGAAATAATTCGAATGATTTTGTTGAGTGGTTTGTTCCAAATCGTTAAGACTTGCTAATGCTAGAGTTCCCTTCATGAATTCAACCCTAGCCTTCACGTCTGCAAGTTTACCCTCCAACATACCTTCAAAGGCTCTCAGCTGCCTCTCTGACAAGTCATTGTAACGATCATCCCACGTAGAGTACAAAGCCTTGTCATTCTTCTTACGTAGTTTGATAAGCGCATCTTCAATCTTTTGGTTTTGGTTCTCAAAAAAGTTGGATAAATCAAGCGTCCTCTTATGACGAGCTTCAATAGATTGGTTTCTGTAGGAGTCAATCAAGCGTTGAATATCATTGGGGTTTTGGGGCCAGATTTCTACCTCGGTGGAATGATCATCCAACTTAGGTCCATAGATGATCAGGCAAACTTGGACATCACATAGAGTTTCTAGTTCACAAGTCTTCTTTTTCAAGCCCTTCTTTCTCTTTTGATAGGTTACATAACGAGCCTTTTCATTTCTTATGAGTTCCATTCTTTGTTTAGCGCGACCCATCTACAAATCTAATAGACATCATGTATTGATAATCATATCATGAATTCTCGTATAAAAAAATTAAAAAAACAAAAATTTGAACAAACAAATGAGTAAATAAAAGTTGCAATTCATATTTTAAAAGATCTCTAATATAAGGATGAGGAAAAATATAATTTGGTTCAAGCCAATACCGCGTAATTGCACCTACATCATTCTCATTGGTTAGGCCCTTGTTAGTAGGGTTGTGATAGAATATTACTGTCAATTCATTAGCCTATTCACCAATTATAAAGTTGTTGAAGCACTAACTGAACTTACTCTTGGACCACCCAATAACTTTTTGTGAATTAATTTGATTCAATTCCATACTAAACATGATATCAAAATATTATAGAGTTATTTTTTAGAATACCAAAATAAAAATTAAAAATTTAACATTAATAATTATTATTATTTTAAGAAGGAATCTTATGCCACTTTTGGTTAGAACCAATATTCGAAAGCTTGAATTTTTTTTAAAAAAAATAAAAAATAAACCACTATTTTGAACCATAAAATCATATTACTCTCAAATTTAGATTATTGTGCAAGCTCCAATATTTTGTTTTCCATTGGATTTCTAATGACCATAATAAGAAGAAAAAAAAATATTTAAAAAGAAGAATTTATGGTCATGAATATATGGAGAAATCTACAATGTGTATATTTTAAAATGGTGCCTATCGTAAATTTTTTTTTATAATAAACGTTATGATTGTTTATAATGTGTTATGATATTTTGTAGTGAAATTATGAATATTGAATTTATGATGTGCCTCCTAAAATTAAGAATGATAATGTTATGTCATTTTGGGATTTTATTATGATATTTTTCAGTGAAAAAAAAAAAAAGAAAGAAAGAAAGAAATTTATGACTTTTGTAATGAAAAAGTTACGATTTTTTGTATTTAAGTAATGAAATTTTGTAAAAAAAATTATGAAAGGCATATCGTATGTACTTTTTGAAAATATATCTCCCTAAATATATATATATATATACTCCTTTATCTACAGTTAAAAGTTGATTGACCAGAAAAACTAATAAATGTGGAAAGCTATAAAATTTATGACTAGGAAACAGGAAAAAAAAAAAAATAGAATGTAGAGTATCTTGCCAATGTTTAGAAAACCAAAGTACACACTCATGGTGGGAGACAGAAGTTTATAAACCTTGTAACATATATAATAAAGGCAAGATCAAGCGATGGAAAGCCATCAGCAGGTTCCTTTACAAAGAAACATAATTAAAAATTAAAAAAAAAAATTGAAAAAAAGGAGAAGAGAAGTTCAATAATAGAAAAGACATACCTTAGCTTTAATGGCTTCTCTCTCTCTCCACAGCTTCTCAAACCCAGAATACAATAGAATAAGTATGGGGTTCTCTCTTTCACAACCTCTGTAGAGCATAAGATTAACTTGCCTAATAATAAAAGAATATGTATGTATATATATTAAACATGATTAGATTGCTATACATATTATTATTGGAAACTAAATCAAAAATACACTTGACTTGCCAATAATTACATAGATAAGAATCTTTTAACAACTTACCATTTCCGTACATTAATATTTGAACCAAAATTAATATACACGCAAGACCTATATTAACAATCACGGGCATCTGTGCGGTGTGATTTTCTATAAAATTGTAAACTAAATAATAAATGACAAATTGGTTAACAATCAATTGCGGTTTGAGCGGTTTCAATTTATTATTAATTGATTGAAAAATAATTTAAAACAATTGTCATACATTCGCATATAATATATGACATTAATTTATATAATATTTTTCATATATGTATAATGGAGAGGAACAGTTTTAAAGATGGATTATAAATTTCAAATTGCAAAACAAACTAATCTGTAGTTAGCGGGTAGATTGATATAGATTTGTGTGATTTAGCGGATTGGATTATTTACAAAAATAATGTGCAATCTAAATTGTAATCTAATGCTTAAAATAATATTCCAATTTTTGCTAGTGGTCTACTCTTAGAAGAAAATTATGTGGTGCTTTATATAATTTCTTTAGATTAATTATCCTATGCTTTGAGAGAATTTAGATAAATGACATGAGAAAATTAACAGTCGTGCTACACACCAATTAGTATATTAATTAGTGTATTAACATATGCTATGTTATTGTCAATTCAAAACTCAGAAATGCCTCCGACCCCCAGCTGGGGGTGCTGGAGGTCGTGCATGTCAAGCCCCAATTGGCCAAAAAAAAAACAGTTTTTTTTTTTTTTTTTTTTTTTTTTTCAGCGAATCGGGGGCCGCCACCTCACTGGGGGTCGACCCCCAGTGGGGGTATGAAGCAAAGTCCTTTCACCTATTATACAAACTATAAAAACCCAAAACTTTTAAAATTATGTTATATCATCTGTTAATATACTAATTGATATATCAATTGGTATGTATAACTTTATTCAAAAAGTAATTATAAATTTATAGGATGGAAGTGAGAGTTGTGCACTTGCTAATACTTCAATCAAATTGTAACCACGCGTTTTGTTTCAAAAAAAAAAATTTTGTGACTGCGTTAAAAAAAAAAAAAACCTCAAATTGTAACTACTTTTCTCATTTAATTTACTATTGATATAAAATTTTCCCTTCTGTTTTTCGGTTATTGGCGGCTTACCTGTCTTAGCTTAAGGTCCATAGAATTATAGTCAACTAAATAAAAATTTGACATGAATTTCTGAATTCAAAAATTCAATTCTACGAGAATGGTCCTTTTAGAATAAATTGCACTTGGGTCCCCATGAGATTTTCAAATTAAAGACACAGACCCCTCTCTCGTTTGAAAACTATGCAGTATTCATCTATTGTTATTTGGATATAATTAACAAGGGTTTATGCTAGAAAAAACTAATAAGGATTAAATAGGTTATTTCATATGAAAAAGATTACATCATTAAAAATTATAAAATCAAAAGTCCAAATATGTTTTTATCTTTTTATCTCCTAGGTGAAATCAACG